>SSNP01000123.1:1290025-1366428 GCA_006937955.1 Pachypanchax playfairii | reverse complement strand
GTTTTTTTTTGTTTTTAGTCGACTAATCGCCAAAAAAACTGATGATTAGTCGACTCTTAAAATAATCGTTTGTGGCAGCCCTAATCGTATCATGAGGTACCCAGAGGTTCCCAGCCCTAGTATACAGAGAGATTTTCAGCAGATCCATCCTAGACACACTAACAAGACAAATCCAGTTCCTTTTCCTCACAGAAATCTGCACTCAAAAGCAGTGTAAACTTGGCAGAAAAATGTGTTAAACTCCAAGTGGACAAAGTTATTCTTGATAAAATATATATTTTTTAAATGCCGAAAACTTTCCTTAGATATGAAACTTGGTTCACTCAAAAAAACAACAGACCTTTGACCTACCTGAAATGTACACAATATGGCCTTTTAAACCAACTTTTGTGAGGACTTGTGTGTGCCAACCAAAACCTTCTGCCCATACAGTAACAGCAAACTTTAGTTTACCCCCAAACTGAGGCGGCTTAGACAAAGTGAACACATACAGCTGTGGGAATAGACTCCTGTACAACCAGAAACCAGACCAGAAACACACTGTAAAACTGTACCGATAGCAATGGACTTCAGCAAGAGCCTCCACCCCTGTCTTCCATTATCATACACAACACAGTATAATGTACAGTACAATGACTGAGGTGGACACACTCAAGTTTCTGGGGACCACCATCACCTTTCAAATAAACCTGGTTCTGATTCTGATAATGTACTGTAAAGCATCAAAGACAGATTTAAATCTTTAGTGATGAAAAGCAGTTATAACATAAAAATTAGCTGTAAAAGAGACATTAAAATGTCCTGTTAAAGGTGTGATGACATCACTGTTTAAACTGGCGTAAAGCTATTTCATGTAGTAGATATGCCCACATACGTCAACTCACAAAAGAATTTGATTAAAAAACTAACACGGCGGGGGTGTACGGGCAGGTCAGAATCCTCTTCTCAGCAACATGGTTCCTTTCGTTAATGATATGTGGGTCTCCCTGGCTGACTTCGCTCTGATTGGCTACAACCATTACCCGCAGCAAGCCTTTCTTCTCGGCTCCGTCAACAGTCCAGTAACATGGCGAGTGGACGTTTACAACCGTATATGTTCGAGCCTGAAACGTCTTCTGAGGAAATCAGAGGGGTGAACACATAAAACTCAACTAATCACATGAGCTAATAAACAGTGCTGTCAGATGTTATCAATGAAAATAGATTCACAATATGGTATGATAAACCTGTTGCTCACGGACATTGTTGCTAGAGCGGCTATCACATGCTAGCATCATGAACTCTTCAGACCACGAACAAACGTTTATCAGGCAAGGCAGCATTTTATTAAATAAATAAACTTACAGGTATTGACGATGTGGTCGCCTCCTTCAGGGTTGGTAAAGAATTTTTAATTAAAATCAGTTTCTTTGACAATCCCAACTTGAATTCACCCAAGTTATGGAAGCAGTCCTCCGTGAAGTGAGCTGAACATATTTTCAAATTGAGGTTATAACTGCGTGGCACTTCTCCATAAATGAACTTCAGCCACTCTTCTCTTGTTTTTTCATCCTTCGGGAGTGAGTGTAAACTTCCAGCATGGGTTGAGCATCCTTGGACACAACAGGTCCCCGTTTGCGTAGCCATCTCTTCTCAAGAGCAGCAGCACAAGCTAACGCAACGCAGCTACCGGTGTATGGGCTGGGGGTGGGGGGGTGGGGTGGGGGGTTGGACTGTTTACTTCACTGTGCACTTTTATTGGACGCTATGAAATACGTAGGATGAAATGCCACGTAGGAAAAAATGGTGCTTTCCGATTCAACCGTTTTTTAAATATGAAACAAAGCGGACCGCCCACAAACGGGAACTTTGATACTCGCTTTGGACGTTCACACGGCCTCATCAGTGCACAACACATCATGATATACCCCAAAAAACTCAAAAAAGTGCATTTTGATGTCATAACCCCTTTAAAAACAATGATTGTGTAAAACAGTACAAATGGGAGCATTCGTGCAGAAGATTGAAATCAAATAAACAAACTCCCCTGAGAGTGGACTCTGCTTCTCTGTTTAGATTTTATTCTGTCTGTGGTGAAAGAGGAACACTGCTCGATAAATAAATCCCGGGTGATGAATGCCCAAACAAACAAACACTGAAAACACTCTAATCTCAACAAACAACAAAAAAAGTTAATTTACTGCTTTTAACTGATCCATGGGAAGTATTTGTGTAAAAGGTATTCTGTCTGTTCAGAGGATGATCTGTGGTAATTTACATAACATTTTTATTTAATTGTTTTACCCAAACACCTGTCACTTAAAAACTTACTGCTAGTCAATTAAATCCCTGACACGTGTACATAAAGGTATCCACTTGTGATTGGATCAGGAAAGAAGTGCTTTATTACCAGGAGTTTAACGAGAGTCTGGCTCCAAATGTGACCTGAGCCATGTGTCTCTGAATTACTGTATTCACACGTGTTCCTCAACAGCATTCCACCTGTGATGTGATTAACCAGAGTATGTGTGGTGCCAAACTGTGAACAATGCAGAGCTGTAGCTGGCTAATAACACTCTGCATCAAACCAATTCTGCAAGACGGTTGCAGCTTAACTAGTACTCAATTACAGTGTGTGAGGTTTCTACACGTTTAACAGCACAGGCAGAAAATGTGACTAAGTGGATGTGAGAAATCTATTCTAGGGATAAGAGAAGGTGAGTTGTTATAGAACAAGAACCAGCTAAAGAGCAGGAGGCCCTTGCAGAAATAACGAAGCACCTCTCCCAGTATTTACAGCTCTACGAGCATTTCGTCTCAATTTGGGTAACATTTTTGAGCCCTGACAAGATCAGTACCAGGAAAAAAAAAATGGTTATTTTAGGAGAACAAACTCCCAGTCCTATCTATTTTAGAAATGCTACAGCTTGTCTGTCAAATCCAGTTCCACAGCACTGAGACGAGCAAAGAACATCCTCTTGTTATTATTAACGGAAACAGCCAGCGAGCTGGAACTTGTTCGACAGTTTTCTCACAGGCCTGGTAGTTCGGCCTGAGCATTAAACTGAAAGCACACAATGTGAATCAGACACGATACTCATGCACAGTGACTCAGATCTTCCTGGTTGGCTTCTCAGCCTAACCGAATTACTAAACACTTTTCATTAGAAAGCATTGTATATCTTTTAATTGAGCGTCTGTCTTTGTTTTAAGTGTGTAAATGTATTCTGATTTGGTTTAACCTAATAGTGGTGTGGTACTGGTGACTACACCGATTAGTGTTTAAGGGAATTTGAAGGGTAGGAGGAACAAGCGCATGGTTAACACAGAATAAGAAGATATTTATATCTGATGATGGAGAAATAAAGACCCCCTCTCATTTCTCTTGTGTCAGTCTTTGTTCTATCCCTTTTTTTTTAGGGTTTGTGATTGAACAGAAACAATAGTGCTACTAGAAGAAGAGAAGCACAGGCGTGGAAATTTTCAACAGGATGCATGAAAAGAGAAGGGTTTGGGCAGTATTCAGGCCGTGTGGTCTTTTCTTTCAAACTGCATGTGGGAAGACCCTCTGGGGCAGAGAGACACATCATTTCTTCACCCAAAGACAGTGGGGGCGGGTGAGGAAGAGGAGAGAGGGGTGAGGGAGCCCAAACAGAGAAACTTCAGACTGAGGAGGAACAAAGATGGAGATAAGGTGTGTGTAAACGAGAACAGGCTAGGTTCACTTGCCCCTACTCAAAAAATGCTGATAAAAATCATCTCATTTCTCACAGCCCTCTCAGTGGTACCAACACTTGCAACCAGGAAAGAAGAAGAAAATGTCAATAAAATTGTGCTAAGGAGAACCATGAGGAGGAAATTCAGCTTGTGTTTGAGTGTGACTGCTTGAAATGAACGACGGCCTGTGTGTTTAAGATTAAAATGTCTAAAATCACTTTGTTTATTATTAAATAATCCCACATCTGATAATATTTAAATCAAAACTTTTCCAGCAACCTTTAAGTGTGATAACTTGTAGAGTCATCAAACATAATTATTCACAGATAAATGTTGGCTTTCACTGGAGCTGCAAAATTAAAAGGATTAAACTAATCTGTTGTGTAACACACTGTCTAAACAACAACCAACCAAAATACCAGTATAAAACAATATAAAACAAAGCTAAATACTTTTTCAAACATCAAACAATGGGACCAAACTAGAAAAAAATATAAAACAACATACAAAAAACAAAAACTAACCATTTAGACATAAAGCTAGCTGCACGTTAAAATCGTTGGTGTTTGTTTTTCTTATACTGTTCATTTAGATAAGTAAGGAAAACAAAAATATTATTTACTTACCCAGAATATAATGTTGAATCCAAATAAGAAGTATTTTACGCAGCAGCTAACTTCGGCTCCTTTAATGTGGCGATGTTTTCTACTCATTCTTCCTGGGATGGTCAGGCTAAGCGTCTGAGTCAGATTGGTACTTTGGAAGCTTAGCTGAAGCTAACTCGAACCACTGTCACTAAAGTTAACTGTCTCCATTAACTAGCCAACATCTTGGTTAACTCACTGGGTGGCACGAACCTGGTCGAGTCAAACATAACTAACTAATTCGCTTTCTCTTTCACCATTCGCCTATTAGGACTAGCTAGCTCACAACTTCTACAGTTAGCATTAGCAGCTAACCACAACAAATCCGTGGACACTGAACTAAAAGGCACAAATATTCATCTGCAGTGCTGTCCAGATTTAAGTTGCATTCATTTCACAGTTAGCACCGTCAGGTCGAGGTAAAATGTATGGTCTTTCAGCGTCGCAGCTTTTATCTATCTTACTGTACGCTGCTACAATCCTTCATCTTTGTTTCTGGTTTCTTTCCTTTTTTTCAGAGAAGCAAATCCTCGCTGTCAAACGATAAACCTGCTGTACTGCCTTTCGCCCTTTCACCTCAAGAGCGGCCTCTAGTGACTCTGTGAAGGTTTTTTCTTCAAAGTTCCAAAAAAAGAACCAAAAAGTTGATTCCTGTGGATTATTATTTCCTGTGTCTTATGACGCACAGGCTAGTGCCACATTTTACGAGTCAACAATAAGTGGAACTCGCAAATTTGTCAGAAACGTACGCAACACTTACTCCAACAAAAGTCTTAATATTTTACCTCATTTGACTTGATGAACAGGACACTGCAACAAAACAGTTTCAGCTAATAACAGAATGATGTTATAAATCTTTAAATAATCTTGTAATTTATTTTCTTACTTTTGTAACTGCTTTTACATTTTATTCAGACACAGGCTTTTGAAGTATCATTTATTTACTTTAAAACTTTTCAATATGCAATATTAAAAGAGCTGTACATTGTTAATGAAATGGAAACCCTTAACATAACTATTTTACTGAAAATAAAAGTGGTCTTTGAAACATTTTTACCATAAAATGAAAATCATACATCTGGGAAACAAAATAAACTAAACATGCATCTTTTTGCACATTTAAAGAGCAACTCACCCTCAAAACAGCTTTTTTTCTGCTAATAAACTGTATTAGTGGGTCTTTACCAATGCATCTTTTCAGTTTCTGGGCATTTTTTGACATTTACATGTAAACCTGTTCAATTTTACACTTTTTGGTCTAAAAAGATAAGATAAGATAAGATAAGATAAGATAAGATAAGATAAGATAAGATCAAAAATCAAATCAATCAAAAATACTTTATTAATCCCCGAAGGGAAATTAAGTGTTGTTGTAGCTCAGTTCTTTTTTTTCTCCAGCACCTCTTCAACACCAGTCTGAGACAGAAAACAGTTCCTGTGCTGTGGATAAACATCCTGCCTTGTTCCAGTACCTAAAAAACCACAACCAGCTGAACCAAACGACTACAGACCAGTTGCCCTGACATCTCACGTCATGAAAGTCCTGGAGAGACTCTTACTGGCTCACCTCAACAAGCAGGTCAGCACCTTTCAGGACCCATTACAGTTTGCATACCGTAATGGGCTTGGGGTTGAAGATGCCATCATCTACCTGCTTCACAGAGCACACTCTCATCTGGACCAATCAGGCAGCACTTTGAGGGTCATGTTCTTTGACTTCTCAAGTGCTTTTAACACAATTCAGCCTGCTTTGTTATGTGAGAAGCTCCATAAATTCCAGGTGGATTCCTCCACAACCTCCTGGATTTATGACTACCTCACAAACAGACCACAGTTTGTGAGACTGAAAGGTTGTGTGTCTGAGATGGAGGTCAGCAGCACTGGAGCGCCACAAGGAACTGTACTCTCACCATTTCTCTTCACGATGTACACCTCTGACTTCCAGTACAACTCGGAGTCCTGTCATCTGCAGAAATACTCTGATGACTCTGCAGGTGTTGGGTGCATCAGTGAGGGACAAGAAGCTGAGTATAGAGAACTGGTCAGTCAGTCTGTGAAATGGTGCGGTAACAATCATCTTGTTTTAAATACCAGCAAAACTAAGGAGATGATTGTTGACTTCAGGAGGAGAAAGAATCAACACAGCAGTATTTCCATCATAGGAGAGGAGGTAGAGGTGGTGGAGGAATACAAGTACCTTGGAGTTAAGCTGGACAACAGACTAGAGTGGAAATGCAACACAGAATACATCTACAAGAAAGGTCAGAGCAGACTCTACTTCTTAAGGAAGCTGAGATCTTTTAATGTGTGCACCAAGATGTTGCAAATCTTCTATAGGTCTGTTGTGGAAAGTGCAATCAGCTTTGCAGCCATCTGCTGGGGCAGCAGCATCAGAACCAGAGACTTGAAGAGAATCAACAAACTGATCAGGAAAGCTGGATCTGTGCTGGGAGTATCTCTGGAGCCGCTGGAGCTGATTGTACAAAAAAGAATGCTGGACAAGCTGATGAAGATGATGGAGGACTCTTCTCACCCTCTGCATGACACAGTGATCAAACAACAGAGTGTGTTCAGTGAGAGGCTTCTTCAGGTCCGATGCAAGACCGAAAGATACAAAAGATCATTCCTGCCTGCAGCCATTAGCCTCCACAACAAGAACAGACCTTGATTGTTATTATTATATTATTGTCTTCACTATTGTTTTTTATTGTTGGACAAAAAAAAAATACTACAACATTGAATTTCCCTTCTGGGATAAATAAAGTATTTTTCATTTCATTTCATTTCATTTTTCAGGAAGCCATTATAGAAGGTTATAGGTGTGGACAGGAAGGATCTCCTGTAACGGTCTGTGCTGCAGCGGATTATGAAGAATCTTCTGGCTGAAGACACTCTGTTGTTGAGTTACTATGTTGTGAAGAGGATGATGAGGGCTTTCCATCATGTTCTTCATCCTCCTTTGGACAATCAACTCAAGAGACTCCAGTTCAGTCTCCAGGACAGAATCAGTCCTCCTTATCCATCTGTTCAGCCTCTTCATGTCACTTCCTCTGATACTGCTTCCCCAACAGGTGACTGCAGATGTGATCAGCTGACAAACTCCTCTTCTATTGCCGCTCCTCATAAAATCTCTGTCTATTGGTATTGTTTGAAAGCCAGGTAGAGCAACGCTGAAGTCCAGGATATGTTCCTTTAGCCATGTCTGTTTGTCAATATGACTGATGAAAGTGAAGGTTTAAACTTAAACCTCTTTCTCCCTCTTTGCTCCTGCTCTGCATCCAAGTCCTCTTCCCTTGAGCTCATCAGGGATCCAGAGTTACAATTTGAGGATTATTTCAGCCTAAGATAAGATAAGATAAGAAATCCTTTATTTGTCCCACAATGGGGAAATTCCTGTGTTGCAACACTCATTATAGGACAGAACACAGAAGGTTTAAGACATGAAGGAAGAGTATTAAAGAGCATTAAAAATATATACAATACGGATAGTGATATAAAATATAAAATCACCTTAGTGCTGCCCTCTTAGGGTTGAAAGGTGGCTACTGCATTTGAATTTTGTGATTGGCTGAAAGCAGTTCATGCCTACATCAGCGGTTCATGCCTAGTCAGCATCGTCTCTAAGACACGCCATCTCTCAAACAGACTCCCCCGCCCGCCCGTTGTCTCCAGCTTCTCACCAAAGAGCTTCACACAGGGATTTAGAGCAACTGGCTGAAAACTATGACAAACAGAAAAACTAATATCAGTAAAATCTGGACAAAGACTTTATTTTACTGCAGTGATTGTGTGGATGTGATTTGTGCACGTTATATTTCTATTCAGACATTTACTCAGACCCCTCTCAACAACACGGCAGTAGCTTTAGCACTGTGGCTAACAACAATCAATCGGTAAACTACTCTGAAAATTCCGACATAGAGAATAACTAATATCCGTAAAAGAATAATTAAATCGGGGGAAAGACTTCCCTGCAGTGGTTGTGATTGTGTGGATGTGATTAATAGACGTTATAATCTCCTCATGGTCGAATTACATGTCTACAACAAGGTGGAGTCACACTGGAGCAAATCTAAACACAGAGAAGTGCTACATGTCAATCACAGCTTAGGCCCGCCTCTTAAAGTAACGGCTTCTTCAGCATTTTTTTAAAATAGCAGTTAGAAGGCAGGAAGATAAGAGGGAGTGAGTTGCTAATTAATAGGAAGTTGTGTCATGTATTTTGTCTTGTATAACTAGTTATCTTTACCTCTCTTAATTTAGTCTAAAACTAAGACTAAGTTTGGTAGTAATTTAGTATATGAATAGGCTAATTCTTGATTGAAGGAAATGTTACAAAATGCTCTGAAATATTTTGAGAGAAAGATTAAAGGTGGAATATGGAACATGAACACCACAACAACAGAACAAAGCCTTCAGCCATCTGGGTGCCAGGCTCGAAACCCCCTCCCGACTAATATTCCTCACCAAACCCACTCTGATCCCCGATCTGAGAAGGAGGATGTGGTGGGGTGGCATGCTGGGCTGTGATTGACATGTTTCACCAACACAGGTGGCCAGAGGGGGAACAGATGAAAATTGAGGAAGCTGCTTGTGTGGATGAGTCAAGTGGCACTGATTTGTATCGTTTTCAGCTAATTGTTCGCCCTGCAGCAGCTTAGCAGCATGGAATGGGTCACGTCTCTTAGTAGTACATTGTTGTTAGCCAAAGGTAAAGCTAAATTTAGAATATTGTGTGACTCTGCTAACAGGTGCAGCTGCACGCGGCTGCTGTGCCTCATTGTCTGCAACAGAAAACGTGTGTGTTGCCGGTGTCCATACGCAAGGTATGCAGCCTGCATGGGACCCCAACTACCTAAGGGGGCCCCCAAGGATCAGGGGAGGGGAGGGGGTGGGCTTATAGGGCTTAAGCACAGGTTATTTTTTCAGAAGACCTTCAGAAGACCACAGGCTTTTTGGCATGTCATATTTTTCATAGTTAGATGCCTGAATGACAAATTTGTAAAACAAAAAGTACACACAATATTCGAAGCACATAGCACAAAGTTGCAACCCCCCAATTTTGGTATGATCCGGCCCATGCCACACAGCAAAATGTGAGGGAGGGAGGGAGGGAGAGACGAGTTGCGCTGTTGTGCAACAGAGAAGAGGAGAGAGCTGAAGTTTGACCAGGTAACAGGGTAAATTGCTTATACTGTACAAGTAATGTAAATATGATGATGTATTACAAAGATTGATGCCATGCTGCTCACTTGACACATATTACGGATCTTGCTCTTCATATTTTTGCTAGCTCTGCCAGGGCAAATAGCTAACTGAATAGCAGAACAACGTTATATGTATATATTGTGGCGGACCACCAGGGGGTTTCTAGTCACACCCAGACAATGGGATGTTTATATTCAAAATTGTGTGCGTTGGTTTTGGCGGGACTTTGTTAGGTGTTCTGACTTATGATTGCTCTGTCGTTCAATTGGAGTTGAGTAAACATTCTGATCACACCCAGTTCTCTGTGTCATCCTTTTTACTCCTCCACATTGGTGACCCCGCCGTCGAACATGTCCGAAGGTGAAGACAGCTCCTCCCAGGGGATCCCTACCGCTGAAGAACTTCCACCAGCATCCCTGGCTTCTGTTTCTGTAGCTGTAAAAATTCCAGACTTTTGGCTTCACGATCCACCTTCATGGTTTTTCTCTACATTGAGGCTCAGTTTGCTCTTTGTGGCATTTCCTCGGACAACACAAGATACCACTATGTGGTTGCGGTGCTCGATCCTCTCTCAATTCGCCGCACGATGTCCCTGCTCCGGGGCCCCCCGAGCCAAGGGAAATACGCCGCCCTCAAGCAGCTGCTGCTCCTCCGCTACACCCTCTCTGCCACAGAACGGGCCGAGAAGCTACTCTCCATCTCTGGCTTGAGTGATGGCACTGGCCTGGAGCTGATAAAGAGCATGCTATCCCTGCTGGGTACAGATGACGGCGGTTTCCTCTTCATCCACCTGTTCCTCCGACAGCTCCCGGCTCACGTGCGGGCTGTCCTCGCCAACTCCCCACTTCTGCAGAAGCAAGACTACCACTCGCTCTCGGAAGAAGCCGATCGTGTCCTCCTGACCACCAAGAGTTTCACGGTCCAAGCGGTGGCTTCCACATCTCCAGCGACACCTGCTGCACCTTCAGTGCCATCCTCGGAGGCTGATGATCCATCAGTAGTGGCTGTGATCACTGCGCAGAGATGCTGGGGGATGCCCTTCTGTTTCTACAACCAGTGGTTTGGCGCCAAAGCCCAGCGTTGCCTCCCACCTTGCAGTTTCCAGCTGCCGGGAAATGACCCAGCCAACGCTAGGTAGCAGCCGTGGCCATTGGCGACAAGGAAAGGCTGCTTTTTATCAAAGAGTCCCGTACGGGAAGACATTTTCTGGTGGACTCCGGGTCGCAGGAAAGCCTAATTCCCCCGACTGGCTCCGACAGGCTGCCTGAAGGCTGCAGACCACAGCTGACTGCGGTTAAGACATTTGGCGAAAGGTCAGTGTCTGTCCGCTTTCATGGTAGAGACTTCCAGTGGAACTTTGTTGTAGCCACCAGTTCAGTTCCCATCATGGGCGCTGATTTTCTCTGTGCGCATGGACTGCTAGTCGAAATAGCTAACAATAGCTTTTTTTTTTGTCCAACAATAAAAACAACAATGAAGACAACAATACAATAATAACAATCAAGGTCTGTTCTTGTTGTGGAGGCTAATGGCTGCAGGCAAGAATTATCTTTTGTATCTTTCGGTTTCAGAGTCCCGCACAGAGTGGCAATCGCTCTCAAAGTTTCTTCAGGAACTTTTCTAGTTCTTTATTATCAGGATGTTCTAATAGTGCTGTTAAAGGCCTCCAGCTGATCCAAAATGCTGCTGCCAGAGTTCTGATGAGAGTTAGAACGAGAGACCATATTTCTCCTGTTTTAGCTGCACTTCATTGGCTCCCTGTAAAATCTAGAATAAAGTTTAAGGTTTTACTTTTGACTTATAAGGCCTTGAACGACCAAGCTCCAGCTTATATTAAATATCTTATTGTTCCATATGCTCTAACAGAGCACTTCGCTCTCAGACTGCAGGTCTGATTGTGGTTCCTAGAGTTTCTAAAAGTAGAATGGGAGGAAGAGCTTTTAGTTATCAGGCTCCTCTCCTGTGGAACCAGCTTCCACTTTTTATCCAGGAGGCAGCTTTAAAAAATTGACTTAAAACTTTCCTTTTTACACAATCCTATAGTCAGGGTTAGCTTGGGTTCTCCTGAGCTTTCACTTTAGCTATGCTGCTATAGGTTTAGACTGCCGGAGGACATACTGACCACATTTCTTCACTCTGCTGTCTTTCTCTACTCTGGCTGCCTCTGAGGAGGGTGTATCTCACATAAACAAGGGATGAAATATTCCGACTTGCATTCATGTATATACACTCTCACATAAACAAGGGATGAAATATTCCCACTAGAACCATCAAATTGTTATTGCTTTTGATTGTTACTGCTGCCATTAACTGTTTCTTTGTTTATCTTTCTATAGACATGACGACTGGCCCAAATCCATCAGTGTTTGTCTGTGTCTCTTTCCTGTCAGCTCAGACTCCAGTCGGCTGAGGCAGAAGGCCGCCCATCCTGAGCCAGGTTCTCCTAGAGGTTTCTTCCTGTTAAAAGGGAGTCGTTCCTTTCCACTGTCACCAATTGTGCTTGCTCAGGATGGAGGATTGTGCTGAGCTAACAATTCAGCCCAATCGGCTGGTTCCTTAGATAGAAAATGTTTTATTATTAATTGACTAATTTTTCTGTGAAGTGCCTTGAAATGACTTTGTCATGAACTGGCACTTTATAAGTAAATAAACTTGAAACTTGAACTTGAAAGTGTTTAGAGTCTTCTAAGTTTGTTTTAATCAGACATGATGCACACAGGACACTAGCTACGTTTACATGGGCACATTTAATCGGAATAAACGCCCAATCGGAAAAAAAATACATCATGTAAACATGTCATTGATCCGATGCAGCCTGATCAGAATTAAATTTACTTCCGATCGAGAGGGGTGGTTTTGTCCGATCTTCATTCGGTTAGACGTGCATGTATACACCCATTCGGAAAGAAAGGGTGACAAAAGCCCACTGCGCATGCGTACACCTTCAGCGTGACGTCTTTCCGCTTTCGCAGACCCAAGTAGAAAACATAGCGGGAAGTAAACAGAAGTGGTCTGCGGGCGCAGTCATCCTGTTCTCCTCTCCTGTGGTGGAGGAGCAGTAGCGATATGTATTCAGCCTCTAGCTTGGTTAATGCGACCAGTAAAAACCCAAACATAAAGGTAATCACCCGCAGAAGGTCCATATTGGGGATAACGTGAGTCAGCTCGAGCACACGATGGGGCGGGAAAGACGTGCAGAAAGGACGGAGTTTGTTTACTTTTGTTTCTTCCCCTGGAAAGACAACTCGCTGTGCGCATGCTCAACTCAGATCAGATCATTTCAGTTAGTGTCCATGTAAACAGGGATTTGGGAATTCCGATCGACCAAGATTTTAATCAGATTGGGGAAATTTGGCGCATGTAAACGTAGCTACTGTTACGGCCGCTTTATGATGAACCGTTCTGGGTCCTTGAACCTGGCCCTAAGCACTTTCTGTTGGATGTGGGGGGGCGTCAAGAGACTGTCTGCATTGATAGACCCAAACCTGCTCCTTATCTAAAAGATGATAAGGTGGAAACAGCCCATGCTCCTCGTATAGGACGACCTCCCTCCACAGTACTCACAGACTGCTTTCCTCCTCTCAGAGTCTCTCATCAGCCATCAGAGCCCGGCTCATCCCCAGCCCCCCCCCCCTCGTCGTCCTCGACCCCACCTTCAAGCATTCCGGTCTGGTTCTGCAGGTTCCAGGGTCAGCTGTTCCATCCGTTTGATCAAACCCAGGATCCTGGACTAGCTGTAAACCTTACTGGGTGTTCGGGGGGGGGGCACGTGTGGTGGACCACCAGGGGGTTTCCACTCACACCCAGACAATGGCAGCTGTGGCTCAGTGGTTAGAGCGGTCATCCTCCAACTTGAAGGTTGTTGGATTGATCCCGGCTTCCACCGCCACATGTCGAAGTGTCCTTGGGCAAGACACTGAACCCCATGTCGCCCCCCGATCTGCGTATCGGCTTGTATGAATGTTAGCCCCTCCCTTCTCCCCCTGATCTACATATCGGATTTTGTGAATGGGTAAATGTAAAACTTGTAGTGTGAAAGTGCTTTGAGTGTTCTGAATGACTAGAAAAGCACTATACAAATACAGGACATTTACAATGAGATGTTTATATTCAAAATTGTGTACGTTGGTTTTGGCGCTAATCTGTTAAGTGTTCTGACTTATGATTGCTCTGTTGAGTAAACATTCTGATCACATCCAGTTCTCTGTGTTGTCCTTTTCACTCCTCCACAACATTATGCTTTATATCTCATTCATTAAAGTTCTATGCAAAGCAAGGGAAATTTTGATACAGCAGTATATTCACAGTTGTAACCAGGTATTACATTCACTTCAGGAAAAACACACAAAAAAAACATTTTTTATAACTGTAAAGCACATTTAGAGTAAACTTTTTGTTTTAGATAAATAAATATTGACAGATCTTTTGAATTAGTTAAATGTCAGAATAAAGAGAGAGAGTGTCATGTTGCGGTTGTGGTGAACTCCAAACCGTACCCAGACTTCAGACCAACACAAGATGAGAGGTAAGTAACAGATTTATTTACAGGAGGATGATAGTGCAGAGAACCAGGAGTTAACAGTCTGTAAATTATATATCGTAACAGGAACTCAGGCACGGGATCTGGGAACTTCCAGAGGCGCTCTAGCGATGGAGGAGAGAACAGGTTAGTGAATGCGGTTTCTGGGTTGATGATGACCAGTACAGTGTGCTGGGAATGTGCTCGCCAGACTTACGGTGATTGGCGAAGGAGAGAAGCTTGGAGGACGACTGCGGGAAACAGCAGTGGTGGTGGTGTGTCTGATGACGGTGGTGATGAGGAAGATGATGATGAAGAGAGTAATCCAGAGTGAAGCGACTGATGATGTTTGTTGTAGGAGGGTGGTCAGAGCTACGGTGTGGAACAGGGCAGGCGTGGACGGATCCAGGAGGAGAGACAGGCAATCCAGGAACGGGAGCGGACGTGAGACGCACGTCAGGGACAGGAGCTGGGTCCTCCGAGCGGCACGGCAGACGGCCAGTGCGAGAGATGAAGGCACCCAGGAACTGGAGCTGAAATCCAGTGAGGACGGAACACGTGTAAGGCGGAACAAACTGGCGTCTGTCTCTGGTTCCATCAGGGCTTTTAACCCAGCCCGGGCGGGGCTGGGTAATGAACCACACCTGTGCCTGATCAGCAGGATTCATCTCAGCTGCTCTGTCACACCCTGCAATGACATGGTTAGTTTCCAAACCACACAGCAACACACCACTCACCAAGTGCTGAGACCTGACAGAGAGTTGTCACATACATTTTCCACTCTGAGTTTAAGAAGCTTCTGATTTTTGTTGACACACTTGTGGATGCATATTAAATCATCCTCCATAACACAGAACCTCTTTCTTTGACATGAGAGAATCAAGAGAAATCAACCGAAACATCAAGAGAATAATTGTAGATGTCCACAAGTGTGGCTCAATTTTAAAGGGACTTAAGGCAAGATTTGTGAAAAACTACACATGCATTTCCAGTTTATTCAATGCTAATGGGTCATGAAGCATTAAAAACCCAAAATAATGAGGCCATCCGCATATATGTCTGTTGCCTTGGACACGCTGTGTGCTACATAATGCGCTGCAGTTCGATGTCCGAATTTCCCGCGGCAGTTCTAGGGATGTGACGTAAATTGACGCTGCATGCGCGTTGCCGACAGCTCTTGAACAGGAAGAACATGTCCGCCGTGGACTTGGATTCAAACACTGAAGGTATACTTATGGATGTTTCTGCAGCCAGCAAACGACCTGCATCCACTCTCACCCCCCAAAAAAGTGGCACCAGGAAGAAAAAAAAGACTTTATCAGCGGCATCTCGTGAGTCTAAAAAAAAATATGACCGAAGCCGGGCAGGCACCCGCATAAATATTGGATATGCGTTCGGTTCATGGAGGGAACTTCAGCTGCATTTGGGAGTGAAAACGGATGCTGACATGGCTCATTTCCTTGTGACCAGGTGAGAAAACATTATAGGTCGTGTTTAGAGCCTGATACAGTATGAAAATGATGAGATCAAATCAAATAACAGAGTGGAGAGACCTGACGTGAAGTATGTTAGCCTCCCCGGTGCAGTGCTGTGAAGACGAACAGTCTGTAAAGTGTCTGTGCGCGCTCCCGTGCCAGCTTGGCTGGTGGCTGCAGTTAGCCACAGCGCCTGTCGCGGCAGCACTGAGTCAGATTTTGTAAAGCTGCCTTAAGTTCCTTTAAATACAATTTGCAATTAAAATACATTAAGATTATATTTATTTTTAAATGTAACAAATACAGATTTTATATTTATTAATATAAAAATAAACATTTGGTCTGATTTGATGTTTGATGGTGAAAAAGTGATTGTGTTTTTTTTTTATCTGTAGTATATGTAAATATCCAATTTCAACTATATATTTGATGTTCTTGATGTTTGGCTTGATTGCTAAAGAGATCACAAATTTAGAATAGAAAGCGGTTTGAGGAGGGGTGCAGGGTAACAGGGTCGTCTCAAAGAAACAAAAAATGCTTGAGTTGAGAGCTTTTTATGAGAAACATGGGACCCAAAACTATTTTAACCTTGGCACAAACTTGCCAAAAGCTAGGGCACTTTGGCCCCTTCTTTATTAATTGACCACTCAGGTTTTTCTGTTTTGTTCTTCTAGCTAGACAGTGAGCTGAATTTCTATTTTCCCTCAGATTCAAGAAGCCAGATTCTATCATCAATATCAGCCAGCAATCCAAGAAATCCACAGACCACACAGCATGCTTCTATTTGTAGGATAGAGGTTGTTGATGATTGTTTGGCTATATTTACAGACAGCAGCATCACAAATATGATTTTAAAGATGGACCTTGTAAATGAAGAAGCTGTTGATGATGCCGGAGTGTCAAGGAAGGTGTACACAGCCTTTTGGGAGAAATTCCTTGAACAGTGTGAAGGGGAAACAGAATGAGTTCTAAACTTCTAAATTTCTCTGAGGCTGAATGGCAAGCAGTTGGATACATTTGGGTGAAAGCTATTGATGGTTTTTGTTTTAGCATGCACCATGTTGATACAGACATCTTGATGTAATTGTTTCTCAACTATCTACCTCCTTTCGAGAAATCAGCTGTTGAGATGGCTGTATAGAGCACTCTGGAGGAAAGGTGATCAAGAGGACTTGCTTGACCTTTTCACACGTATGGGTTCCCATTTCTTATCTCCAGAGAACTACATGAAGTCTGCCATTGAAATGATGGCTCACAAAGTCATTCTCCAAGAGCCAAAATATATAGTTGATTGCTTCTCCATCTGCATGTCACTTGTAACTACCAGATAAGGAAAGTGTGTTCAGTCTGTATGAGTTAAAGAAGACCACAGGCAAAAGAGTGATGCAAACTGCTTGAAACAACAAAGATGGTGTTGTCTCTAAGAGAACAAGCAACCATAAACCATCTTCAATGTTATATGAAAAATGCTGATCAAGTGGTAAGCAGTCTTTAATTTAATTTTATATCAGCCTGCAATTCTATTTTTTTAATTGGTGCAATATTACACCTCCATACTTTTTACATTAATTTTATATTTTGAATTATACTTTGAAAATGACTGCAGCATTAATTTCCATCAGCTTTAGTATAACCCACAGCTTCAATGCTAAACTTGTTCCTAAACAGCACATTTGTGTAATGTTCTGTAATTTACAGAGTTGTCCATCACTGGTAAAATTTTTAGTTGTTGATGTTGAAGTCACACCAGTTAGTTGCTTATTCAGAAAAAGTTTGATACTCAATGATGAAATAAAAATGAGTTAACTGTTAACTAAATGTACAGTATAAGTTGATTTTGCTTGTATGAGATGGCCTTCAGAATGATTGTAATTATTCTATTATATTACTTTCATTTACTGCTGGGACTTAATGCCATTACATCATTTTTTTATTGACTGTAAGTTCATTTCACCATGAAGTGACTTATAAGTACTTTAATGTAAATATTTGTATCAATTATTTTTATTAACAAAGCAGTCAGATTAGGCCAAATTTACATGAATTCAGGGTTGCAGATTTCACATTTTTCACAGTTCATACAGAATAATAAATACACTCCGACATTACAGTGCTTGACTACAAAGTTTGTTTATCTGCAGAGATACTGTATCTTCACTGTCAGTTACATGTAACTTGATGCAGGCTTGCAACTAATGATTATTCCCATCTGAGAAATAGAAAACATTTTATAACATTTTTACAAGAACGTCTGACTTAAAGGTGCAATATGGAAGAATTTTAATTTGAAGTACTCAGCAGGCAACAGTCTAATGTTCCAATGATGTTGAAAGTAAGGTTACATTGTAACAGATTTCGATCTCAGACGGCTGGGTGGTCGTCAGTTTTTGTCACTTTAGAAATGCTGTTCAGGCATAGAAACATTGTTTATGATAACTATTACCAGTCCAGACTTCCTGGTTCTATAGCAAATCACATGTGAGCCCGTAAGGTTGCCAAGTCACAACACAAGCAGTTGCAATTTGACAACTACCAGCAGATAAGAATAGCAGCACTTTGGACGAAATGGAAGCCAGTAAAAGAAGCGGCCCTGAGATAACTTAACCTAAACCTAAGAAACCACTGCATCCTTCCCAAAAACTGAACAAATACAAGAGAAATAAAACAAGGATCAACATTGAAACTGGAAACCCGTCAGAAAAATCAGGAAAGGGAGAGGGTGTGTGGCTGAAAGAGCAGACGTTTTTATTTTTCTACATAAACTGCAGGACTCCGATTTGACGACAAGGTATAATTCTTACATATCACACCTTTAACTACAAAGCTGTATTGTACCAGGGACACCTCAATGGCAGTTTCTGAGTTGTTTTATCAACCAATAAGAAACACAGCAACAACGCGTGTCCTCTCTGCTGACTCCGCTCCCTCCTCCCCTCTTCTTTGTTGCTGAGGTGAGTAAAATAAAGGAGTCAATCTGCCAGAAATACCAAGTTTATAAACTGTTTAAAAGACATTACTGCCTTCCATTGATGTTATAAGTGGTTTTCAGTGAAATACATCTTTGTATCTGCAATAATGAGCGTTACAGCTGCTATTCTCATTTTGCATAACAGATTAGCTTAACATGTTATTTTTCATGCCCATTAAAAATGTTTTAACACAGCTTGGATAAAAATATGTTGTGAAGATTAAAAAAAAAAAAAAAAGAAAAAAATAAATAAATTAGGTGGTTCTCGTGTATTTGTCTAAAAACATTAACCAATCATATTTTTCGGGCCGAACGGAATGTTTGTGCATTCTCTCCCGTCATATGGACCTCCACATTTATTTGGCTTTCAGGCTCCAAATAAACTGACACATTTTACGGCAGTACACCCCTGCTGTGGTGTACCAGGCAGCAGGAGAAACAGCCTCTGGCTGGTTCCTCGCCAGGTTCAGGACAAAGTAACAAATTTGGAGAAAAAAAAAAAAAAAGAAAAAAGCCATTCGAAGTTTTAGAAAGCAAATGACGTTTGGACAAAGAGCAAAAACCAGAGTAAACATTGGTGTTGCTTTTCAGGTGAAAAGTACGTGAGTCTGACGGCTCATTATTGGATACATTGCTGTTGGACAGGTAATTATGTCTTCACCTCATCAACAATTATCATCATGAAATTATTGTCACATTACAATGCTCCAACTTGATTGTTGTTTTATCATATGGTTTTTTTTTTAAGCGTGACTATATTTGCTTTTTACATGTTAGCGTGATTAGCAGTGCATGCTAATGCTACAGTGGGGCAAAAAAGTATTTAGTCAGCCACCAATTGTGTAAGTTCTCCCACTTAAAAAGATCAGAGAGGCCTGTAATTTTCATCATAGGTATACCTCAACTATGAGAGACAAAATGAGGAAAAAAAATCCAGAAAATCACATTGTCTGATTTTTAAAGAATTTATTTGCAAATTATGGTGGAAAATAAGTATATGGTCACCTACAAACAAGTAAGATTTCTGGCTTTCACAGACCTGTAACTTCTTTAAGAGGCTCCTCGGTTCTCCACTCGTTACCTGTATTAATGGCACCTGTGTGAACTCGTTATCAGTATAAAAGACACCTGTCCACAACCTCAAACAGTCACGCTCCAAACTCCACTATGGCCAAGACCAAAGAGCTGTCAAAGGACACCAGAAACAAAATTGTAGACCTTCACCAGGCTGGGAAGACTGAATCTGCAATAGGTAAGCAGCTTGGTGTGAAGAAATCAACTGTGGGAGCAATTATTAGAAAATGGAAGACATACAAGACCACTGATAATCTCCCTCGATCTGGGGCTCCACGCAAGATCTCACCCCGTGGGGTCAAAATGATCACAAGAACGGTGAGCAAAAATCCCAGAACCACACGGAGGGACCTAGTGAATGACCTGCAGAGAGCTGGGACCAAAGTAACAAAGGCTACCATCAGTAACACACTACGCCGCCAGGGACTCAAATCCTGCAGTGCCAGACGTGTCCCCCTGCTGAAGCCAGGACACGTCCAGGCCCGTCTGCGGTTTGCTAGAGAGCATTTGGATGATCCAGAAGAGGATTGGGAGAACATCATATGGTCAGATGAAACCAAAATAGAACTTTTTGGTAGAAACTCAACTTGTCGTGTTTGGAGGGGAAAGAATGCTGAGTTGGATCCAAAGAACACCATACCTACTGTAAAGCATGGGGGTGGAAACATCATGCTTTGGGGCTGTTTTTCTGCAAGGGGACCAGGACGACTGATCCGTGTAAAGGAAAGAATGAATGGGGCCATGTATCGTAAGATTTTGAGTGAAAACCTCCTTCCATCAGCAAGGGCATTGAAAATGAGACGTGGCTGGGTCTTTCAGCATGACAATGATCCCAAACACACCGCCCGGGCAACGAAGGAGTGGCTTCGTAAGAAGCATTTCAAGGTCCTGGAGTGGCCTAGCCAGTCTCCAGATCTCAACCCCATAGAAAATCTCTGGAGGGAGTTGAAAGTCCGTGTTGCCCAGCGTCAGCCCCAAAACATCACTGCTCTAGAGGAGATCTGCATGGAGGAATGGGCCAAAATACCAGCAACAGTGTGTGAAAACCTTGTGAAGACTTACAGAAAACGTTTGACCTCTGTCATTGCCAACAAAGGCTATATAACAAAGTATTGAGATTAACTTTTGTTATTGACCAAATACTTATTTTCCACCATAATTTGCAAATAAATTCTTTAAAAATCAGACAATGTGATTTTCTGGATTTGTTTTCCTCATTTTGTCTCTCATAGTTGAGGTATACCTATGATGAAAATTACAGGCCTCTCTGATCTTTTTAAGTGGGAGAACTTACACAATTGGTGGCTGACTAAATACTTTTTTGCCCCACTGTACATTAGCACATTTCTGAACATAATATACCATTTAACTGTAATAAGCTGTTGTTGACATAAAACTATCGCCTGACAGTTGTTCTAAAAATGAGAAATCCACCGTGTTTTGTTCTCTCACTGTCAGGCAATTTAATGACAGAAGTATGACGACAACTCTTCTAAAGTTTGGCAGGCAGAATGAGAATCCATACGCTTTTATATGCACAGCTCCAACACTTATTTGCACAAACATTTGGAGGTATCATACATGCATCTCACTAAATCTCGCTGTTTCTCACTCGTTACATGACTGTAAACCTCCGCTGGTGTTCTCACACACACACTCGCTATTTTTTGTTTGACAGAGTTACTATTTTAACTTTAAACATCTAATCCACCTTTCTGAGTTATGATATATGACAGATTATTTTTGTTCCTGTTGCAGGCAGCCATGATGCAACCATCAGACTGTGGGACCTGATCGCTGGGAAAACCAGAGCGACTCTGACAAACCACAAGAGGTCTGTCTGAACGTTGGTCCTGCACCCCAGACAGTGAGTGGGATTTAGATCAGACAGTCTTATGGATTATCAGCATCAGCTCATAGTACTTGGACTGTTACTCAGTTTTTAACATTTTGCTCTTTTTATTTTCCAAGGTACACGTTTGCATCAGGATCAGCTGATAACATCAAGCAGTGGATGTTCCCAGATGGCAGCTTTATTCAGAATCTGTCAGGCCACAACGCCATCATTAACTCTCTGGCTGTTAATTCTAATGGGGTGTTGGTGTCTGGAGGTCATAACACACAGGGCTACACCTAGAGCTCATGTTTGGACATTTTTCTTGCTATATTGCTTATAAATGATTCACATTAACCTCATTCAGCCGACAATGGGACCGTGCACATGTGGGACTGGAGGATGGGCTACAACTTCCAATGGATGCAGCCCGGCTCCCTGGACAGCGAGTCCGGAATCTTCGCCTGTTTGTTCAACCACTCAGCCGACTGATCACTGCAGAGGCTGACAAGACCATCAAAATTTACAAAGAGGACGACACAGCTGTGAGTTATCGTGTCTTGTTACATATCTGTGCTGATTTACAGGCTGCAGGACGATTTTTAAACTGTATAATTTCTTTCTTTTAGACTGAAGAAAGCCACCCAGTCAACTGGAAACCAGAAATCCTCAAGAGAAAAAGATTCTGAAGATTTTTTTTTATCACAGTTTCATTGTTTTTCAGTTTGTGCTTTCAGCTCATGGAGCAGATTTCATTTGTCAGAACTGTTTCATAAGACAGAAATCCTCAAATAACATCAATTCAATCTGAATAGTTTGCAATTCTCATTTTATGCTGTGAGCTGCTGTTTTGAACTTTGAGGAACTTCTGTGAAGTTTCTTTCTTGATGTTGGCTGTTCATCTGTGTGGTCCACCAACAGAAGTAAAAGTTTTATTGTATCTGGGATCTAAACCTGCAGCAGGATAGAAAATGATCTTCTATTGCTTGATTTTAATATGTAGAGATGAAACATCAGACACTTTGTTCTGGTTTGAAACGTGAAGTTTATTCTGCTCCATTTTAAGAAAGAGCACATTCTTTTTAAAAATACGGGTTTTGTTTGTTTTAAGAGCACATACTCGTAAACTGAAGTGTTTCTTTGTTTTGTTTTCTTTTCTCTCATGTTTGAGTCACAAATGTAGATCGTTCCGACAACGTGATGAAAGATTCTGCCTAGTTTCTTTTTCTGGTGATGTTTAGTTGGTTCTGTCTGATCAGATGTCGGGAGGTGACTGACAGGATTTCATCCAGCTGATCCTGGAGGAGCCAAGGTTGGAGCACTTGGAGTTTCATCCATGATGTCAAAGAAGAGACTTGGGTCACGTGTTAAACATCGCTCCAGCAATCTGTGTGATGAGTCCAAGTTTAGGCCTCTGATTCGTATCTGTTGAAATGAAGAACATGAGTTGGTTCCTAATCTTCTATATGCTTATGACTGGTGCAAAAGTTACATATGTAGAATGTATAGAAAATATATAACTAAGAAAACAGTCTGCATACACAGAGTGGCTTTTTTAATTGTTACAATTTTCTTTAGAAAAAATTTAGGGTATTGACGAATTAACATCTAATACAATTTTAACATTTTTTGGTACATAGACTTTTTTATATAATTATAAGCGAGTTGGTGAATTTACTACTACCGGTACTACTACTACTACTGTCATTTAGCAGACGCTTTTATCCAAAGCGACTTACATTGAGAGAACATACAAGCAAGAATTCAAAGAGAAGGAAACAATATAAGGAGGCGGACTGTTTGGAGTCCAGTTTAATTCCGACGCTGATACATCAAGTGTATCAAAAATTTTTTTTTTTTTTTTTTAGTGAGAGATAAATTCTCAAATCGCTATCATAAATCATAAATTAATCCTACATTAAGACTGAAAGTGTTCTTTAAAGAGGTGAGTCTTAAGTCTGCTCTTAAAAGTAGCTGCCGACTCTGAGGATCGGACCGAGTTTGGTAGGTCATTCCACCATCGGGGGACAACAGAGGAGAAGAGTTTGGAACATGATCTCATGCCACGTTGTGGTGGAAGCGCTAGGCGTCTTTCAGCGGCTGAGCGTAGCTGACGCGTGGGAATGTAGGTTTGGATGAAGGAGTGAAGGTAAGTAGGAGCTGTGTGTGTTAGAGTCTGGTAAGCCAGAAGCAGAGCTTTGTATTTGATGCGTGCTGCAACTGGAAGCCAGTGCAGGGAAATGAGCAGCGGAGTGACATGAGCCCTTTTGGGCTGGTTGAAGACCAGACGTGCTGCTGCGTTCTGAATCATCTGCAGAGGTTTAACCGAGGACGCCGGAAGACCGGCTAGCAAAGAGTTGCAGTAGTCGATCCGGGACAAGACCAGGGCCTGGACCAGAAGCTGTGTGGTGTGGTCTGTGAGGAAGGCTCTGATTTTCCTGATGTTGTAAAGCGCGAATCGACATGAGCGATCTACGGAGTTAACCTGCTCTTTGAAGGACAGCTGGTTGTCCAGTATGACACCAAGGTTTCTGGCGGAGGTTTTGGGGAACAGCGTGATGGAGTCAAGCTGCACGCTTATCTGAGGAGGTAAGGAGTTACTGGCAGGACAGACAATGAGGTCAGTTTTGGACAGATTAAGCTTAAGGTGGCGATCCCTCATCCACGCCGAGATATCTGAGAGGCAGGCAGATATCCGCACTGAGACGGATTTATCGTCTGGAGGGAACGAGAGGAGGAGCTGAGTGTCGTCAGCGTAGCAATGGTATGAGAAGCCATGGGAGCGAATGATCTCGCCTAATGAGGTGGTGTATAAAGAGAAGAGGAGAGGACCAAGGACCGAGCCCTGCGGGACACCCGTCGCCAGCTCATGCAGACTGGACATCTGTCCATGCCACGAGACTCTGAAAGATCTTTCCGCAAGGTACGAGGTGAACCACAAGAGGACCGGTCCCGAGATGCCAAGCTTAGATAGCGTCGAGAGGAGAATGAGGTGGTTGACGGTGTCAAAAGCAGCAGACAGGTCAAGGAGTACGAGTACTGAGGAGAGACCAGCCGATCTGGCAACCCGTAGTGACTCTGCAACTGAGAGCAGAGCGGTTTCAGTGGAATGGCCTCGCTTAAAGCCTGATTGATAAGGATCAAGTAGGTCGTTGTCGTGGAGGAACTGTGAGACTTGAGTGAAAACGGCTCGCTCTAGGATCTTGGACATGAACGGTAGGAGCGAGACTGGCCGGTAGTTTCCTACCTGGGCCGGGTCGAGCGACGGTTTTTTCAGCAGCGGAGTGACAGTGGCTTGCTTGAAAACTGAAGGAAAGATGCCAGTTTTCATGGAAGAGTTTATAATGTGGGTTATTGCAGGTTTGACAGCAGGAAGAATGCTCAGCAGGATATCTGTAGGAATCGGATCCAGAGGACACGTGGTTGGATTAGATTCCACTACGAGTCGGGAGACTTCGTCCTCATTCAGTAAGCGGAAGGAGCAGAGCGATTGACCGGAGGAAGGATGGACCAGACTGGGATTGTCAGGCTCAGAAAACTGATTTTTAATGGAGGCGATTTTTTTGGTGAAGTAGGTGGCGAACATGTCTGCAGTCAGCCCGGTGGGTGGCTGAGCAGGTGGAGGACGGAGAAGAGTATTGAATGTCTTGAACAGTTTTCCCATGTTAGGAGCATTTTGGATTTTGTTTTGGTAAAAAGCTATCTTGGCAGCCTTTAAGCAGGATGTGAAGCTAGAGAGCTTTTGCTGGTATTCGGACAAGTCAGAGAGATTTTTGGATTTGCGCCATTTCCTTTCAGCTGCTCTCAGACCAGCTCTGTGATCCCTCAGAGTGTCTGTGAGCCACGGACTAGGACGCTGCCGCTTACAATTGCTTCTCAGTCCAGGTTGATAATGACGATGCAAGTAGCGTCAGGGCGGTGGCTAAGCTATCGCAGCCAGAACCGCCATGGCTAGCTTCCATTTGCAAAATTATTAAGGATTCCATGGCCAAGTCCATGACTGATTTGGAGAGCAAACTCGCTCAACAGTTTGAAAACTTTCAAGACAAGCTTTCATAAAGCGTTAAAAAGCAGCTTGGAGATGTACGAGCAGAACTTCGCGAGATGGTAAAGGAAGTAACAGGAAAAATGGAGGCTACAGAACACCAACTAGAGGAAGCAGGGGTGGAATCACTTGGAGTTGAGATGAAAGAATACCTGTCTTTCCTGAAGCATAATCAGATTGAGTTGCAATCTAAAGTTACTGAACTCGAGGAGTTTTTGCGCCGTAATAACATCAGAATCTATGGAGTAAAAGAGGGGGCCGAGGGCACCTCCATGACTCATTACATTGAAAGCTTACTGAGAAAAAATTTGTCGGAGTCTACTGGCCTTACCGAGCTGGGCATTGAAAGAGCCCATAGAGCCCTGGGTCCGAAAGCATCTGAAAACGCTCCCCCGAGATCTATCGTGATTAAATTCTTGAAATATTCTACTAAGGAGGAGATTATTAACGCTGCATGAAGGAAGACCATCACTGTGGATGGACAGAAAGTGTTTTTTGATCACGACTATGCAACTGGCGTTATGGAGAAAAGAAGACAATACCAACCGATCAAAAAGCTGCTGAAAGAAAGAGGAATAAGATTTCACACTCCTCTGAGACGGATGTGAGTTTTCTTGGACTCAGAGACCTACAACAGTGCTGATCAAGCCGCTGAGGATTTGCGTGTGAAGGGCTTCCCAATACCCCCAATATTGAAGCGGAGAGAGGCAGTGGTGTTACCAACCTATTCGTGGGAGGTGATTTTAATATGATTTTGGACCCTAAATTGGATACAACAACTAAAAAAAGAAACCTAACAAATATTGACATTATTTATGTAGACATGATGCATATTCTAGAATAGACCACTTCTTTATGTTTTGCTCAGAAAGGCACAGAATACAGGAATGTGAAATAACTCAAAGAGACCTTTCAGATCACTCAGCTGTGCACCTAAAAATGCATCTGGAAAGTAGCTGTAAAAGAACTTTTTGGAGACTCAATATAAGTTTGTTGAACAACCCCGCCTTTAAACAGAAGATAACAGAACACTTAAAAACCTATCTTGAAAATAACGATGATGGTAGTGTGAACCCAGCAATTATGTGGGATGCAGCCAAGGCTGTTTTGCGTGGTTTTATAATCTCGGAAACAGCTTTCGTTAAAAAGGTTAAACAGGAGAAATTATTACAACTTCAAAAACAACTTTTGGAAATTGAAAAACGGCATGGTGAAACAAAAAATCCACAATTACTATTACAAATGAGACCTTTGAAACAAGTTGAAATTATAAAATCAACAGTGAAGACATAGAGAAAAACCTTAGATTTACGAAACAAAAATATTACGGGACAGGTTCTAAGGCTTCCAAAATTTTGGCATGGAGGCCTCGTAAACAGCAGTCCGACACAACTATTTGTAAAATAAAACATCCTGCAACAAAAAAATTAGAGTTGGATTTAGAAGGTATACAAAAGGCTTTTGAAAAATTCTACAAAGATTTATATTTATTTAAAGATTCAATTATTCTTTTAAAGAGGGGTTCCTTCCCCCTTCCTGGAAGGAAGCCTCAATCTTTGTGATCCCAAAAGAAGGGAAAGATTTGACAGAGTGTGGGTCTTACAGGCCTATTAGCGTTTTAAATCAAGATAATAAAATTTTTGCAGGCATCATGGCCAAAAGAAAGGAGGAAATAATTAGTTTCTTAATTGATGAAGATCAAACAGGGTTAGTCCGGACAAGGTAGACTCAAGACAACATAAGAAGATCCCTTCAATATGTAGAACATATAAAAAAGCACAATCTGAAGGCTATTTTATTGAGTATGGACGCGGAGAAAGCCTTTGACTCCGGATTTAACCCAAACTTCATTCAGTGTATCAAAACTCTGTATACAGACCCCATAGCAAGAATTAAAGTGAATGGGAGTCTATCCGATCCCATTCACTTGCGACGTGGCTGTCGCCAGATCCTTGTAATAGCCCCAGTCTATTTAATTTGTTTATTGAGCCTCTTGCTCAAGCCATACGACAAGACACAAGTTTGCGCGGTATAAATATAAGAGGCTCTGAGTACAAGGTATGCCTCCATGCAGATGATGTCTTGGTTTCTCAGACACAGGAATTCCTAGATTGATGGATCTGTTGCTGCGATATGGAAATCTATCAGGCTATATCCTCAATATTGAAAAGACACAAGCTCTAGTGTTTAGTTTTAAACCGACATTGGAGCTTAAAAATAAATACAAATTTAATCGGGACTCTAATTCTATGAAATATTTGGGAATTAGACTAACAAAAGAAGTAGCCAAGCTTTATGCTGAAAATTACCAACGAATTAATGTACGTATTAGGGAAGATTTGGATAGATGGGCACCTTTGACTTTGGATCTAGGCAGTAGGATAATGGTGATAAAAACCAATATTTTGCCTAGACTGCTCTATCTATTCCAGTCTTTACCTATTGAAATTCCTGACTCTCAATTTAGAGAATGGGATAAAGCTATCTCCCACTTTGTATGAAATGGCAAAGCCCCAAGAATAAGATTTAAAACCTTACAACTACCCAAACCTAAAGGGGGATTGAGCCTACCATGTCTTAGGGATTACTATATGGGAGCACAGTCAAGACCACTCATGCTTTGGTGAATGATAATATAGAAAAATGGAAAAGAATAGAATTGTCACTCTCAAGCAAGCCATTACAGAGTCTACTGGGTAACTCAATCCAGGCAAAACAATGTAATTTTCAAAACCAATTTGTGAGGTTTTCTTTTAATATTTGGTTAGACCTAGTGAAACAGCTCAAACTTAAGGACACCTGTTGCCTAATGTGGCCCGCACATGATTCTAATTTTGAGCCGGCGGCGATGGACAGAAGTTTTATCCAGTGGGAAAAACAAGGGGTTACGACACTGTGTCTTTTGTTGGATAATCTGAGCTTTATAGACTTTAAAACTATGTCCGAAAAATATGGCCTTGACCGATGTGATTTTTACGGGTACCATCAGCTTTGACACTATTTTGACAAAAATATTAAAAGCTCACTGTTGGATAATTTTTCAGGTATCAGAGAAATGTTTGTAAATGCGTACAAATCGAAATTGCATAAGACAATAATTGGCAACTTATACTGGAATATTCTGAAATTAAGAAATCATTCTACTTTTTATATTAAAGGTCCTGTATCATGAAAAATCAACTTTTTTGAGCTTTAAACCATGTTGTGATGCTATTTCTTTATTTAAAAGACCTCCAGAGTGGTTTTTGGCTTAATTCGTGCATTCCTGAGTAATCCTCCTGAATCCTGCGCTCTGAGCAGCTGCTTTACTCGCTCATGTAAAACGGCTGAATTTGAACCCTGTTACGTTACGGTGTCGTATCAGGAAGTTCCTGACCAATCCCTGCTGCCCCTGTAGTAAAAAAAAAAAACAGTCCCCTTTTTCTCAGGTATGAGGTGAGCTGCGAGAGTCCAAAACAATTTGTTAGGAGCGCATCACGGCAGATGTCTAACCTACAGCCCAGAGTTCTCACACTTCAACCACCTGCTGCTCTTTATTAGCATGAGCTGCAAATAAAGACTTATCAACTTGACCCTGCTGATCACATATCAGTATGAATCCAGCTTAACAGCTGAGCTCCACGTCACCGCAGCCTGTCCCACCACCGGATAAAAAGACACAGTCACTCACCCTGACAGCTCTCAGTCATACGTCCCGTTTGCCACGAGCTCCTGTTAGCCTCCGTGCTGCAGTTTATCCGCCTCAGTAATCCAACCTTTTCCTCCGACCTGTCCCAGTTGATCTTTCTCTCTCTCAGTCTGCCCCTCTCTCGGCTGCTGGTCTCGCAGTCAGCGAGTACGGTCGCGGTCTCACCTCACCTGTCCGATCCCAGTCTTGGTGTCATCTCCCGGGTCGGCTCGCATCCAGTCGCGAGTGGACAGTGCTTCCTTCCACCACCGAGCGTCCTCTGACAAATAAGCACCTCCATTTTGTTGTATTTCATTCTAAAAATGTCTTGTCAAAATTGTGCATTTGGCTGTGAGAGTTACAGGAGTTTGTTTAGTGTTTCTAAACAACAGCCCAATTGCACTCACAGCTTGGAGGCGGGGTTTTAGGTAAACCGAGCGTTTTACTTCCGGGTCACAGAATAACTCGAGAATATAAGTTATATTTCAGGACAAATGAAGTGAATATAACTCAAACAGTAAGGTTTTATCATATATGTGCCGATCCCAGACGTTGAAAACTGTAAAATAGCGTGATACAGTCCCTTTAAGGACAAATGAGAACGGTAACTAGGGGTGGAAATAAGTTTGGATGACTGAAAATATTATAAATACTCAGATTACTATGACAAATTCACATATGTGGAGGGATTATTCCTGGAAAATTGTCAGATATCTTATTACCCCTAAGATAAAATTTAGGTAGACTGGTCAATCAGCTGAATGCTGGCGGGAATGTGGTCATTGCCCAGCAGACCATACTCATGTTTTTTGGGGATGTACTGCACTTGACTCCTTTTGGGAAGCTGTTCACCAAATTGTTAAACATGTACTTGGTTTTGAAATCCTGTTTACATGTGTATGTTTTTATTTGGGGAAACTTGATCCAAGGTTGTCCAAAGCTGATAAGTACCTTCTAAAGATTTTTATGACGGCAAGCAAAAAAGCCATAACAAAACGCTGGCTGAATAAGGATCCCCCTTCTGTAAAACAATGGATGGCTATTGTCAATGACATTTGTTACATGGAACGCCTGACTTTTAGCGTGAGACTTCAAAAAGAAAAGGGTGATGCACTGTGGGAAAAATGGGACGTATATTTAATGGAAAAGAAATGGTAAATGTCCTGTATTTGTATAGCGTTTTTTTAGTCATTCAGACCACTCAAAGCACTTTCACACTACAAGCTTTTACATTCACCCATTCACACAACCCGATATGTAAGCCAGGGGGGGAGGGTAGGGGCTAACACTCATACAACCCGATACGCAGATCGGGGGGAAACATGGGGATCAGTGTCTTGCCCAAGGACACTTCGACATGTGGCGTTGGAAGCCAGGATCGATCCACCAACCTTCAAGTTGGAGGACAACCGCTATAACCATTGATCCACAGCCGCCCCCAGAACAATATTTGAGCTTCTGTTTTATTTGATGTCATTGCTATAACTGCCTGGATGGTACTCTTGAAAATTCCCCCAACTTTGTCAGGTTCTCAGCAGCTGGTGTGTGGTGTTTGTGTTTTGGGTTGGACTAACCTCTCATTGCAGGGTGTGGCAGCAGCTGATCAGTGCTTCCAGGTGCGGCTCGTTACCAAGCTCTCTGTGGCTGGGTACTTAAGCAGAGGAGGAACTGGAGACAGACACCAGTTTGTTACAACACTTACTGTGGTAACGTGTGGCCTGACTAAACTAGACCTGATTACAACTTTAGAAACGAAAGTACTTACCTGATCCTTTCCTTCCCGTCTCCTAGTCCTAGTCCTGGTCCTGGTCGAAAGCGCCTCCTTTGCGCTGGCCATCTGCCGCGCCGTCCGGAGGGCTCCTGATTCCGTCGTGGTCCGGCACGACCGTTTCCTTCTCCCTGGTCCTGGTCGTTCTCTGGTCCCCTCTGGATCTCCCGCACCCGTCCTGGTCAGAACAACAACATCGCTGTCACCCCTGTCTCACTTGTATACCTGGAAACAAAGCATCTACTCTGGATTACCTGTACCGCTATCATCACCTGAAAAATCACCACCACCACTGCTGGTTCCTCAGTCCTTCCTCCACGCACTGCCTGCCTTCAACGCACTGTAAGTTCTGTGAGCACATTCCCCACTTACCGCAACCAGCATCATATTCATCTGTCAGTCAATCCAGCACTAACCTTTTTCTCCTCCACTGTCAGATCTCCTTCCAAACTGTTCCAGTCCCGGATCTCCAGCCCCCGTTGATTTATCTCTGATTGTTATTCACTCTCTGCACTGTGAATATTAAACACTGTTTACACTGACTTCAAGGCTTCAAGTTGTCATTCTGACAACTCAAATCCCGTCTGTAAGAGCCAGTTCACTGTCTTGGTTTCGCTGTCCAGTACATCATCAGGCACAACAGGGTCAGAGGGGCCACTTCCTGCAGTTGAAGGGCAGAATGAATGGTCGGTGTCACCAATAGGAGTGAGGAAGTTGACAGGGAGGAGAAGATTTCTGTGAACAACCTTTTGTCTTGATGTAACAGGGTCTTTGAAGCCTGATATAATCTGTGAAGCCTGATATAAATGTACAGTACTTCATACACAGTTGAATCCCACCTATCTGCAATTTTCCTCTTCCCTCTCCCACCTCGATTAGCAACCAAAACTCTGTCACCCACAACCAGAGGCCTTTAGTCTTGCGGTTGTAGTTCCTTGCTTGGTGGGCCTGTTCTGATGAACTGTTTTGTTGGGCAATGCGGGCCGCCACAGAGAGATCATGTTTTAGGCGGGAAACAAACTCATGATGGTCAACAACTGGATCATTTGACAGAGTATGTTGGAAAATCACATCAATGGGCAAACGTGGGATCCTGCGAAACACAAGGAAAAATGGGGCAAAGCCCGTCGTTTCATGTTCTGTACAATTGTAGCAGAACGTCAGCATTCTAAGCATCTGGGGCCATTTTGCTTTGGACTGGGGGGAGAAGTACTCGTATCATGTTACCTAAAGTTCTATTGTAACGTTCAGCGATCCCATTCCCCATTGGGTGGTATGGTGTGGTGTGTGATTTTTGAATGCCAGCTATGTCTAAGAGCTCTTTAATGAAGAGACTTTCAAAATTAGCTCCCTGATCCGAATGTATGCGCTTAGGAAATCCATATATACAAAAAAAGTCATCCCACAGACGACGAGCAACTTGTTTGGCTGATTGATTTCTGCATGGAAAAGCATGCGCCATCTTAGAAAAATGATCTGTGACAACCAACACATCAACACTGCACTTATCAGACAGCTAAGCAGTCCAGAAGTCTATACAGACCAGTTCCATTGGCTCAGATGTGCAAATACTTTCCAGGGGAGCTCTGTCATTAGGCTCAGGAGTTTTACCAACCACACAGCGAAAACAGCTTTTTACGTGATTTATAACGTCACGTTCCATCCCAATCCAAAAGAATCTCTGTCTGGCTAGACAAAAAGTGTGCTAGCCTGGCCCTGATGACCAGCAGAGTCGTGCACACCTTGGAGCACTTCGGCTTTCAAAGAATCAGGAACAATAAACTGTTTGGTTGTCATATTCAGATTGTTATCTTTCCTAACCCTGTACAGCAAACCATCCTTAATAATGAGCTTAGGCCAATGTCTTAACAGCCTTACAACAGCAGGTGACTCACTGGCTCATTCACGCCTAGTGGGCCTCCTGTGACGTTGGATATAATAGAAAAGTCTGCATAACACACTATCCTGAACCTGTAATTTGGCAAGTTCACTCCCTTGCATCATTTCAGACTGATCAATATCACTGAGCTGCAGGGCATCTGGATCAGTAGCTCTCATCTGACTAAAACCTCCAGACATGAGTGCGTCAGGACAGCTGACACATCTTGTGATGTCAATGATGTCTGGGGAGTTAGTGAGGATGCCTCAAGGTCCCCATCTGTGCACTCCACAGCCTGTTGACAGTAAGCTGCATCCTGGACCGTTTCGTCCTTCATGCCGTTCACTTGGTTAAGTAGTGCAGCATATGGTTCTGTTACAATGCGGTGGCTCATGCATGACTGAACAAATGGTTCTCTACTTACGCCGGGCTCACACTGCCTACGGAACGGCTTCGGTCCGGCTTCGGTGCGGTTTTTCCGCAAGCTACCACTCACATCTGCTCCGGATAGGGAGTGCGGTCAGCTCCGGTGCTGGGTGCGTAAAACGTCACCCGCGAGAACAGAAGTTCACGTGGGTTATCGTTTTGTCGGGACTTCACACGAGAACACGTCCATTATTTAGCAAATGTGTGAAAATGTGTTGTGCTGCAGGCTTTCGGGACCCTGTGTCACCGGGTGTGATGTAATGTTTACATTTCCTATTAGCGCGTGTGCTGTCTAAAAAGAAGAGTCAAGTTACAATTGTTTGTACACTCGTTTATTTTGAAAAAACACCGGATATTCAAGCCACACTTCCTGTATAGTTCGTCAGATTTCATCAAACTTGACGCGGAGTGACTCCGGCGTCCGGAAAAAATTGATCCTTGCGGATTCTTTCCGTAGTGCCGTACAGCCTCTGTAACCGGACCCGCACCGCACGGAGCTAGTGTGAGCCTTCAAAAGGGATTTTAATCTAACGGAATACCTGCGGGGTCCGCACCGGACCGGATCCGGATGCAGTGTGAGCCCGGCGTCAAAGCATCAGCAACAACATTTTTGCTACCTGGAACATAGTTCAGATCAAAACTGTAGGCAGCAAGCCTAGAAACCCATTGTTGTTCACATGCATCTAACCTGGGCTTGGTCAGTATGTACAAATATGTACAAATGTATAAAGCGCATCCCTCCAACTGTCTCACTACCTGATTCATCAAGGGTTGAAATGTGGCAGGCGCGTTCCGCAACCCAAAAGGCATCACTTTATAGGAATAAAGCCCACTAGGAGTGCTAAATGCTGATATCTCACATGCATGTGTTGTTAACGGGACCTGCCAGTATCCTTTTAAAAGATCAAACTTGCTGATAAATGCAGCAGACCCAACATGATCGATGCAGTCAGTCATCCTTGGTAATGGAAATCAATCCAATTTTGTGACACCAAGGAAGCGTTACCATTTTGGGAAATCTGTACAAAAACGAAAAGTTTTGTCAGGATTTGGCACCAACAAACAGGGACATGACCAGCTGGAACAAGATGGCAATACCGTTCACCAACATATAATCAATCTCCGCCTCCAGTCGTCTGGTCTTCTCTGGGCTGACTCTGTAAAAGCTGTTTAATAGGCGCAGCATCACCCACATCTATGTCGTGCTCGATCAATGTGGCGCAAGAAGGCACGTCACTGAACAGCTGAGGATAAGCACGCAGCAGATATTTCAGTTCGTCCTGCTGGAAGTCCGGCACATAATCTAACACAGCGTATAAAGCCTGCATCACCTCAGAATTTTGCAGACGGCCCATCAGCAAAGCTACATCAGTGTTAGGCACGCACTGACTTACCCCTGACAGCGTCCTGTGAGCCGAGTTTTTGTCCAGTTTTGGTCAAAGCGAAAGTAGTCCCGGCAGCTGTCCTGGGGTCAGCAAAGTAAAACGTTTTTCTTCCCAAAACAGTGTGTGTTCGAATGAGTGATTCATTTGCATAACAAAACCCTGGTAGTTCAAAAAGTCACACTTTGTAATTGCCTGGGACTACTTTTTTTTTTTTTTTCTCATTTTTTCACCACTGCCCAAATTAGAGGTCCAGCACTCTCTGCAGCTTACAGTGACTGACATGTATCCAGCTAGGTCTTTCAGTGATCTTCACAGCTTTCAGCGTGGTTAGGAGCACTTTTCTTTTGATGACTTTGATGAAGACCCAGTCTCCTGGTTTCACCTTCTGGTCTTCCTGTAAAACAGAAGGAAAAGAGGGCAGATCATATGTTCCAAAAACTTATTTCTGCATCAGCACTCTTCTCATGGCAGGCATCAATCATAACTAAACAGTACTTATGGAGACCACTCTGTGTTAGTTCAACGAAATCCATGTGCATGATTTGAAATGGATATTGTTGAGGAAACTGGCCTCTTTTAGGTCTCATGTTTCCTTGTGGGCTGTGTTTTACATAGATGGTACAAGCTTCACAGAAGTTTTTTAAGTAGGAACTTATTCCACTATCCCCCCCTGTGGACACATGGCAGGGCCCATGCATCACAATAGCAGCCGCTTTAAAGAGGGATTTCGGCTGTACTGGTTTTAAGGCAACTTTATACAGTCCATCTGAGTAAACGCCCCTTTTGCTTCCCACATTTGTTTTTCAGATCTTGGTTTCGTGATATTATTCTTTGGTTGAAATCACCTTTAATTTGTTGTTCTTATTCCCTAAAGAGTGAAGAACATGATTCTTTGTTTATTTACCTGAAATCATTTAAATTTGGAGATCGAGCAGAATTTTAAAATATTTGGGTTTAAAATACTTCCACTCATTTTCAAATTAAGGTTTTCCATTTAGAGTGACTAATTTCAGTTTGAAAGGACAAAACATGTTTGCTAAACCAGCTGTGATAACAAACTTCACTGTCACTACAAGAGAGTTCCAGTTGATTTGTGTGTTCTCAAGGTTTCATCTTTTTTTCATTCTAGTTGGAAAGAAATAATGAGTGCTGTATCAATAAAGTCAAACAGGAAACATTAAAGTTATAGACAGAACTCACTTCAATTAATTAATCACAACCAGTTTATTTAGTTGAGGATATATTAATACTAGTTGACATTTAACAAAACCCCAAAGTAAACCCCTTTTAGGTTGCTTGTAGCTCAAATAACAATTTAAAGACAGACTTCCTTCCTGAACGTCTGGTCAAAGTACAAAAGTTTTTTTGAAAAGGGAAAGAAAATAATTTGGATAAAAATTAAGATGAAACAAAACATTATTTGGGTTCTCAGTATATCAATTATTCTGAGTTAGTTTTATCCATCCAAATGAAGAATTCTAGGTCAGAGGTCACAGTGTGAAATCCTAAGAACTGTCTGTGACTCTCTTCACAGCTTCAAAAGTGAGCAGTACCTTATTTTGAATTCTAATCATAAATTTATTTAAGTTTGATAATTTACTCAAACACAATTGCTTCTTCAACTTTTCCCCCTAATTCTGATTTACCATTCAGGCAATGTGTATTTTTGTGTAACTTTATTTTACCCAAAATATGTATTATTTTTGGAATTATATTTTGTAGGTAATTACATGATTTCTTTAATCCTAGGTTTCTAAAATTAATGCTTAATTTGTCTCAAATATTAAACTTTAAAAAGAAGATTCTTTAGAGTCATTATTTACACTTGTTCTCTATTGAAAAAGTTGGAACGTATAATTTTAAAGAATAATCATTGTCTGTTAGTTCTGAATCACTCCCTCTCACATAACTTCTGCAGTGTTTTTGTTTCATGTACTGACTCCAAGGTCATAAAGCAGACACTTATCAGCTACAGCTGAGCAAAACTTCCCCATGAGAGCAGGACACAGACACAGAACAAAGTTTATTTACTAACCACATCAAGAGAAACTAAAACGAAAATGAATTCATTTTAAAACACCTACAAAGATTTAATATTTCCAATCAGATCCTGTAGAAGAACATTATTGAAAGTCAACTTAGTGAGTATTGTGTCTTGTACTGACAGGACAAGATAAACAAGCACAAAAATTGTATTGTAAATTTTGAGTACTTTCTGGAACCATAATGGCAAAAGTCTCTTTCACTAAATACCTAAACAATCCCAGATCTTGAGCAATTGAAAGCTTATGGGTGAAATATCAGTAGTTAATATTATTTCCAAATCAACCATATCTTTGTCATTATATAATGTCTGTCAGATAGATGAAAGAAAATTCTTTTGTCATATATTGAAGTATTTAAAGGTTTAGTGAGTGTTTTATAGTTTGTTATTAAATTAGAACTAAATTTTGTCATCTCTTAAAAGACGTAATCTCTTTTTAGTTTTATTTTTAGTTATTTTGCTACTAATAACACACATATGGGCTAAACTTTCCATCAGTTTTATGTAGTTCTTCGCATCAACTCCCCTTGATGGATTTTATTTTAATACAAGCTTGTTATTATTATATATATAGGCCTTTATATATATATATATATATTTTATTTTTTTTCTCAGAATCAGGCAAACTAGTCTGTATGAAGTCCATCGATCAACCAATTATTTGGGATAGACACCTAATCTCTCACACATTCATTACACAAATGTATAAAAGATATGAGAATCTCCACACAGCATTTTTCAGTCTGTTTAACAGCTCTAGCAGCCTGTCTCTGTTGATACAGATAGACAACACACACACATTTACAGATAGACAACACAAACACACATACATGGTACCAGGCTTTCCCTTACACACAGAAGTTCAAAATCGCTTACACAGAACCAAATAGAGTGAATAGAGTACTGCGCAGTTTATTAATTTACTCTTTTGAGATGTGCCGATCTCAACTCCAATTAGAATTAGAATCACAACTAGGTCTACGAACGTTATAACGCAAACAACAATTCTATCATCGGACATCCTCGAACTCTGTTTCAACACATTTTTTCCCTCTAATTATTTCTTCTTATTTTACTGTTTATTTTTACTGGTTACTCCACTTCCTGTCAACATCATATTTCTTCTGCTATTTCAACAAAAACTTAATATTTTCTGGATCTTTCAAGTCCATATATTTCACATCACCGGTCAAATCCGCAGTTGACTGTGGGTTTTCCATAGTTCCAACAATTTAGTGCTGTACAGACTTAAATATTACAGATGTCCGGCAACATCTAGCCCAATTACAATGACAGGAACCACAACAGCAATAACAACAGCCACATAAACAGCAATCTTCTTTATCTCATGGACTTGGTTTTGACACATTGTTAAACTTTCTATGATCGTATTGTGGATTTTATGCAAACACAAAGGCTTTGGGAGGAGTTATTGAAATACGGATCATAAAAACTAATGCCCGAACTTAGCGTCATTAGGTATGATACTGTCAATAAAGGTCCTGTATTCCCAAACACAATTTGCTTTACTTTAAAACACAACTCATACACCACAACAGCTTAATCAAGGAAACCAGCACTTCTTACCCCTTGTTGAGTGATGTATTCTTCTCGCTCGGATCGCGTCAATTCCACGTTGGCGGTTGAGGTCTACCTTTCCAGCTGGCCCAGCGAGCAATTCAGCCCCCGGGACTTTCCACCAGGGTTCTATGACTCCTGGCCGCATGCGGTCTTCAGCTGTCGTCCTCTTCCGTCAGCGATGGAGTATGTTGCGAAACGGTTTCACGGCACCAAGAAAATGTTAGGTTTTTTCCTTATTCTATCAAAATCTTTCATCATTATAAATATAAGAAATACAATCACTCAAGAAGTTTGGTTCAAAACTCAGCCGAGGAGAGTACCAGCGCTCGCATCATCTCTGCGAGACAGCCCTGACAACTCTGCTGGTCCCTCTTCAGCTCAGTGTCTTTATTCACTTAGAAACAGCAATAACAGATAACATGAATCATCACTCCCAAATCAGTTGAGCCAGTAGTGGCTGGCGCCTCGCAATTACCTTGGATTAAGAAAAACAAAGTGTTCTGAGGGAGAATGTGTAAGTCTGAGAACAGTAGCGGGTCACATAACAGGGCCTGTGTGACTGCTGCACACAGGTCATGCAGGAGATTTCTTCAAAGTTGGTGTCAGGCATGAACGTGTATAATTCTATGTTTTCCATTCTCTATCACCTATCACCCCAGATGAGCTGCACACCTTAAAACAAAGACAAGTTAGAACACAAACCATACTAGACTGGGTGTGGGGTCATCACAATGTTCAGTCAGAAAAATACAACATGAATTAACTTATAAAACCATCCATCAATCCATTTGCTAGACCTGCTTTTTCCTTTTCAGGGTTGCAGGGGGCTGGTGCCTTGCTTTAGCAATCATTGAGTGAGAGATGGGGGACACCCTGGACAGGTTACAATACATCGTAGGGCCACACATAGACAAACAACCACTCACACACACACTCATGCCTAGGGACAATTTAGAGTCACCAATTAACCTTTTGCATGTTTTTGGGCCGTGGGAGGAAACCAGAGTCCCCGCAGAAAACCCACACATGCACGGGGAGAACTTGCAAACTCCATGCAGAAAGGCACCAGTCCAGATTTGAACCCAGGACCTTCTCACTGCAAGGCAACAGTGCTACCAGCTGTACTACTGTGCAGCCCAAGGTTTCAGATTTTCCTGTGGAAACCCCTCTCATGCTCTTTCTTTTTTCTTTATTTCTTTCCTCGCACTTGCTGTTTCTCAGATGGAGAAGTGAGCAGTACTGTGCTCTGACTGCCCTGCCCAATCCCTCCCCACCGAATCAAAGGAAATATAAAATTACTAAATACTCATTTATTTACATAAGACACAATGTACAGTAAGTATTTTTGTTATATATATATATATATATATATATATATATATATATATATATATATATATATGTATATATACACAGTATATACATATGTGTGTGTGTGTATGTGGGCTTGTATTTCTGACCTCCTGAGGACCAGTTTCCTGACTTTTACTATCTTTCTGGGGTCCGAGGGTTCTTGTGGGAACCGAAGCCTGGTCCCCATGAGGGGGACTCCCCTTTTTAGGGTTAGGGGTTAGGTTTATAGGTATGGTGTGAATAGAGTTTTAGTTAGTCTTAGGGTTAGTTATAGATCAGTAATGGTTAAGGTTAGGAAAAGGGTTTGGGTTAGGTATAAATCTAGTTACTAAAATCAATGGAAGTCAATGGACAGTCCCCATAAGGATAACAAAACACACTTGTGTGTGTGTGTGTGTGTGTGTGTGTGTGTGTGTGTGTGTGTGTGTGTGTGTGTGTGCATGTATCGCAAAATTCTGCAAGAAAAAGCTGCGCAACCCAAGTGGTACTCAAATTTTTTTGACAAGGTTGGCAGGTCTGACAGTGTAAGCCTGTTCAACCAGCAGCCAGGTACTTAGAGAAACTCATCAAGCTCAGGGGGTGATGAGAGAGATTCCTGAACCATGCAAGAAAAGACAGTGGTCGAGTCCCAGCACTACAGAGCATGTCCAGCCTGCAGCCTGCTTTTCCACATCTTCAAGGGTGAATCAGCTGTGCGTCTCTGCTGGAAGACGCCTTATCTCACAGGGAAGTAGCATTTAATCTACAGCTTTGGGGTCCCAGAGGGGTTACAGGTCGAGTGTGTTGTCTGTGGCTTTGTGTGAAGCTGTGTGTGTGTGTGATCCGATGTGGGTTTAGAAAATGCATTTGCTGTGGATCTGTGAGCATCTGCTAGAAAATGCGTGAATTTGTAAGATTTTTTTATGTGCTGAGCAAAAATGGCTTAACTCAAAACTTCCCTAGCTGTATGAATCAAATTCCTGCCACTCTCTGTGTACAAAATAAGAACAAATAGTGCAGCTTGGAGAAGTGAATTATTGATTCTTATCAGTAGTTAAAGAATGCAGCCATACAGGGAGTTTTTCTCCCAAAGTAAAGGTTTTATACATGATTCATTTTGCTTACAGCTCCTAAATTATTATATCTTAAAGGTGGTATATGGAATATTTTCATTAAAAGCAATATTTTTAACAAAATAATGCCTCCAAGGGGTGTAGAAGGAAAATACAGCACTTCTTTTAAAAATTATATTTGAAGTAAAATATTATAAAATATTAATTTTGACGGGCACAACGTTGGCATTTTGTTTACATCTACCAGCCAATAGCTGGCAGAGCAGCGGGCACCGTTTTGGGTTGCCTAATACCGTAAATAATCCAGCACAGTGAGGCTGGTACTGTGGAGTCTGCAGGTCAAGCAGCTGGAAGCACCAGGGATACTTATTTGCTTGCCAAAGTGATTTCTCTGGGGTTTGTGACGAGCAAGTTCTGTGTGGAAACGTTTTTCATTAGCTGCTAGCTAATACGTATCTACATGTTGGTGAAGTGGTTTAAAGCTTTGGGCCACTTTTTCAACTGGAAGACACACCACGGAGGATTTTATTGCTTTTTTATTTTATTGGATAAGTGGGGCATGTAGGATGGTGTATGAGGAGGACAGAATATCTTAAGAGGGACTTCAGGAAGTTTTGGAGCTGTGGGGCAACTATGAACTCTTTGCCACGGACTGAATCGATGACTGAGCTACAAACAGGTAGGAGCTGCTTTTATCAGAATCAGTGTGTAATCAGCAGGGCTGGAAAGCATGATTAGTGAGCTGAACTCATGATATTTTATTGTCCTGCTCGGATCTGGGATCCAAGTGGGTTTGGGTAGGAATATTAGTCGGCCTGACCACCAGAGCGCGCATGGGGGTGGGGTTAACAAGCCTGGCACCCAAATGGCTGAAGGCTTTGTGCTGTGTTATTGTGTTCCAAGTTCCATATACCACCTTTAACAACTCAAAGCAATTAGGAAAAGTAATAAGAGAAAGAGCAAAGAAAAAGAAACAGAACACTCACTTATGTATTTAGAGAAAGACAATGTTTAGGGAAATGAAAGGTTTCAGAGGAATGAGAAGTGTAGAGAAATGTCAGAGGAAGTGAAATATTTGTTGAGGAAAGAGTAAAATCTGTTTGTACAGGCTTCTCGTTACTAAGAAAGACACGACGTCTTTTCAAGAGATGACTGAATTAATAATGTTCTTTTAAAGGATCAAATTGAAAACATTAAATCTTTGTGTAGACTTGCAGGTGTTTTAAAATAATGCCCTTTTGTTGGTTTCTCTTATCAAAGTCAGTAAATCTGCTCTAATCTGTATCTGTGAAGAAATGCTTCCCCAGTGTCTCTCTCATTGGAATGGCTTTAACTCCCTAAACGCAGCTGATTAAAATTTGTCATTATGACCTTGACATTCATGGAACAAAATCACTGCAGAAGTTCTGTGAAACTAAGCAGATAATGGCAAACACTATAATAGGCTAAAGAGTGAATTAATCCCATGTGTTAGTACAAAGTCGAACATTAATTTCTAATGAGGTCTATTAATTAGGAAATAAAATCATTTTGTAAAAGGTTTTAATGAAACTGAGTGATTCAGAATTAATGAACAATATTTTTTCAATAAAATTCTGTGTTCCAACCTATACACACAAAAAAAGAACAATTGTAAATAATACCTCTAAAAATCTTTTGTGGGTTAAAAGTTTAATAATGGAGACAAATTAAACTACATTACTGAGTTTCCTGTTAACTAATAAAACTATATCAGATCAAATTTGGTTAATTTGGCTGTTTTTATCCCAAGATTCAAAACAAATCTATCAAAATGTAAAATTGTTAAAAGAATGGAAAAGCTAAAACAGTAAAGATACTGTTCATTAAAAATAACTGCAGACTGATGTGATCCATGAGACAACGTTCTGGGAAATACTAAATTAAGTATTTTTATTGGACTAGTTACAATATCTTTGATAATGTTTTTATGGTTTTTGCTTTTGTCTTATCTTGTCTATAAATCTTTAAAATTTCCTGTTGCCAAATGATCAGTAACAATGTATTTGTTACAAATGTTAATTGAAGTTACTAAGTAATAATAATAATAATAGTAAATGGTAAATGGCGTGTACTTGTATAGCGCTTTACGCAGGTCCTACGACCCCCAAAGCGCTTCACACTACAGTATGTCATTCACCCATTCACACACACAGTCACACGTTTGGTGATGATGAACTACACGCATGTTTGTAGCCACAGCTGTCCTGGGACACACACTGACAGAGGCGAGGCTGCCAGACACCAGCGCCGCCGGACCCTCCGACCACCACCAAACAGGCAAGGAGGGTTAAGTGTGGGTTAATATGTGCCCAAGGACACAACGGCCAGGCAATCTCTGGGCAGAGCAGGGAATCGAACCAGCGACCTTCCAGTTACCAGACGACCTGCTCTACCGCCTGAGCCACGGCCGCCCGTGGTATTATTATTAATAATAATAATAATAATAATAATAATAATAATAATAATAATAATAATAATAATAGGTACTAACTAACACTCCTATCTTTGGTTTTAACTTCTCTTGGTTCTTATTTTATAATACTTTTTTGTCAGCTACCCCAGCTTGGCTTCTCTTTCACCCTTTTCTGCTTTGACCTGTTCTGTGTGTCAGATGTTTAGTTATTCCCCTGCCTCCTAATGATACGTGTAACAAATGTAGTTTATTTGTAGCTTTGGAGGCGAGGCTGTCTGTTTTGGAATAGCGGCTCCATGCTTTTGAGACTCCAGCAGTTAATCAGGTTCCTTTAGCGAGCACAGAGCCACTATGACTAGCTCCCCTTAGCCGTCCTCCGGCAAATCCCGAGCAGCAGGGAGCCCAGGCCGGCTGGGTGACAGTCAGAAGGAAGCATAGTCCTAAGCAGCCCCAGGGTTCACCACCGCCCCGTCCACGTTTAAAACTGTTTCTCCCCACTCAGCGACACACCTGCTGAGAAACAGACTCTGGTTATTGGCAGCTCCGTAGTCCGAAATGTGGTATTAGAGACATCAGCGACCATAGTCAAATGCCTTCCGGGGGCCAGAGCGGGCGACATAGAAGGCTACCTGAAACTGCTGGCTAAGGAAAAGCGTAAATACCGTAGGATTGTTATTCACGTCGGCAGTAATGAAGCCCTGTTATGCCAATTGGAGGTCACTAAAGTTAATGTTGCTTCGGTGTGAAACTTTGCGAAAACAATGTCGGACTCTGTAATCTTCTCTGGTCCCCTCCCTAATCTGAGAAACAATGACATGTTTAGTCGTATGTCTTCATTTCGTCGCTGTATGTCTAGGTGGTGTCCCGATAACAACGTGGGCTTCATCGATAATTGGCAGACGTTTTGGGGAAAACCTGGACTGATTCGGAGAGATGGCATCCTTCCTACTTTGGATGGTGCAGCTCTCCTTTCTAAAAATATGGCTGAATTTATTACTTTTCCAAAGCTGTGACAATCCAGGGTCCAGCCCAGGAAGCAGAGTTGTAGTCTTATCGTGCGTTCACACCGCCCAGTGCATCCAGGCAGCAAAACGCTCAAACGGACGAAAGTTGCTGCTTAAATAAAAACACAGCTGCTTGCACACTTTGCGTCGGCGCGTCCACGCGTCACGTCAGTACATCACAGGCGGGCAGGGGATTTCTCTGTTGTAGTTATTTAAAACATGATGGATCATGTGGAGAGTGGCTTGGATTTATTTAATGAATAAAGCTATACAATGTCAGCGTCTGGCGCATTTGCGGAGGTTGCGGATACACCCCATTGAGACGATATTTCATAAAATATGAAACTGTTTACCTGGAACTCCAATATCCTCTGATATCTTCCTCCAGATAAGGGCCGATCTTTTCCTGTCCTTATTAGAATACGAAGACGGGTCATACAGTTCACGGTGGTTACAAACAGCGATAATCAGTTTCTCCTCCATTTTGAAATGAATTGGAATGACTGTCAGATCTAGCCGTTGATGACGTGATCAGTGAAAATAGTCGCTGATTGGTTGCTGCCCCGCGTCAGCTGCCCCAAAGTTCAACTTTTCAAACTTCAAGCAGCAAGCTGCCTTGATGCCTTGACGGACCGTCCGAGCAGCAGCTGCACGGATGCGCACCTGCTGCTTAGTAATGTAGACTTTACATGACATCTAGCTGCCCTTCTGCCTGGACGCGCTGGGCGGTGTGAATGCACCAAAACACACCTCTCTGCAGCTTCTCTGATGTTACCCTCCCACTTTCCTTTAGAGACGGTATCTGCTCAACCACGGTTCAAATTAAATAAACAAATATTCAGTTCTAGAAAAATAAATAATAAAAATCTGATTAAAATAAACACAGTTACTAATATAAAACCTGTAAATAAAACCATTAGATGGGGTTTACTGAATGTTAGATCTCTTCCATCTAAATCTCTGTTAGTTAATGATCTGATAATTGATCATCATATTGATCTATTTTGTCTTACGGAAACCTGGCTGCAGCAGGAGGATCATGTTAGTATTAATGAATCAACTCCTTCTAACTACCTTAATCTTCATGTTCCTCGAGCAACAGGTCGAGGAGGAGGAGTAGCTGCTATTTTCCAGTCAGGTCTATTGATTAGCTCTAGGCCAGCTATTAGTAACAATTGTTTTGAATTTATGACCCTCAGTATTTCTCACCCAAATTGGAAATCAGAGGAACCTTTTTTACTTGTTGTTGTATGTCGTCCACCATGTGCTTATTCTGAGTTCTTGTCTGAATTTTCAGTCTTTTTATCAGAACTATTATTGAAATCTGATAAAGTCATTATAGTGGGAGATTTCAATATTCATGTTGATGCTGAAAGTGATAGTTTGAATATAGCTTTTAATGATCTTTTGGATTCAGTTGGTTTCTCTCAGAATGTAAACAAACCAACTCACTATTGTCATCATACTCTTGATCTTGTTCTGACTTATGGCGTAGAGATTGAACAGCTGATAGTGTTTCCTCACAACCCTGTCTTGTCTGATCATTTTTTAATAACCTTTGAATTTACAATGATGGACCTCACCGCTCCAGATAGAAACTTTAATTACCGTAGATGTTTATCAGAAAATGCTGTAACTAAATTCAAAGAATCTATTCCATTAGCTTTATCTTCATTCCAGAAGAATAATATAACAGAGAGCAGCTGCAAAGATTTTGCAGACTGGCGAATTGATGATCTTACTGATAATTTTACAGCTTCCATGCATGTCATTGGATAAAGTTGCTCCTCTGAAAATGAAGTTAATCAGTCAGAGGAGGCTGGCTCCTTGGTTTAATTTAGAGCTGCGTATGCTAAAAAGAACTTCAATAAAGTTAGAAAGGAAATGACGTTCCACTAAGCTAGAAGAAGTTTATCTATCTTGGAGAGATTGTCTGCTCAAATACAAAAGAGCCCTTCGCAGGGTTAGAACTGAGTATTACTCGTCCCTCATAGAGGAGAAAAGGAACAATCCCAGGTTTCTGTTTAATACTGTAGCCAGATTAATAAAAAACCCAACTTCTGTTGAACAGTGTATCCCTGTAACCGTCAGAAGCGATGACTTCATGGAATTCTGTACGAATAAAATAGATTCAATTAGAGAAAAAATCTATAATGTCCTTCCCACTGTTGTCTCTGGTTCGTTGTCCAGTGAAGCAGCTTTAGAATCTGAATCATGTTTAGACAGTTTCTGTCCAGCTGATCTTAATGAGTTAACACAAATTATAGCTTCTTCTAAACCATCTACATGTACAGTATGTTGGATCCTGTTCCAACCAGACTTTTTAAAGAGGTCTTCCCATTGATTAACACTTGGATATTGGACATGATCAATATGTCTTCAATGAATGGCTATGTGCCTAAGGCCTTTAAGGCTGCTGTTATTAAAAGTTTACTTAAGAAACCTGATCTTGATCCAGGATCTCCAGGTAATTATCGACCTATATCCAATTTACCCTTCATCTCAAAAATTCTAGAAAAAATAGTTGCAAACCAGTTATGTGATCATCTACACAGTAATAATATTTTTGAAGAGTTCCAGTCAGGATTTAGAGCTCATCATAGCACTGAAACAGCACTGGTGAAAGTTTATAATGATATTCTCATGTCCTCAGACAGTGGACTTGTGTCTGTACTTGTCCTGTTAGATCTCCGTGCTGCGTTTGATACTATAGATTATAAGATCCTATTGAAGAGTCTTGAATATGATATTGGGATCCAGGGAACTGCATTAAACTGGTTTGAATCATATTTAACTGAAAGATTCCAGTTTGTTCATGTAAACAATGAATCTTCTTCATATACCAGAGTCAGTCATGGAGTTCCTCAGGGTTTAGTGCTTGGACCAATCCTCTTTACTATATATATGTTACCGCTTGGTAAAATTATTAGACAACATGGTATAAAATTACATTTTTATGCTGATGATACTCAGTTATATCTATCAATGAAGCCTGATGAGACCAACCAGCTGCAGAGATTACAAGTGTGTCTTAATTATGTAAAATGTTGGATGACGTTTAATTTTTTGCTTTTGAATTCAGACAAGACCGAGGTTGTGACTTTTGGGCCCGAGAACCTTAGGAACAAGTTGTGTAGTCAGTCCTCAACGTTGGATGGCATTAATTTGGCCTCCAACAAGAAGGTAAAGAAGCTGGGTGTTATCTTTGACCAGGACATGTCCTTTAGTTCTCATATAAAACATGTTACCAGGACAGCCTACTTCCTCCTGCGTAATGTTGCTAAAATTAGGAGCATTTTGAATCAAAGAGCTGCAGAAACATTAGTTCATGCATTTATTACTTCTAGACTTGATTTCTGTAATTCTTTATTATCAGGATGTTCTAATAGTGCTGTTAAAGGCCTCCAGCTGATCCAAAATGCTGCTGCCAGAGTTCTGGTGAGAGTTAGGAGAGACCATATTTCTCCTGTTTTAACATCACGTCATTGGCTCCCTGTAAAATCTAGAATAAAGTTTAAGGTTTTACTTTTGACGTATAAGGCCTTGAACGACCAAGCTCCAGCTTATATTAAAGATCTTATTGTTCCATATGCTCCTAACAGAGCACTTTGCTCTCAGACTGCAGGTCTGCTTGTAGTTCCTAGAGTTTCTAAAGGTAGAATGGGAGGACGAGCTTTTAGTTATCAGGCTCCTCTCCTGTGGAACCAGCTTCCACTTTTTATCCGTGAGGCAGACACCTTGTGTAGCTTTAAGAATAGACTTAAAACTTTCTTTTTTACACAATCCTATAGTAAGGGTTAGCTTTGGTTTTCCTGAGCTTTCCCTTTAGTTATGCTGCCATAGGTTTAGACTGCCGGAGGACATACTGACCACATTCCTTCACTCTGCTGTCTTTCTTTATTCTGGCTGCCTCTGAGGAGGGTGTATGTCACATAAACAAGGGATGAAATATTCCCACTAGAGCCATCAAATTGTTATTGCTTTTGATTGTTACTGCTGCCATTAACTGTTTTTCTGTTTATCTTTCTATAGACATGACGACTTCCCAAATCCATCAGTGTTTGTGTCTCTTTCCTTTCAGCTCAGACCCCAGTCGGCTAAGGCAGAGGGCCGCTCATCAGAAAGCACTGCCATCTGGTGCGGAACTAAAGACACCATTGCAAGTAAGCGAGACATCTCTGATTCTACTGTAGACATAATAGAGAGGATGCTGAAACAACAATCTTATAAGACTTACTTTGAGTTGAACTTCTGGTACCGATATGTCAAATACGGTCACGAGCTCAGTGATTTTTGTGATCCACATGCTGGACTCAACACAGACACACTTTTCTCGGGTGCAAAAGTGACAAGGCTTATTTACAATAATATTTACAAAGTGGAAATGTGCTCGGTGATTGGGTGCGCTCAGGGAAGGTCCCAGAACTGCAAGGGATAAACAGGTCAGCTGGGTGCATCTCAGGAAGTTCCAAACTGCAGAGGAGAGTAGGATTAGTAACTGTTCCACTTTCGGTATTAGTTAGAATGTTGGAGGCAGAGAAAAGCTGTGACTCACAGGAAGCTGATGTTAGTAGTGCTTGGAGGGAGGACAGGTCCAGTGTGGTGCTGTGCAGGGAGGTGGAGATCCAGGTTCGGGTGAATGCACTGGAGGGAGACAAACTGAGACGGGGACCAGACCTCAGGAACTCAGGAAACAGTCTCAGAACACGTGGAGCAGGCAGCGGAGAAGTCCTGGTAAAAACAGGGTTACTTGCAACAGGGAATAAATACCAACTCAACAATATTCAACAATGCTCAAGAATATCACTAGGAAGGTTGGCACATAGACGCTACCATAAAGGTCAACAAACAGTCGGTGAATGAGAGCCAGCCACTGGCTTATATGCTGCCTGCCTCCAATCAGTCCTGATCCCCGTCAGGTGTGGCTAATCAGCTGCCTCAGCTCCTCCAGCGCAGATCCTCTCTCTGAAAGGCAATCACTCACCCGACACAGAAACACACAGCACAGACACTGAACCTGACAAATACATAGCTAAAATACAGATTGTTACGTTTGAACCAAGATAAAATCCATACATTGTTCCACGACCATGTGCTGACGAATCTTCTCTTTTTCCACATTTCTTGACTTCAGGAGCGCATATCAAACTATTGGACAAAATTGTGAAGAAACTGACAAGGGACCATCTGGGACACACTCCATCCTTTTCGGGACAAAATTTCACCCATTTCTTGGCAATAAATCAGTCAGATAAGTCAATCTTGTTGCCAGTACATATTTCTGTAGGACAAAGATTTGTTTGTTATTAAAATAATCTCAGAATTAGAAGTGCTGAGCTTCAGTATATGGAAACAGAGTCATTGCTCAGCTGTTTGTGTTCCTTGTGTAACATAGTTAAAATGGTTCAGGTTAAATCCTGCTAAAATGGTTAGATAAATGTATTTCTTTTAAACATCATTTTACACAACTCATGTGACTCTCTTTCTTTATTTGTTGTGGCTTGTGAGCCGGTCATAACAACGTTAACTTAGCATCAAGCTAGAGCATGCTAATTTTAGTTAACGCTCATTATTGTTAATACAAAGATGTATTTTACTGAAAACGACTTATAACATCAATGTAAGACAGTAAAGTTTGTTAAACAGTTTATAAACTTGGTATTTGTGGCAGACTGACCTGAAAGCATTGTCTGAATGATTAAAAAAAACACAATTTGACACCTTTCTAGCAAAGATGTCTTAGGGAGTTGTTGTTGATGTCCCTAAAGAAAAGAAACCAAATTTTGACTTTAAATGTTTTATTAAGCAGGAGTTAACTCATAGATCATAGAGTGATGACATGAAACACAAGTTTTACTAATGAAATACAGTAATACAATTGCAGAGCCATTAAATCTGCAGGAAAACTTAAACATGTTATGACTTATTTTCTTATGATGTTTGAGGACATCTGCAGTTTGTCTAGAAGTGAGCCAGGTTGAAATCAATCTACAACAATGATAAGCTCCATTCTGCTGTGGGAGCAAGGACACTAAGCGGCAGACGTCATTGTCACTCAAAAGATATTCACAGTAAATATTTAGCAATGTGCTGATGCTTTAAACCTATGAGTCAGGGAATGAAGACATAATCTGTTGTGCTGATGCAGGACTGGACAAGGTGGGAATTGTGTAATATGGTTTCTCTCTTGTAACAGAAACAGCTATAGCAGTGACCACATTTGCTGTCAATTTCCAACTTAAGGAATTGTCCAAGTTTTATAGTAAGACAAAACATTTATTTGATTGATTTACCAGCTTGGGTAAATCAATTATTTAACAATGCCAAATTCAGCGCAAAAACAACCACAAATGCTTTCAAGTATTGAAAAACTTTTTTACAAGTAACAGAAGATGTACGTTTGAGTTTTATATGCAGCTGAAATACATATATTGAGGCACAGTGACTTAGTGGGAAAAGCAGTCGCCTTCCAGTCTGAAAGTTGGTAAGACACTGAATCCCCCACTAGCCGCACCAATCCCCATCCCCGCTTTGCACATGAGACTGTGTGAGTATGTGTGATTGGATGAAAAGCACTTCAAGTGGTCAGTAAGACTAGAAATGCACTATACAAATACAGACCATATACCATTATCCTTACATTTCTTAAGATCATTCACAAATGCTGAACATAAAACATGCTACTAACCTTTTGTTTTCCAAAAAAGTATAACTTCTTTCACTTTCTATGTGTAGCATACACTTTTATCTTTAAGACGTATAACTAATCCAGTCAGGCCTTTTGTACACATTAAATCTGGTTCCTTTATAAATATCTTACAGGTACAATATAAAGAGTACTGACTGTTGGTAATCAACAAAATTTTCTTAGCTGCACTGTTTAACTAAACAAAAGCTTTAATACTTCAATACATCTCGATATCACTTACATTAAACACTCCCTGCTTTCTGTCATTACCTGGGTCATTATAAAGCTTACATTCATCTTTTTAAATCAAAATCTACCCCTAGAGCGATCAATCGATCTAAAGTTCAATTATCAGTTTTTTAATATTAACAAGTTGTTATTGTTGACGCAGGTACAAAATACATTTCACTGCACATTACACTGTGCATGTCACAAATAATATCTATCTATCTATCTATCTATCTATCTATCTATCTATCTATCTATCTATCTATCTATCTATCTATCTATCTGTCTGTCTGTCTGTCTGTCTGTCTGTCTGTCTGTCTGTCTGTCTGTCCGTCCGTCCGTCCGTCCGTCCGTCCGTCCGTCCGTCCGTCCGTCCGTCCGTCCGTCCACATACACACACACATACACATATATATAGTATGCAAAGAGTCATCTGAGACAATCCAGCACATAACAGCAGGGTGTAAAATGCTGGCAGGGAAAGCATACATGGAACCAAGTGGCTGGCATAGTATATAGGAACATCTGTGCGGTCAAAGTGGGAAATACCTCCAAAGGTGGTGGAGAATGACTGAGCAAAGATCCTGTGGGACTTCCAGATCCAGACAGACAGGATGGTAATGAGAGAGGAGCTAGAGAGACTTGGAAGATGAAGGTGACAATAGTACCCGTGGTAATCGGAGCACTTGAGACAGTAACCCCCAAACTGGAGGAATAGCTTCAGCAGATCCCTGAAAGAACCTCAGACATCTCAGTCCAGAAAAGTGCAGTACTTGGAACAGCTAAAATACTGCGCAGGACCCTCAAGCTCCCAGGCCTCTGGTAGAGGACCCGAGCTTGGTACGGGAAAAACACCGCCCAATGGCAAGAGGGGAATTATATATATAAAATTCCCCTCTTGCCATTGGGTTCACGCAATGTATACGTGTATATATATATATATACACGTATACATTGCGTGAACTGAATAATGTGCTGTAAATACTGTGCACATGGAAATTTTTTTGCTGGTAAATTTGGAATATAATTTGGGGAATTCATTATCTGTGTAACAATGTGAATTGCATAGTTACTTGTTTTAACTGGTACACTACACACAATCATAATGTCTAGAGCCATAGTTCTCAAACTGTTGTACAACTACTACTGGTGGCACTCAAATAACTAGATAATTAACTATCCTAAACTGAATTCTGATGTAAAACAAAAAGCAGAGAGCCAAAAGCCAGATGATTTAAAAACATTTGGATCTTGACTTCAAATAGAAAAATTACAAGTGGGAATATTTTGAGAACCTTTCTAAAGAAGCACTAATAAGGCTTCCAAAGAACCTGCTGCCAGAACATGATATACAGAGAGGATATCTTATTCAAGCTGTCTCATATTTGTTGTGAGATGGAGGAAGCTGGGGAAGAGCCAAGATCGTGGTGTATGTGGTGAACCAATAATTGCAGGCTCAGACTGCCCCCTTCAACCAGGTCTAGGGCTTCAACCAGTTTGCTTGTTTATGTTATGAACATAAGCTTGCTCTAAAGGTTTTTCATATCTGTCTTTATGGTGATATTTGAAGAGTTCATCATTGTCTGGCGTGGTACTTGTTATAAAGTTAGACGAACACTGGCCTAGAGTATAAATACAAATTAGTAGAATATTAAATTATCAATTGAGCTAAAAATATTACTCTTCTTATCCACATCTTTATACCTTCAGTCTCTTCCCATTTCGACTTGCATTAGACCAGTAAATATATTCAAGGATTATTAATCTTTTCAACTCAAAGATTACCAAAGACTGACTCATGTAATAACGACTGTGGCTGTTAAAAAAGTGTACAGTGGGGCAAAAAAGTATTTAGTCAGCCACCAATTGTGTAAGTTATCCCACTTAAAAAGATCAGAGAGGCCTGTAATTTTCATCATAGGTATACCTCAACTATGAGAGACAAAATGAGGAAAAAAAATCCAGAAAATCACATTGTCTGATTTTTAAAGAATTTATTTGCAAATTATGGTGGAAAATAAGTATTTGGTCACCTACAAACAAGTAAGATTTCTGGCTTTCACAGACCTGTAACTTCTTTAAGAGGCTCCTCGGTCCTCCACTCGATACCTGTATTAATGGCACCTGTGTGAACACGTTATCAGTATAAAAGACACCTGTCCACAACCTCAAACAGTCACGCTCCAAACTCCACTATGGCCAAGACCAAAGAGCTGTCAAAGGACACCAGAAACAAAATTGTAGACCTTCACCAGGCTGGGAAGACTGAATCTGCAATAGGTAAGCAGCTTGGTGTGAAGAAATCAACTGTGGGAGCAATTATTAGAAAATGGAAGACATACAAGACCACTGATAATCTCCCTCGATCTGGGGCTCCATGCAAGATCTCACCCCGTGGGGTCAAAATGATCACAAGAACGGTGAGCAAAAATCCCAGAACCACACGGAGTGACCTAGTGAATGACCTGCAGAGAGCTGGGACCAAAGTAACAAAGGCTACCATCAGTAACACACTACGCCGCCAGGGACTCAAATCCTGCAGTGCCAGACGTGTCCCCCTGCTGAAGCCAGGACACGTCCAGGCCCGTCTGCGGTTTGCTAGAGAGCATTTGGATGATCCAGAAGAGGATTGGGAGAACATCATATGGTCAGATGAAACCAAAATAGAACTTTTTGGTAGAAACTCAACTTGTCGTGTTTGGAGGGGAAAGAATGCTGAGTTGGATCCAAAGAACACCATACCTACTGTAAAGCATGGGGGTGGAAACATCATGCTTTGGGGCTGTTTTTCTGCAAGGGGACCAGGACGACTGATCCGTGTAAAGGAAAGAATGAATGGGGCCATGTATCGTAAGATTTTGAGTGAAAGTCTCCTTCCATCAGCAAGGGCATTGAAAATGAGACGTGGCTGGGTCTTTCAGCATGACAATGATCCCAAACACACCGCCCGGGCAACGAAGGAGTGGCTTCGTAAGAAGCATTTCAAGGTCCTGGAGTGGCCTAGCCAGTCTCCAGATCTCAACCCCATAGAAAATCTCTGGAGGGAGTTGAAAGTCCGTGTTGCCCAGCGTCAGCCCCAAAACATCACTGCTCTAGAGGAGATCTGCATGGAGGAATGGGCCAAAATACCAGCAACAGTGTGTGAAAACCTTGTGAAGACTTACAGAAAACGTTTGACCTCTGTCATTGCCAACAAAGGCTATATAACAAAGTATTGAGATTAACTTTTGTTATTGACCAAATACTTATTTTCCACCATAATTTGCAAATAAATTCTTTAAAAATCAGACAATGTGATTTTCTGGATTTTTTTTCCTCATTTTGTCTCTCATAGTTGAGGTATACCTATGATGAAAATTACAGGCCTCTCTGATCTTTTTAAGTGGGATAACTTACACAATTGGTGGCTGACTAAATACTTTTTTGCCCCACTGTAAGGAGGATAATACTGATTTACAATTAATTTAAATATCTTAGATTATTTTGAGTCACTTTGGGGTACTTAAGAAGCACAAAACCCCCAGTGACTCTGTTTTATAAAGAGATTGTTCTTGTCAATGCATATTAGGAATGTGAGCCCTATGAAGGACTATGATACATTCACTGTGATTCAACTTTATACAAAGGGAATTTAGCAGTCTGATGAAACTCCATGAAAGACTTCTTCAAAGGCTTACATAAAGACCAAATAGCATATATAAAGAATTAATTTTTCAAGTTCAGCATTTATTAATACTCTCACATGTCAGTGGAGATAGTGCTTCTCTTGACCCTAAGACTTCCCAAGCCATGGGGACATGTGTGGTAGGAGTGCAGACCAGGTGACCGGAGGCCTGAGTCCTCAGACTCCACAGAGGCATCTGAGTCAGTCAAGGAGCAGGTGTTGTAGAGTCTTACAGTTGAGCATATTCTCTGAGTTGGAGTGGGAGGAGGACTGGTGAAAGTGGGGGACTGTGCCCCCAATGGCTGTGACTGGAAATGTCTGATTGGTAGTTTCTGCCAGTCATGGTAGCTGTTTCCCATAAGTGAGATAGGGAGGCTGTGACCACTGAGTGCACCAGGCGAGGGACTGTTTTTACGTTTGGCTGCATTTATAATATTCTTTGCCAAAAGGCGATGGTTGACTCTAGAATCGAAATTATTGACATCTGGGGAAATGCAGCAGCTGTCTTTTGGTTGAGGAGGAGAGGTTGTAGAAGATGTTTGTAAAGGATTAGTGGACTGAAAGGAAAAACTGCCCTGAAAGAGTACAGGGGACTGTAAATGTGAGCCCCATGGAGGACAGGCAGGAGATGTAGGTGTACATATCTGTGTGGCTCTCAATGTGGAAATGGTCAAGGTGGCAGAGTGAGTGTCCTGTTTTACCTGTGGTGATTGAGATCTTGATCCCCAAGGAGGGGTTTGGGAAGGTTTTGATGTGGAAATAGTGGAAAACTGAGTATTCTGACTCACTGCTGGGGACTGACTCCTGGATCCCCAGAGAGAAGAGAATGAAGTATTTTTAGATTTTAAAGAGGGTTTGGATGTGTAAAAAGAACCATCAGTGGAGTTATTGTTAATCTGACTCACAGCTGGGGAATAGGATCTTGATGCCCAAGGAGAAGAAAGAGGAGAATTATTTTTTGAGATTACAGGAGAAAAAGAAACAGAGGCAGTGGTGGTGGACTGGCTCGCTGCCGGGGACTGACATCTTGAACCCCAAGGAAGAGAGCATGGAGACATGGCTGTTTGGGAGGGTTTTGATGTATAAGTGGAGATACCAGTGAAAAACTGGTCATCCTGATTGGTCATAAAGGATTGTTGTCCTTTACTGACAGAGGAGGTACGGTGGGAAGTGTTGGAGTTGGTGGAGTTACTGATGGTGGTGAAGGTTTGGCTTTGTTGTGGGCTGGAGGATGAACCCTCAGGGCTGGAATTTCTTGTAAGACCAGTTGTGCTGGTTGGTGTAGGTGTCCCACCAGTAATTTCATCAGAGGAAGACTCCTTTAATACCTGGTGGAACACAACATACAATCTTGTTTAAACATATGGAAACATATTAAAAAATGAACTTGTAAAATTAGCAAAACAAGAAATTGTAAGATGGCACTGACACAAATGTAGTAAAGATAGGGAAATCTTAATTTTAAATGATTTCTTAGGTTTCAATTCGACTATTACATGTTGTTTTTCTAAGGCCTTGTTATCTATTTTAATTTTTTAAATGTTCGTTCAGTCTGATTCCCCGATGCACTCTAGTCTTGTTCATGTGTCCTTTTCCTCATTAAGCTCAACCAGTGAAACATACAGGCTCTGTCTTCAGTGATTCTTTCAGGTTACCATCATCTGGTCTTCCTGACGGGCTTAACCTTTACAAGGATATGAAGTTATTCAATCCAAGTAAAGGCTGCATTTTATCTCCTCTCCATTCCAATTAGGAAGAACAACCTTGCTTAGCATGATAATATGTAAGAACTATACTGTAAGAACTAGACTATAGTGTTAGGAGCTAAAGTTCAATTATCTGTTTTTTTTAATGAATGCTCATATTAATAAGTTGTTATTGTTGACGCAGGTACAAAATACATTTCACTGTACATTATACTGTGCATGTCACAAATAATATCTATCTATCTATCTATCTATCTATCTATCTATCTATCTATCTATCTATCTATCTATCTATCTATCTATCTATCTATCTATCTATCTATCTATCTGTCTGTCTGTCTGTCTGTCTGTCTGTCTGTCTGTCTGTCTGTCTGTCTGTCTGTCTGTCTGTCTGTCATGGTCATACTTCAAAATTTAAGAGTAAATAGCTGAAAACTACAAGGCTCAGGTCAATAATTTTGATATTTACCTTCAGCGTCTGAGTTACTAAAGATAAACAAGACAAAGCTACAGGTCATATTTAATAAACAACAATATCATTCTTTTGAAAGTGCTAACAATTAATTGTATTAGATAATTCAGATTATTATAAGATACTTTTGTTTTCACCATAGGCATCTAGTTTATTAGCATGTTCAAATGTTCCAAGTGACAGCCAAGATCACAATAAAGGTCAACATCAAACATTCAACAGTAAAGATATTGATTGAGAGTCACCAGTGAAATCAGGAAATGAGGAAAAAACAGAAAGAGATGCTTTCAGAGTGTTAGAAGAAAGATTTAATTGGGGAAGAAAAGATTCACTGATACATAGAACACAATCAGATGTAAGAGACAGCCATAAAACCAGGAAAAAGCAATAAACCAAATGAGAAGAAGCAAGCACATACTGCAGTCTTAAGAAACACAGATAAAATATGGAATTATTGCCTCACATTTTAACAAATACTCCAGTGTGTATAAAGCCAACTAAAATAGTCTGAAGATTTTGAACACAACAAAATCCAAACATGCAAGGTTTAAAGTTAAGGAGGATGGAAAACAGGGTAAATCACCGTACATACTTGAAGCCATAAAAGATTTTTCTTGCTATAACTTTCATGCCAGTGAACAGCACTAATTGGCAAATCATCAGTCATAAAGCAGATCTGAAACCATCTGTTAAAGTGCTTTGTCAGGCAGTATCTTTATAAAGCCCAGTGGGAACAAAACTAGTTTTTTTCATGTTTTAAAATGTTTGAGACAATTGACATTTTTGAGTGCTTGTGTCCTAAGTGCTTTAGGAATGGAAACTACTTACTTTTAATTATGCTAAAACCATATTTTAATCTTCTAAAGTTAATTACTAGTGTATGGATTTTGTTACTGTGGAAAATGTGATGTGTCCTATGTACTCACAGAGAAATTAAAATGCATTCACTTAGATAATCTTTGAAAAGAGGCAGACTATTTCAGCTAGAGCTGAAATGATTCGTTGCATAATTCATCCAATTTTTCCACTGCTTTATAATAAATTTTGATGGCACAATGTTTTACATGTTAATCTTCAAGAAATTATGCTAAAACGAGGCACAAGAAAAAGTAATTATCACACTTTAAAGAGAGCACAGTAAATTTTAGGTACTCTAGAAAAATGTGAATTTTGCAGCCATGTGTTTAATTCAAACAAAATTGTCACTCTGATGAAAATAGACATTCTAAAACTGTTACAAAGATGGTCTCCACACCTGTGGTGTAATTCCTGCCTTCTTGGCAGAAAACATGGGTCTTGGTGCTTGAACTCCAGACTGAGGTGAAGATACTTGCTCTGGAGAAAAAGCATATGCAGGAGAACTGAATCTTGGAGGCCCAGATGTTGGATTTGATGGATAAGCTGGTGTTATTGTGGCACTGAGAGGCAACTGTGGAGACATGCTTTGGAAGTGAGATGGAGAATTGCTAGGTAGAGAAGTTTGTCTGGAAAAAGTATTAGTGGTAAGAGGGTTCTTGGCCTTTGGTGCTGTTTTAGGAAGGGTACTAATTGGGTCCTTGACTGGGTTAAGGATGAAGAGGGCAGAGTTAAGCTGGTAGGGCTGGTGCCTTGAGAGGTCCATCTCTATCTTTGAGCAACCATTTTCCAAAGTTGGTGGCTCTGGAATTTGTTGTGGTACTGCAACTTTTGGTTTGGGTTTTTGTCTGACTGCTTGTTGGGCCTTCAGATTCTGTGAAAGCTGAGCACTCATATCAGAGTTCTTGGCAATGGCTTTAACACGTCCAGGCATATTTGATGGGTAAACCCAAGAGGGTGGCAGAGACATTGAAGGAGATGGAGATCTAATTTGTCCCACATTCTGATTCTCTATAACATATTTTTCCATCCTGGACTGGCGCTTGGCAAATAGCTCAGCCCCTTTTCCTGACGTGTTAATAAGGTTCTGCTCTGGACGGTGTTCCACCCTTGGTCGGGTCCTTGAAGTTTTGAGACAGGAGGCCCAATCTGGAGCTCTTGCACTCTCTGCCTTGTCCTTGTCCTTGACCAGGAAATTGGAGGCTTCTGCTCCAAGAGCCATCAACTCCTCTTCAGATGCTGGCTCAGGGACAGACCTGTGGCCGTGTTTCTTTCTTTCATCTGCTCCTTGTACCAGAGAGAGTAGCTCAGGGTTTGGAGCTATCACTGGCTTTTCTTTAAATGTAAACATTGACTTCTTGCTAGATCTTCTGGCAGCAGTCCCTTCAAGTATTCCTGTTTTGATTGGTGTTACCACTTCCCTGTCACCAGTGGATTGCAGAACAAAGGTGAAGGGCTTTGTGGCAGTTGTGGGGGGACATCGGCTGACGGCTGGCTGCTGAGAAACAGGGAAATGGTATTGTGGAGGAGAGCAAGGCGACATGGCAGGAGACACTGCAGGTGAACTTGAGTACAAAGTCTGTGGGGCTTGGTTTGTGAAGGCTGGCAGAGGAGGTGTTGGATACGATGGAGGTGGAGGTGGAGGTGAAGATGTGACAGGGTGAAGGACAGTGGAGGAAGGGAGAGGAGGAGTGGAGTAAGAAGGAAGGCATGGTATCTCCATGATAGGACTGAGCACCTCTGGAGAGGGCACTGTTAGTGGTGAGAAAAATGGTCTTGCAGTTCTGTTGATGATAGATGTCTGCTTTGATGAAGGTAAAGAGATCTTCTCAGGTCTAGAGGTGCTTTGACATCCATTAGGGATCTTTTCACTTGAAACTGGTCCTGTGTAGTCCCCATTTTTTGCCATCCCTCTTTCAACATCTGCCATCTGAGCTAAATCAGTGTTATTTTCTCCCAAAGGAGTTTCATGCTTGACATTTTCCTTTAGAACCTCTTGGATCTTATCTTTTATCTCTTCCTCTTCTTCTTCATCTTTGACAGGGAGGAAATGTCTCTCCTGGATTACACTGCTGTTTATGACATCCTTACTTGGCTTGTCCATTATTTCACATGCAGAATTTAGATTTACAGGTAACAAAAATAGTGATTTTGTATTCTTGAAGTTACAGTCTCTGTCCTGTTTTTCAATGCCCTGCTTTGTCCATCTTGGTTTTTCAGGTGAGGAACCAATCTTCACATTCTCAGTGCTGCCCACCTCAGACACCCGTCCACAGTTTTCAATTGTGAAGGCGTTCACTCTCTGCTTACGGCGGTTAAAAAGCCTGACGCCCTTAGAGGTGGAGTTGGAAGGGATGGTGAGCTGAGCAGCAATGATTTGACTCTTCAGGCGTGCCTCCTTCAGCTCCTTCTCTGACAAACTGGCACTGCTGGTCAGATCTCAAGAGATACAAACACAAGAGAAAAGGTCAGATAGCTCACCAAATTAAATGTTTTTGTTTAACATGGATATTTGAACAAAATATGGGTGACTCAAAGTTTGCAAGACTTGGCAATGTGAGATTATTTGAATTCAACTCCCTCAAAATCTTAAGAAAACTTACCAAACCAATTTTATATGTCAGTAGAAAGCATCAATAAAAGCACATTTTTAACAAATCTGAATTTGAATATTCTCTTTGAAACCCACAGAAACACCTTTAAACTAGAGGCCTGCGCGGGACGGAATTTCCAGTCCTGCTCCAGCAAAGGACTGAACTAATGCTGAGCTTAGAGCATACCACTGACCGATAATTCACCAAGGGCAGTGGGGAAGGAACGCGTTGCCAACTTGGCAAAGTGGCATGCGCAACTGAGGCGATCCCCAACACACATCTGGAGACAACAGATTATTGAGATGGATGGTCGTGAGGGAGCTGGAGCTGCTGGTTGTCACAGAACCATCACAGCACAAAAAAACCAAACATTCAATCAGACTCCTGCTCTGTATGTATGTAGACATCTCAAAATGTTTTTATTAATACCAAATAAAATATCTAGCACAATTTATACATGGTATAGATGAATTAATAATTTATCATTTCAATTTTAGTTGTATTTTTAGTTTGCGGGACTGTGGCTTATCACCGCTCCCGCATTGTGCACTCCCGTGCCCGCCCCGCGCCCGCAATGAGTTTTCTCTATTTGTCCCGTGCCGCATTGCTTTGCGTCGGGTCCCGCGGGAGTGCAGGGCTCTACTTTAAACCACATAGTTTTGATGGTTGTTTGCCATAGTTACTATTTCTGACTAACTTAGAGAGAAATAAGTCTTGTTAACATTTGACTAAGCAGACACTGGATGTGGACAGTGTGCTGATTAGCATAGACTGTCGAACACATGAAATATACATCCTAATAAAGCTATTTGCTATAACTATTTGCTGAATAAACCTAATGAAAAGACATAAGTCAGTCACTTTCTATAGAGGTAGCTTGTCTTGCACAAGTTCAACAATTTTCTTGATCACTCTCTCTAGTGTTAAAACTGAAAGTTTGTTTTCCAAGCTTAAGAGCTCACTCCTTCCTTTGCCATCTGCAGTGAGTCCCTCCCTGAGCATTCCTCCACAGCTGAGAAAACTCCCTGCCTGCACTTCCAACATGCCTTTGGTTTCTTTTTGCTGCTAATTGTGCAATACTGGAGCTCAAAGCCTTAATGTACCTCTTTTTCAGCCTACAGCCTCCAAAATGACTTGCTGTGAAAGTTGTCTATAAACACGCTATACAATCAAGTGTTCCAATCTTTTATATTGTGACTGCATCACACTTCAATCCTCATATGTGGAAAATTAGGGCTTTTTAACAAAATATAACCATGAAATCAGAAGGACATTTTGGTGTGCATTGTAAAGAGGAAAAGATTGTCATGGTGAAACATCTGGTAGATTAATCATCAGATTCATGATCATCTGAGTGATGGAAGACATTTCCAGGACTTTTCTCAGACAGCTGGCACAGTCAATAGATCTAGACAGCTACATCGTTTGACCTAATTGAGTACCAATCGCAATAATTAGGCATAAATCATCACTTTTAAAGCTGGGGGTGTGGCTTAAAGGAAAAAAAGGCTTACATACGTGAACAGTCCCTCTTAAACATAAATATTATATGTCTGGTCTTTGGATGCACAAAGAAATTGATTTAACTCATGCGTTACTCTTAATGGTTTTTGTTTTAACCACTAAAGTTAAGCAGCATGTAGGTTGTATTCATTAAAGAAGTTTCACTCTTTTGATCATCAATTTTCTATCGCAAAACTGTAACCTGTACTGGTGCTGCTTCTTTGTGCACAGAAACACAGGAGTATAAACAGAAATAAATCACTCAACCTGAAAGCCAGTGGAGATGTAGATTACATATTTGTGGTAATATAACATGGTTAACAGTGCTATCATACAGTTCCATAAACAAGCAATTCTCTCGACACTATTGACATAAGCATTATTCGGTTTTATTTTTCTATACTGCTGCAGACAAATAAGCCTTTTTAACACATATAAAACCTACTGAATACTTTTATTTTGTTTTATCAGTATAAGTGAAAACACCATGTGGTTTTATTTTTAGCTGCTGTTTACTGTTGATACTGAATACTGACAGAATGTACCAGAGCTCTGGGGTTTAAAGTGAAATGTCAGGACTGTTAACATGTACCTTTTGAGGGTTATCGTATAACATACAGGTGCAGAACTCATTAGTCACCAAAATACACAGTGTACATGAACATTTTTCACTTGTAACGCAACTTTTTTGTTGACTTCAAAGCTGTTTTTAGTAAATTACTTTAGGTATTGGGTTTTTGGTTAAAGTTTTTTAAGATGCCATGGAGATTACCAGTTAAATGATACACTGATTATAAGAAACCCAGGTGAAATTCAACCAACGATTTTAGATCTAAGATAAAAAAATCTAATGGGAAGTTTATAGACAGTTTTACTCTGGTGCAGACACTTTAACTTTCTCTGCTTGAACAGACTCGACTGTGTCTCTGGTAGAGCTCAAAACTTTTTTTTAACATCCTCACAAGTTTTCTGAAAGTCTCTCATCTCACATCCACATCAGCTCCTAATCCCTTACCTTTTTCGTGTCAAAAATCAGACCTCTGCTGTGTTGTAGTACCTCCACAAGCGGTTTCAATTTTAACGTCTGATAGCTTCACACCCCCCTCTTTTCTATAGTGAGACACAGGATCAGATTTCTCTTTCTGCGCAGTCTGGCAGGACAAAGAGAGGCAGGGAGGGAGGAAAGGAGGGGGCTCTGTAGCTGGAGGCTGTGCTGTCTGTCACTCAGCCTCTGCTTTTTTTTTTTATTTGTACCACCTTCAATAAACATTAAAACTGAAACCCTGAGAAAAAGCTTAGTGCTTGTGCTAAGGCAGCAGTACAGAGGTGAGATTTTGTTTTGACAGTTCTGGAGAAGTGTCCAGTCAACAGTAAGTATTGAGCAGCTTATCTCTGTTAAGTCCTGTGATGGCAGGGGGCGTGTCTGACCCTTGTTGCAATCTTTGAAGTGCAACCTAGAGATACTTCAGCTAATGTTTACATGGATTAGACCACAGAGGCTCCAGAGCTCCAGCAGCTGACCTCTGACGATCTCCACATCAGTTGGGATATGCTGTGTGTGTTCAGTCCGCTTTCTCTCTGACCAAATGCCTGCCCTCTTTGAACCCTTATGGCCCTAAGCTCCGACATGAAAAGAAACGACAGGAATTTCCTGTCCTCAACAACATAATTTCTCTCCCACCTCCACCGCAAACTTTCTATATTTCATGTTGTGGTGGGGATGTGTGACCCTGCAGTTGTGTATCAAAGGTCAGATTACCCTGTCAGATGTTATCTCCCTCTGGTTTGATGGGTGATGTGTGTGATGGTGTAGAAAAACGGGGATTGACTCAGGTCCTGGGATTTAACCCGACTGAGAGAGACCACATGAGACAAGTGAAAACAGTGGCAGAAAACAAAGCACTGTTGCCATTTGTTCATATCTTTAAGCACTTCTGTGCAGTATGGAACCTTTGAACAAGGAAGGAGCTTTTCTCAGGGCATTTTTGTTCTTTTTTGGAAACCAATTAGCAAGTAAAATGTGATAGGAAGGGTGTTGGTGGCACCGAGATAAAGATCAGGAAGTTTTTGGTGGCCATGACTTTTCTAATGCACAATGTCTCATTACTCAGTCTACATTCAGTGTCTAACAGGAAATTGTCTTTTTTCGTAATGTTGCAGTGTTTTCTGAAGATTTGTCATGCTGTTGTGGTTTGCCNNAACTCTTTTTTTTGTTCATTTCTTTGTGTGTTTGTTTGGGGATCGAGGAGATGACAGCTATAAAAGGAAAGTTTCCAAGTAGCTTTTACCACATGTTGGGCTGTAATTGTCAGTGTTTGAGGATATTAAAACAACCCTTCAGCAGTCATGACTGATCACATTTTCATTGCTTCACTGCTTTGGCAGCTTTTAGTTTTCAAGGCACAGGAGCAGATGTTTTGTACAGTTCTTAAATGTGTCAGATTGTAAGTCAGACTGACTGTTTACCCCTTTTTGAAGCAACATTATCTGAAGTACACTGTTACCTCCAAGCCAAGTTGTGGCAGTAATATAGCAAACAACCTCTGAAATGTGTGTGATTCTGTCTCAAAGTAAGACTATTCTCTCTTGCTGCTGCCTCAGAATCCCAAACATTACCAGAAAAGGCCACATAAACAAACACTTACTCGTTTTCTGGCTGATGGACTCTTTGTTGAATTCCTTCTTCTCCCATGATGCGTTGTGGTCGGACTCAGAGTTCTGTGTTTCTTCCTTTATTTGGAGAGGTTTCCTCAGTCCTCCTGGACTCCAGCTTGTCCCTCTTCTAAATAACAACTGTTCCTTCTCCATTTCTAACAAAAAAAAGATGCTCTCGTAGTCTGTCTCTTTTAATCCGTACAGTTGAGCCGCGAAAACATGTAAAGAAAAAGGCACTTCAAGGTTCCAGCTTGTGGCCTTCGATCATGGCTCCCCCTTCTGCTGTGATCCTCAGCAAAGTCTTCCTGCATTCAACTTTAGTTTGACTTACTTTCTTCTTCATTTAACATCATTAGAAGTTTATCTGACTCTCAGGAAGGTCAGCTCCAATGTCCTTTGGGAGAATTCCCATGGAAAGCAGCCAGAAAAAACTATTTAAGTTTGTTGTGTTCTACTAAAGATCTGGCACAGAGAACAGGGAAACTGTCAAACTTTCTATGTTTATGTATCTCTAATCCTCCTTTATTCTCCTCCTTTCCAGATTGTGTTGGTTCTCCAACTCTATTTTGGTGACAAGACTGTGTTTTTGTTTGCTTCTTGGTCTGCAGGACAGATTAATTTTCTTTCCTAGACTGGGTTCTGCTCTTTATCTTGATGATCATAAGTATATGATGACATAAGGGGAAACTGTGTATATGGTAACTTCCTCCCTTTAAGGTGCATGTGAAGAAAGAAAAACATTCCACTCTGAAAAGATTATCCAGACAATGGTGGATTCAGTCTGTAAACATTTCTAACAGGAGTCCCTTACCTCCTGCTTGTTTCTCATATAGAAAAATTGCATAAAGATTCTTATAAAACAGCTGGGTTCTTTCCTGTGTAATTGTTCTTTTTTATGAAGTCACAGTTGATAAGGCAAGTTTATTTACTTTCGTTTCAACCTGCAGGAAGATTGAAATGGATGGGTGATGGATTATTATGAACTAACTGAGAGTCAAAAGGTCCATAGTATAGATTTATTGAAATCTGGCTCCTGAAGAAAATTTCGCAAGTGTGCTTTTCTGAATCTTCTGCATGGGCTTTTAATAACAGGGGATTTTCACAGATGGCAGGTCACTGTTCTTTGGCTAGTTGTCCTAAACGTCCTAATTGTTTGTCCTGCAATAAAAAAAACATTGAGGTTCAAATTTGACAAAATTCAAATCCTAATAAACAAAGTAAACAATGAAAAAACACTTCACAATGTGCAGTTAGATCAGGGTTAAATGTGTTGTGACTTTTGACAGTCATATCATATTGGAATAGAAAAGAAAATCCCCAAAAATGAAAAAAACTCAATAAAAATTTAAATAATATCAATCAATCAATCAATCAATCAATCAATCAATCAATCAATCAATCAATCAATCAATCAATCAATCAATCAATCAATTGACATACCCAACTACACGATTTTGGAACAACAAGAGAGAGAAATCTCTGACCTTTCTAAAGCTCAGCATCTCAGAGCTGAAACTGCTCATGAAAAGTTGGGCTTCAAATAACCAAACTGATATTTTGATATTGTTATGGTTTTTACACAACTGCAAATTTAAATTAAAATCCAACTTATTTTACATTCCATACATCAAAATGTACATTTTAACCTTCTTTTACCCATTTTGATTCTCACTGCTGTAACTTGGGTTTTCACTGACATTTCCCTTGATGTCGATCTAAATTCCTTTTGACTTGCAAAGTATCTGAGTGCAGAATTGTCTCTTCAAGCCTGGAGGTGAAAATTAATTTTTTTCTTCTTTTATGCCCTACATAAAATATTTCAGACGAGCAAAAATTGTTGTGTGTGACCCTTGTACCCTTCTATAACTTATTTTCTCAATGTGACTTATAGTTTATGTTTAGTTACCATTTATTTGAGTCTTAATTTCTGATTTTTCATATTCCTGTGTGCATGTCTCTGTAAGACTGTTGTTAGTCAATGAGGGGCAGAGATGAGCTGTCACCTTGTTGACCCTGATGAACAACTCTCAGCAGATTTATTTATTTTTCTTTGTAGGCTTCTTACATCATTTGCACATTAAAATATTGGCATTTATTCATAGCTTAGATTTTATTAAAGTAAGACCCCAGTTATATTTGGATTGTACAGAAAAAGATTAATGTATTTTGGCATCCTGCTGCTGGATTGGCGCTTCCATTTTCTTCAAAGATTGTCTAGTTTTCTTATGCAAATGTAGCACGAACAAACAAAAGCAAGGACAAAAAATAGCAGATGTTAGAGCTACCCTCAGCTTCTCCACCATCAGCTTTTAAATAACAATATGCTGCCTGACATCAGATATATGAGGCAAAAAGAAGAAAGATTCTTTGAGTTAACACAGTCTGCTTTTATTTGGAATTTTGTTAGAAGTGGGCTGAACACTCCTGTTGATTTTTAAGTAAAAAAAAAGAAGATTCTCAGTTTCAAAAGAAAAAGATCAGGCTTAAAACTTTCAGACTTCAGCAAAAATGTGTTTAAAAGGCAAGAAAAACTTTGTAAAAGTCTTAAAGCTACAAGCTTTGTTTGTTCCTGAGATGGAAGAAAAGTTGCAGTTCACAGTGTTGAGAATCTGTAATAAGTCTGACAAAGTAACTCTATCTCTGCCTCGGGGTTTGTGATGCAACACAGCACAGCGTTTAGATTTTAGATCTTCACAAAGTATCAAGTAAAGACAAAAAGATTATAAGTTAAAGTATCTTGTTAAATCACCAGTATCATGGTCCTCTTTTAAACCAGCTATCAGCTAAATTTATAATGATAAACCAGAGTTTACATTTTCTTGTCCTTGATCAGACTTGCCTTGAAGCTGAAGATGGGTTTTTGTTTTGTTGGTCACTGCAGAGGAGAGGGAGGTCAGTGCAGACACACATTACACACATAGTTTGGAATTTTTTTCTACTTGTTTAGAGGTTTTAGGGTCACCCCTTTCATTTAGATGGAAAAACAGAAAAGTCAAGGCTGTTTTTGGGACAACTGATCAATGGGTCCCTTGACACAAGGACAACTGATCAATGGGTCCCTTGACACAATTATCCCAAACAAAACTTCTCTCCATCACCCTGCTGCAGAGCAACATAACTTCACTGACACTGGTGTGATTCTGATGATGAACAGAGATGAAGGCTTGTATTGTTTGGACACACACTGACAATAGCTCTTTGATACATCCAGATGTGTAATCCACGTCTGGGCCAGTCTGCATCTCATTTAAAATCTCACTTTGATTTTTTAAACATTTTATGAGATATTTAAGTAATTTTGCTGTGAGTTTGGATGGTTCTCTTATAAAAATGCTCTTGATATTTAAACACAGAAACATATGTACAACATGTGTTGACTTTGTGTCCTAACACAGCTTCACCAAATTGATTGGAATATGGCTGGATCAGTATCTTTGATCCATGCTGCAAATATTTATTAACTGCCTGATGAAAAGCAGATGTAGGACACTCAAAACTGACAGCAGCAAAGATCCACACTTGACTCCAGTTAAGAAAGCAAAACACTGACATATGGTCTACTGAGATCTGCATCTGCCACAGCCATTTTCATATGTTACTGTGCAGCCTGGGAAATTAAATTTCATTCTAGAAGATTCTGTGATGTCAACCACGGTCTTGCTTTCATCTGATAGTCGGATGTCATTTCCTGCCCATCATCGCCCTACCTCCAATTACAGGTACCCTCCAGTTCAAAAGCTGTTCTGCATTACCCTTCTGTTTGATTCTTCTTCGTCTTCCCCTTAACAAGTTTTTCCTCTGCCACCCACAGACTTCCATGTTCCCAATCAAAGATATAATTAACAGTGTGGCCTGAAGGCCGTTTCACCGCGTAATCACAGGGTTACCAAACATCATCAAAACATCACACAATGACAGAGGATTTATTCCTCAGCTCCCAGCAGCTTGTTTCACATAGTGATGACATACAAAAAGGAACAACTCTGGCAGCTGAGAACACTGTAATCATTCATTTAATTCCTGGTGGACGTTGTCTGTACATTTATTACAGTTCAGGATCAAAGGCTGGCTTGTAGAAAGTATGTCAGACAACAATAACTCATTCTCTGCATGCTGTTTCACCTGCAGTCTGGCATCTGTACCCTACCAGTTCCTCATACTGTAAGAAATATCATACAATACAATCCCAGAGAGGATTTAACCTCTTTCTGATCAAATCCTTCAGGGACAGAGCTCTTGTGTTTGTCACATCGTTCCCTCTGCATGGATCCTTTACAGTTTACACTTTAGGCATGCATGAATCACTCAGTTGTGAATGTTAAATGGTTTAAGTAGAGCCCTTTGCTCCTTCTCTCTCTTCACAAGACAAAGGACTATTCAAGGACCCCCTAAGAGCACAACAAAATATATATTTTGGAGGGTGCTCTAAAAGGGGCATTCCTGCCACATAATTCCACAGTTTCAGGAAGCTGTGATGGTGAACAGGCCTCAGCTTGTGAAAGCTGATGACTGACACTGAGAAAAGCCACAAAGCACTAATGAAAATCACAAATCTCTCTCTCTTTTTAAAGATTTTTCAAACAAATTTTGAGTCTGCTGTCACTAATCTTGCAGCGAAGAACCTTGCAATAATGTAGTTTAGAGGTAGACTTGCTTTTGTGATCACAGGTGGAGAAGTTCAAAAGACAAAGGTAAATACTTGAAGTAGGTAAGTGGTCTGAACTCATGCCAATAAGGAGGAGCTTTCTAAAACAATCCAGAAAACTGTTAATCATGAAAAAGTGCTAGACACAAGCATTTTGTTTTTAATAAAATACGTGCAGCCATTATTGTCACGGTGGGAATTATTTACAGAGTGATGCTCTGATTATTGCTGTGCTCACTTTAATACTTTTGACCAGCACCTTTCCTGCAATTGCAAGTAAACTTGTTTCACAGCAAGGATAACATTAATGTGCACAGCATATGGAAAAAATACTCCCCATTGGTCCCTATAAAGCAGTTAATAAGCCTCAAAAACCATGTTAACAGGAAGCAATTACAAATATGAGTAAGTAAATATAGTCTCCTGCCAGGTCTTTAATTGGATGCACACACTAATGTTACAAAGTGAAGTTCAAGTCTATAACCTGGATCCAAGATGGGCTCCACACAGTCAGGAGCAAAGGTCTGAATAATAGAGTTAATGTAGCCAGTAACAAACCCCCTCACACACCCACCCACTCCACCACCCCCATGAGTCTGCAGCCTGCACTCAGAGCAAAACACGAACCACAGATGTTTGTCATTTACTCAGACAAAGACTTTTCAATGTATTCCACCTCTTCCTTTCCTGCTCCCCACATTCCCTCATGGCCCCTCTACCAACTGTCCCTGTTTCTCCAAACAAAGATTGCATCTTACCCCATAAAGATAGACCTAACAAGCTGCAGGTGACTAAAGTTTTTTCGTAGCGACAAATGAGAGGTCCAGGATTTAGTGCTCCTTGCTGCTCACCTGTACTCCGGTGGGTCTGGCACTGAGGCAGTGAGGGTGTGTACTGCTCTTTTCAGTCCCTGCAACTGCATACATACACACACACCTCCCCTTTTTACCTCTCCTCTCTCTGTCTCTCTCTTTCTTTTTCCCTCTCTCTTTCTGGGTGTCTCACTGCTGATGAAGGATTGAGGTGGGAGGGGTGTGGGGTTGGGGGTGAGAAGGAGGAGAGGGGAGGGTGGTCAGCTGGAGCACAGAAGGCTCTTTGTCTGGAATTTTTTTCATATGGTTTCCTTCAAACTGGCATACTGAACACATTATGGCATAATATATTTTCATATTCAACAGAGGGAGGTCAAGGGGCCAGAAAGCCTCACTTTGGCCCCACCCATTTTGTCTTCTTTCTTTTACTTGAACACAGTTTTGCCATGTATGCACACTAGGCAGAAACATCCAGAGTGAAAACAAGAAACTTAGACAAGTACTAGATGATAACAACAACTTTGACTAGTTTGAGAGGAATTTTATCTTAGAAATTTTACAAAATTCTTGTCAGAGTGATGCCCTGCAGCTCACATAAGGAAACAGAAACCCTACAGACTTTTTGAGACTGTATAAACTAAAGTTAGCTCAGGACTCAGTGAATTGCGAGATCCTGTAATCCAAAAAAGATGTTCAAACTGATAAAATAAGAGGGAAAATCACAGAATCTACAGCAGAACTTGGCGTCTCTGTCACAAAGCATGAGACCATTTGTCCATTTTCTACACAAACCTCCTACAAGCCTCCTGCTCAGGCTCGTAGGAGGCCTGTGACTATCTTCAGTGGTCACTGGATGAAAGGTGGGGTTACACCCTGGACAGGTCGCAAGCAAGGTAGCACAAGAATATAATTTAATAAATTACATCAACATATTACGTGGGAGTGGTTTGTATATCATGTGCATGGAAACAGCCTCATACTTTTATAAAAGTTAGCATCTTGGCTTCCATCGATTGCAGTGAACAAATTCTGACCTTTCTGCAGACACTATAATTTTAAGACAGTAATCCTGACTTTGGAAAAATCCATGTCTCGGTCTCCAAAGGTCCCTGAAGTGTACGTTATCAGTAACATCTGGGTTAGTGGTTTGTGTCTGAGGCTTATGATTAGATTTAAAGAACTGCTGCTTGGATTCTTTCAGGTTTCTTATAGAATCCTTGATAATGTATCTTCTTAGTAGTCAGTAAAATTAGGACTGGCTCAGGCTTTGGACTGTAGGACACAAAATGGAGCCTGCACGGTTATGTTAATTCTATCCTGAACAGCTGCAAGGCATAAGAAGGAACATTTCAATCTCCTTTTATCCTTATGAGATAGAATAACTTATACATAGTTATTTTTTGTAGTTTGTCTCACATTCAAGGAGCAGGTTACACAAAGTTTACCAGAAAGCAAACTTCCTAGATCAGTTGAGATCACAGATGTCTTTTCCAGTTGTGATACTGATGAGTTTGTTGATTTCTTCACCTAATGGATACTAGTCTAAAGCAGCTCAGACAATAAATCACCCAGAGGCTACTTGATGTATTCAGCTTCACCTCCTCAGACATCCTTTTTTCCTCCTGTTTCCACTCTCCTCTTTGGTTTTCTTCAGTCATTTTCCTCTCTTTCCTCACACATTTATTGTCATTGTCTTTTATTTACAGTTTGTTTTATGAACACCTTCTGTCTCACCCAACCCCTGGGGTCCGTTCCAGAAAGCATGTTGTGTCATAACCGGATAGGTTTGAGGGTAAGTTTGTAGATAACCTGAATTTTCGGTTCCAAAAACGGAGGTATCTTTCAAAGTATGTTAGTAACCATAGCAACTTAATCTCTGATTTGTTCCAGAGAGGGTTTTGAGGATGACGTGCCCTTTTGATGATGATACTGTGCAGTGTTTGGACTTTAAAATGAGTAATCTAATTAATTACAACTTCCAATATTACAACACTGTTATCATTACTGAATGTAAAATGCAGTGCATAACTATAAATTGATAAAACAAACTACGTAATGTGACAATACATGTCAACTCTCCCTATTTTCCCAGGAGACTCCTGAATTTCTCCCTAAAATTTCCCAGAGCCACCTTTTTCCCTAATTTCTCAGGATTTCTGACAGTTTCCGTCGTACGTTGTTTTGGACTGGCTATTTATAGCGATAACACCTGAAGGACCGTCTTACAAGCACAGATTACATGCTGTAAACGGTCCCACGTTGCTGCCGCATACGTGACTATCACACCCCCACTGCGACACAACAACTATCGTGCAACCCTCCACACGCTCTGACACTACAAGCGCCCGCACCGACTGGCCCACCTTCTCCCTCCCTGCTCCGACCTCCGGAGGCACCTTAACCACGGTCTCCCTAATTCCCCATAAATGGCTCCCTAATTCTGAGTTCTCAAGGTTGACATGTATAAATGGGACTAGACACACAGACACGTGGTTATATCAAGTCTGGGTTGACAGCTAATAAGTTGGATACTGTAGTCTAGTGGAAGTGCGCTCGCCTCTTATCCAGAGGACTGTGGTTCAATACCTGGTGCTAACAGATCATGTGTTGAAGAATAATCATTCTTATCACCAAGTTTTATTTGCATAATTCAAGGAATTAGTTTTTTTTAGTATTGCAGTTCGCAATGTTCTTGTGTTTCATCTTGACTTGGTACAGAGTTCTTCTGGATCCAGACAGATTACATCTGATTAAACAAGGAATAAGTATATGTTTAAGTTCATTTACATTAGTATTTTACCCTTAACACATTGGCAGCAAAAGAAATTAATTTTTATTTTTTTTAATCAAAATACTGAAAACATTTTAGATTAGACATATTATCCAACATCCCACAACTCAAGGTAGGAATAAGGGATGGAAAATGAAGAATTAAAATGAAATTTTATTTTTTTTAATAAAAATAATTGAGTTGAGAGTTATATCTGTTAAACTCGTGCATTTACTCTGTCTGTTACTTTTTGCCAACATTCTCTCTTTTGCTGCTGCAGCTGTTTTGATTTTCTTTATAATTATTGGATTGAATTCTTCATAAGCAGCATCAAGACTTCCAACGCTGCTTCTGAAAAATGTGCTGCCACTTTTTTTCCCTTCACTTTCCATTGTGACTCGTGAATTCGGTGAGCCATTGAGAGGGTCTTTATGTGTTCTGGGTGCATGCTTATGAACCCCGGTGTCATGATTTTAGGGTTTGTTCGAACTCCAAGTTTTTACCCAGGCTTCAGACCCACAAACAGGATCCAGGAATCAGATACAGTGCTTTAATATGTACAGTGAACAGATACAATGGTTAGAATGTGCTAGTTGTAGACTGGAACAGGTACCGGGCTCGGGAGGAGTCCTGGCAGTGGAGGAGAGATAGGTTAGACACAGATCTGATCCGGGGTGAAATGCTGCGGTGTGCGGGGAACGTGCTCAAAGAACTCATGGATGGAGCGGTGCTGGAGAGGCAGAGGAAGGGTCCAGGGAACCAGCAGCGGTGGCGGTGATCCGGAGGCAGGGAGAGTGAGCACAGATCCACGGTGATAGGAATCCATGGGAGGTGTGGAAGCAGGGGTGACAGCTGGTGGCTGAGGGGACCAGAGACAGACAGGGAAGCCAGGCAGGAGAGACGGTCGTGCAACACACGACCTGAGGAACCCGTGACGAAAGAGTCCTCCTGGAGGCGCGGCGGACGGCCAGCGCAGAGGCACTCAGGTTTGGAGGAACGCTCCAAACAACGGGACTAGAAGAGGGGAAGGAGAAGGCAGGTTAGACCACTAACACTAAGAATGCTGTCAGACTCTGATCATTTGGCCCACATGTTACCACATAAAGGTTGTGGAACAAACTGGCGCCGGTCTCTGGTTCTCCCTCAGCTTAAATACCCAGCTCTCCTGAGCTGGGTAACGAGCCACACCTGCAGTCGCTCATCAGCCACTGCCACGCCCTGCAATGACAATTAGTGGAAAACAAACACCACACACCGGCTGCTGAGATCCTGACACCCGGTTAACAAGGAGTAGGTTGATTAACCAGATTCTTATCAGGTGTTCTGGAACCGACATACTTAGCCTAAGCAGGTTCTTGGTTGATTAACCTTGAGTTCAGGGTTTACCAAATGGTAAGTTGACCAAGTTTTCTGGAACAGACCCCTGATGGCAGATTGCTTTTTCTAAGACCCTGTGCAGCCATTAAAAGTTGTATCCATGTGCTTTTTTCTTTCCATCTCATTCTGGCGTGACAGCAGCTGAAGGGCAGCTGTGTGTGTGGGAAAACAGTTAGAATAGGGGAAATGTTAGCACACATTCCTCCAGAAAGGGGGGCCTTCCCTGTACATAGAATATGAAAGGATCTGGTTTTAATTCCTTCTCATCCATAGAAATCATTTACACATGTTATTAGTGAGCACTGACAATGTTCAGGGCTTAAATTGAAACACGCAGAGGTATCTCTCTTGTTTATTGGAGAGTTTTTCTTTTACTTATCATTCCAGCTCATAGTAGATTTAATCGGATGCAGCCGTGAGCCTGTTCAAAGGCCAAGTAAAAGAATGTGAGATAGTTCATCGTCTCTGCAAATGTTTTAATCAGTAGATGCTTCAAAATTATCTTGACTTGTGGAGGGTTCAACTTTAAAATGTCTTGTTCCCCTTCAGTCATGTTTATTATACCTGTTTGTGTTGCCGATTTGGCTAAAGCTTGATTTAGATCTGCCTCTGTTTATTTTCAGGCAGTGAGGCATCTGCATTTCCTATGAACTACCTCAGATGATTATATGCATACAGCACTGCAGAGCCCCATTTGAAAACCCAGAAACCTAATTCTGCTATCAGTCTGTAGCAAGGCCTAACAGGGTGGAATGACTCCATTTTTAAACAAGCTTCACCCCAGCAGGAAGTTTGCTAATGCAATTTAAATCTGCACAAATTTTCAAAATCTAACATATACAGTAAAAAATGGAATGAATCACACTCTTAAATGTTGGAATTTTGGCATCTGTGTTGTTAGAGGCTGCAGCTTGTGTTTGTCTGTGTTAATATATCAGCTGCCTGTTTGTGAATTGCCTCAGTGCATTAATGCGCAGAACAAAAAAGAGAAAACCTCAAACCACAATGAGTTGGCTCAGTATTTCTGTCTGGGTAAAGCTCACATAGCCAGCAGAGCCATTTATACTTTTTAAAAAATCAGATCTATGGTTGATATTTATTTTGCTTCTGGCAGCAGTGTGCCTCAGACTTATGGGAATCAAAAATAATTGCAATAATTCTCAGTGACTTGTCCTGGGGTCTGTTCCAGAAAGCAGGTTATGTGACATAACCAGATAAGTTTGAGGGTAAGTTTGTTGATAACCTGAATTTTCGGTTCCAAAAACGGAGGTACACTATATTACCAAAAGTATTCACTCACCCATTCAAATGATCAGAATCAGGTGTCCTAATCACTTGGCCTGGCCACAGGTGTATAAAGTCAAGCACTCAGGCATGCAGACTGTGAAGCAAGACATTTGTGAAAGAATGGGCCGCTCTCAGGAGCTCAGTGAATTCCAGCGTGGAACTGTCATAGGATGCCACCTGAGCAACAAATCCAGTCGTGAAATTTCCTCTCTTCTAAATAGTCCACAGTCAACTGTCAGCTCTATTATAACAAAATGGAAGTGTTTGGGAACAACAGCAACTCAGCCACGAAGTGTTAGGCCACGTAAAGTGACGGAGAGGGGTCAGCTGATGCTGAAGCGCATAGTGCAAAGAGGTCACCGACTTTCTGCACAGTCAATTGCTACAGAGCTACAAACTTCATGTGACCTTCAGATTAGCCCAAGTACAGTACGCAGAGAGCTTCATGGAATGGGTTTCCATGGCCGAGCAGCTGCAGCCAAGCCATACATCACCAAGTGCAATGCAAAGCGTTGGATGCAATGGTGTAAAGCACGCCGCCACTGGCCTCTAGAGCAGTTCTCTGGAGCGATAAATCATGCTTTTCCATTTGGCAATCTGATGGACGAGTCTGGGTTTGGAGGTTGCCAGGAGAACGGTACATTTCAAACTGCATTGTGCCGACTGTGAAATTTGGTGGAGGAGGAACTATGGTGTGGGGTTGTTTTTCAGGAGCTGGGCTTGGCCCCTTAGTTCCAGTGAAAGGAACTTTGAATGCTTCAGGATACCAAAGCATTTTGGACAATTCCATGCTCCCAACCTTGTGGGAACAGTTTGGAGCGGGCCCCTTCCTCTTCCAACATGACTGTGCACCAGTGCACAAAGCAAGGTCCATAAAGACATGGATGACAGAGTCTGGTGTGGATGAACTTGACTGGCCTGCACAGAGTCCTGACCTGAACCCGATAGAACACCTTTGGGATGAATTGGAGCGGAGACTGAGAGCCAGGCCTTCTCGACAAACATCAGTGTGTGACCTCACCAATGCACTTTTGGAAGAATTGTCAAAAATCCCTATAAACACTCTCCTCAACCTTGTGGACAGCCTTCCC
>SSNP01000123.1:1261183-1289306 GCA_006937955.1 Pachypanchax playfairii | reverse complement strand
ATACATGGCCCCATTCATTCTTTCCTTTACACGGATCAGTCGTCCTGGTCCCCTTGCAGAAAAACAGCCCCAAAGCATGATGTTTCCACCCCCATGCTTTACAGTAGGTATGGTGTTCTTTGGATCCAACTCAGCATTCTTTCCCCTCCAAACACGACAAGTTGAGTTTCTACCAAAAAGTTCTATTTTGGTTTCATCTGACCATATGATGTTCTCCCAATCCTCTTCTGGATCATCCAAATGCTCTCTAGCAAACCGCAGACGGGCCTGGACGTGTCCTGGCTTCAGCAGGGGGACACGTCTGGCACTGCAGGATTTGAGTCCCTGGCGGCGTAGTGTGTTACTGATGGTAGCCTTTGTTACTTTGGTCCCAGCTCTCTGCAGGTCATTCACTAGGTCCCTCCGTGTGGTTCTGGGATTTTTGCTCACCGTTCTTGTGATCATTTTGACCCCACGGGGTGAGATCTTGCGTGGAGCCCCATATCGAGGGAGATTATTAGTGGTCTTGTATGTCTTCCATTTTCTAATAATTGCTCCCACAGTTGATTTCTTCACACCAAGCTGCTTACCTATTGCAGATTCAGTCTTCCCAGCCTGGTGAAGGTCTACAATTTTGTTTCTGGTGTCCTTTGACAGCTCTTTGGTCTTGGCCATAGTGGAGTTTGGAGCGTGACTGTTTGAGGTTGTGGACAGGTGTCTTTTATACTGATAATGAGTTCACACAGGTGCCATTAATACAGGTAACGAGTGGAGGACCGAGGAGCCTCTTAAAGAAGTTACAGGTCTGTGAAAGCCAGAAATCTTACTTGTTTGTAGGTGACCAAATACTTATTTTCCACCATAATTTGCAAATAAATTCTTTAAAAATCAGACAATGTGATTTTCTGGATTTTTTTCCCTCATTTTGTCTCTCATAGTTGAGGTATACCTATGATGAAAATTACAGGCCTCTCTGATCTTTTTAAGTGGGAGAACTTACACAATTGGTGGCTGACTAAATACTTTTTTGCCCCACTGTAAGTATGTGGTAATTTTGTTCCAGAGAGGGTTTTGAGCACAGCGTGTCCTGTTGATGATGATCTTGTGGACGAGGAAGCACAACTTATACGGCGGTTTTTTCACCGTGAGAGGGTGATAAGACCTCGTATTGATGTGTTTTCTTACCCAGAGGAATATTTGAAAGAGCGGTACCGCTTCTCCATCTACGGGTTTGTGTGCTTTCTGACTGTTTGCATGCTCATAGCACAGAAATGTGCTCTCCTCATGTTCATTTTTCACACAAGTAACAACTTCCTGCCTCTCTAACAGGAGGAGACCCGTTAATTTATTTAGCAAATATCTTAAAACCGCACATTTCTAATTTCACAAACCACGGGTCAGCTCTCAGCACAGAACAAATTCTGTGCATTGCTCTGCGTTTTTTTGCAACGGGGACGTTTCTATACAACGTTGGTGATGCAGAGCATGTGGGCAAAGCAACAGTGTGGGTCGTGCGTGCAGTATGCCTGGCATTAAAATGGTTCCTGCACACATTTTTCCAGTTCCCTGGAAAAAACCCATGCATGTTATTAAGGCAGAATTCCACTGAGTGGCAGGTTTGTCTGTTCAAGAAAAAAAAAATTATGGGAACATATTGACGTTTCTTCTGTCATGTAATCATATGTCCTTCAAAAATTTGGTTTTATTGTAGTGAAGCTAGATTTATTTTGCAAGTGACCATTTCTAAAGCTAGTTCTACTACAAAACCATGGTTTTTGATTAATTAATAGTGATAAATATTCTGTTAGTTGAACCTAACTTTTTAATTTGTTTCTTGATTTCAGGGTTTCCAAATGTGATTGGATGCATCGATGGCACCCAAATTCCTATTAAAGCTCCCTCAATCAATGAGGAAGACTATGTCAATAGGAAATCGGTCCATAGTAGGGCCCGACCAATATATCGGCCGGCCGATATTATCAGCCGATATGGGGGTCCAGGGTGATATCGGCTATCGGTAAAAAATTGCCAATATTTTCTGATATTTTTTATTGATTTATTTTTGTCATATATGTGTTTCTGTGTAGTCTACACAACAGTGGAGAAGATGAGGAATTATAAAAGCCTCGGTGCGCATATTTTCTTCAAGGTAAGCTTTTTTAATTGGCTCGGTGGATGTTGTGGTGTTGAGAATGTTGCAACGTTAGCTTCGCTAGCCACGTTAGCATGAGTCCCGGTGTTAGTTTATAGTCATATTAAATCCCGATGATATTATCTTAAACTCGGTCATGGAGTGGAGGTGATCACTAACTGCATGCAGAAGACAGCCCATGATCATGTCACTCTCTCTTCCGTGCCTGCCGTTCTGTTCTGCTTATTTGATTACATAATGTCATAGTTTTATTTAATAACGCATTGTCCATCTACCGGTTTGTGTGCTTTCTGACTGTTTGCATGCTCATAGCACAGAAATGTGCTCTCCTCATGTTCATTTTTCACACAAGTAACAACTTCCTGCCTCTCTAACAGGAGGAAATCCAGGGGAAACTCCAGGACGCGCTGGAGTATCTGCAGCCAGCAGTCCTGTCCCTGCAGTTAAATATTAAAATAGGGTGAATTAGATACAAAATAAGGAACATCCTGGATCTGTTTATTTGCTCCTTTTTATTCTTTTTTTAATGTATTATACAGTAGATCAGATCGGGACTCGGTATCGGCGGATACTCAAAATCAAATGACTCAGACTCAAGGGCAAAAATCATGATCGGGACATCCCAGAGCATCAGGGGAAGGAGGGATGAGGAAAAGGAGATAGCGGCCTGGTGAGCGGTGAAGGTACGATTCCGTGCTTGTTCCAACCTGCTCGTGTGATAGATGTCCCGATACATCTGTGCTTAGAGGAGTGCCCACCTGCCACAAACCCCAACCGTGGCTGGGATAACCGGAGGCATCCATGCCGATTCAGATAGACGTCACTCTTAGACTGCAGGCCTGCTTGTGATTCCTAGAGTTTCTAAAAGTAAAATGGGAGGAACAGCTTTTAGTTATCAGGCTCCTCTCCTGTGGAACCGGCTTCCACTTTTTATCCAGGAGGCAGTCACCTTGTGTAGCTTTAAGAGGCCATTTCACACAAATGTCATGACATTGTGGTTATTTCTTAAGTATTAACCTATAATATGAAACAATTTATATCCAAAAAATGTTAGGAAACACTGATTAACAGGCTGCAACTCATTAATATTAATTTTTCGAATTTGCTGGACTCAGATTGGTTAACAAACTAGCATATGAGCGCAAGGCATACTGTTTCCTGCCCTTGATAGTACGTCTTATGCTACAGCTTTTAGCCAGCAGCATGCATGGTTTCAACTGCGGGAGCTGTAGAATACTAACAAGCAAAGGAGCTGTGAAATACAGGCCGTTCAAAGTCAGGTGTTATGACCACCTGCGTAGTTTGAGAGAGAAAAACTGAAAGAGAAGTTTTCACCTGTTTTCACACCTGGTATGAAGGAAAGAACACCTGTGGAGCTAAATTATTCAACAGAAACCTCAGAAAAACTGTTTTTAATCGAATGACCTCTTTAAGAACAGACTTAAAACTTTACTTTTCTTGCACAATCCAATAGTCAGGGTTAACTTGGGTGCTCCTGAGCTTTCCCTCTAGTTATGCTGCTGTAGGCTTAGACTGCCGGAGGACATACTGATCACATTTCTTTACTCTGCTGTTTGTCTTTACTCTCCATGTTTGTATTGATTGTTATTGCTGCCATTAACTGTTTCTCTGTTTATCTTTCTATAGACATGATGACTTGCCAAAATCCATCAGTGTTTGTCTGTGTCTTTTTTCCTGTCAGCTCAGACCCCAGTCAGTTAAGGCAGAAGGCCACCCATCCTGGGCCAAGTTTCTTCCTCTTAAAAAGTAGTCGTTGTAGCTGCCCACTTGGAATTGCCACTCTTAATGCAGAGAGCTTTGACTGATGCAACTTTATTTCTCTCCTCCTTTCTACCATCGACCATATGACACCGTGAAAATTATAAATGTGCACAAAACAAATGTCATAACACATTTCAGTAGAAAATGCAAGAATTATTTTCACATTTTACTTCATGTAAAATTGTTTTACAAACTCAAACGTAATACTGGTGTGAAATCAGCACTTTTAACAGTTTATGTCACAGTTCTTAATAAAATATGAAATAAAGACAAGTTTTCCATTTTATAAATAAAATAAATCATAATTTACAATCATCCCACCAACCTCTTTCTTCTTCCAAGGGTGTCAATCTTGCTTAACCTGCTAGCAGCCTCCTTTATGCACAACTCTTTGTCAATCTTTTCCACCACCAACAAACGACATGCATATACAAAAAAAAAAAACAAATTCAACTACGATTGAATAAACTCTCCCAAGTTACAACAGCAAATATACTGTATACAATTACATTAATATTCAAAATAATAAAAGTTATTTACCAGCTCTGAGACAACGTGAGTGTGTCGTTTCAACATGAACAGAACAGGAAGTGCAGTAACAACAACGGAAGTGCTAAGGTACTCTTCAAAATAAAAGCACAAAGTAAAGTGGCCTTGCTGGCATTTAAACTCCCACCAAATCCTGATACAATGAACGAACAAATATGCAAAGCAAGTGAATTGTACATGATTTCTAAACTTCTAATGAATGGATGTCTTTGTATCAAACTATCAAAGGTATACAGGCAAGTGCACTTCTTCAAATGAGGTAGTGTTTGTACACAACTTTTGTTGTCTTATCATTTCCTTTTGTTACATTTAATTTTCAAGGAGTAGTACTAGTTTTTGGATTGGTCTTTCAATAACTGAAGGTTTTGAGGGAGGATCTTGGTTTCTTTGAGGATTTCTCTCCCCAACTCTCACTTGGACTCGACAAACTAAGCCATCATGATCCTGAACAGTCTCCACTACTCGTCCTAGCTGCCAATGGTTTCATGGGATGTTGTCGTCTTTGATAATGACAATATCATCAACTTTGAGATTACGCCATGGTAAGTGCTATTTCTGTCTTGTGGATATGTTGAGCAGATACTCCTTTTTCCAGCGACCCCAGAACTGTTCAATGAGATACTGGACTCTTCTCCATCTTTTCGTAGCGTACAAATCTTCCTTCACGAACACTCCAGGGGGTGGAAGCGCAGTCTTTGTTTTCATCATGATGAGGTGATTTGGCGTTAAAGGTTCCAGTGCATCAGGATCATTGATTCCACTAACTGATAGTGGGCGACTGTTAACAATAGCCATGGCCTCATATAGTGGTTTCCTGAGAGAGGCATCATCAAGTCGACCTGGGCACTGTGTAAAGGTGGCATTCAACACATTCCTGACCGTTCTTATTTGCCTTTCCCAAACACCTCCTGCATGGCTGGCAGAAGGGGCATTGAAGACAAATTCGCACTGCTTTTCAGACAGGAAGGTCTCCAGTTGTTTAGTGTTGCATTGCTTAAGCGCTTCCCTGAATTCGTTCCTTGCACCAACGAAGTTGGAACCTTGGTCACAGTGTAATTGTTGGACAGCTCCTCTAAGGCTGATGAAGCATCTCAATGCATTGATAAAGGAGTCGTTTGACAAATCATCAAGCATCTCAATATAAACAGCTCTTGAGTACAGACAATTAAAGATCAGACCATATCTTTAATGTTCATTGCGGGCTGTCTTTACAATGAACGGGCCGAAACAGTCCATGCCACTGAATGTAAAAGGCGCTGAGGCTTCAAGACATTCTTTAGGGAGTTCAGCCATCCGCTGGCTTGCCGTAGGTCATCGAAGTTTCCTGCAAAGCACACAGGTGTGTATTAGTTTGGCCACTAGCTTGCTTCCACCAACGACCCAGAATCCATTTATTCTAAGCTCCATTTGAGTCTGGCTTCGACCTTGATGGCATGTTTTAGCATGGTAGTGGGACACAATTAGCTTGGTTACATAACTGTTGTTTGATATGATGAGAGGATGCTTCACTTTGTAGCCGAGAGGTGATTGTTTGAATCTCCCACCAACACACAGGAGTCCTTCAGACCAGATGGGATCAAGGCTGAAGAGGGTGCTTGAGTTTGGAAGGTTCTTTTTGGCTTGAAGTGCATTTATCTCACTAGGGAAGGCTTGCTGCTGTACAATCCTTATTACTGCTTCAGTAGCCCTCTCGTCAACAGTCACATGCTCAGGATGTTTATGTTGGGACCTTAGTCTTTTGATTCTTGCAACTACCTTCACAAGTTTTGTCCAAGAGGAAAACCGATTCAGACGATTGAGAACGTGATTGAAAGTATTGGTTTCAATTGCAAGCACCTGAATTGTTTTGACTTCGGGATCACCGACAAATAATATCTCAGGTAAGAACATGCACCATATCCCATCTGAAAAATGGTGCAGCTCTACTCTGACCATGTTTTGGAAGTCATGAGGGTGGTAACATCTTGGAATTGAGACCTCCTTCAACTTGACAAGATCATTTATCCATTTCTCCCACCGTGGCTTCACATCATCCGGGAGTGGGTCGTCCCACCCGACGCCTCTGTGACAAAGCTCTTGGAGGATGCGTTTTCCACTGAGGCTGAATGAAGCAATAAATCCAAGTGGATCGTACAGTGAAGCAATGACAGACAGACAACTACAGCGGGTCGAAGACCAATCTTTCAGGTTGATGTTGAAGCTGAAGGTGTCATCCTTTATTGACCATTGAATGCCAAGAGCATGTTCTGAAGGAGATGGATCAAATCCAAGAGGTTCAGTGGTTGCTGCTCTTTCAGAAGGGTCTAAAGTGGAGAGAGCAGCTTCTACATTTGAGTTGAATTTGTGAAGGCGTAAGCCTCCCTTTCTGCACAACTCTTGTGTTATGTGGCTGATCTGCCTGTGGGTGTGAGTGTGTGTGTGGGTGCGATTAACCTAATTTCCAACAGGTGGATCAGCTCTGGAGCGGCAGGTGTGGCTCATTCTCCTCTTCACCTGAGAGGGGATTTAAGGGGAGGATCAACACGAGACAGGCGCCAGATAGTTCTCTCTCATCACTCGGTAGAGGTTCTAGTACTGACCGATTGTACATTTCAGGAAGACGAGCCCATTAATGCTTGGTCTTCCTTTTCTTTATCCCCACAGGAGTTTCACCCGGATCTGTCGCCTCTCCGAGGATCCGCACCTCCTGCCCTGGAGAGCAGCCGCGTCCACAGGCTCTCACGCTGGCTTGGTTTTTCCCGGACCTGCTCTCCGCCTGTCTCTTCCTCCCCGGAGCCTGCACCTGCTGGACACACGGACCCAGAGCTGATCTGTTCACCCTCCAGCACCTGCACATCTCACTCCGGACCACAGACCTTTTTCAGCCGCTAACAACTCCTCTCTACCACCACCATCTGCGCCATCCACGTAAGCCTGCTTTTCTGTTCTCATGCTTGCTCCAACATCACAACCCCCAGATATCTAACCTGTGCTCTCACCGTCTAGAATCCCACGGTTCCATCCCGGTGAGGCCCGGTTCCTGTACCGCCAGCAGCACAGGAGTCACGTGCCTGGCCGTGCCTGTCTCATACTTACAATAAACATTTTAAAACTGTTTTGTTGTCTGGAGCTTGTGCTTGTAAGAGGGTTCGCACCAAAACAGAGGCCATGACATCTTGTGACTGAGTTATCCGTTTTTTGGCTTCCTCGACTGATGAGACACTGGCTAATTCATCATCAACGTAGAAGTTTTTCTCCATAAAGGTTGCCGCTAGTGGATACTTGGCTTGTTGTTGTCTTGCAAGATGCTTTAAACCAAAATTGGTGCATCCTGGAGATGATGCAGCTCCAAAAAGATGAACCGCCATTCTGTACTCTTGAGGTTCCTTCTCCAAATCACCATCTTTCCACCATAGGAACTTCAAATAGTTTCTGGATTCAGGGGTGACAGCAAATTGATAGAACATTCTCTCGATATCGTAGATTATGGCTACGACTTCTTTCCTAAATCTGCAAAGCACTCCTACCAGAGGATTGATGAGATCAGGTCCAGTTAATAGGGTGTCGTTTAGAGCGATACCATGGAATTTGGCCGAACAGTCAAACACAACTCTTAATTTGTCAGGCTTTCTGGGGTGATAGATTCCATGATCTGGCAGGTACCACTCGGTCTGTCCCTGAAATGCTGTAGCAGCAGGCTCCGCATCACCCTTGTTGATGGTTTCCTCCATGAATGTTCTGTACTGATTGTAGTATCGTTTGTTGGCCTTTAGTTTTTTCTTGAGACACTCTAGGCGGACTATTGCTCTTGAAAGGAAGAGGCATTTCATAATGCCCGTCTTCTCTTTGTGTTATGCGGTTACTGAGGAACTGTACGAAATGACGTCTTCTTGACACACATATTTGTTATCATGGGTTCTCTCAATAAAGTCTGATTCTAGGGCTTTTAGAACATCTGTGGCTGATGGAACGGGCAACTTTTTTACTGTGAGCCAATGCACAAAGCTGTTCTCAGTTTGCGCCCCTAGCTTTGTCATGTTGCGGTTGTGGTGAACTCCAAACTGTACCCAGACTTCAGACCAACACAGGATGAGAGGTAAGTAAAAGATTTATTACGGAGGGGGGAAGGTACAGAGAACCAGAAGTTTAACAGTCTATAAATGATCTTTTCTAACAGGATCACAGGCACAGGATCTGGGAACTTCAGGAGGCAATGAAATGGTACAAATTTGTACTTTATATCAATTCGAACCCTCAGAGGGGCATTTCTGACCTTTTAAAGACCAATATTGTACTTTAAAGGGAACATTTTAAAGCAATTTATCTATAGCTACAAAAATGTTCTTGTCTCGTACCTATATTTCAGAGAGTGTTCGCTGATCATAAGAGGACGTTTGATGACAACCCAGATCAGCTCCAGCCTCCAACCAAGACTAGAAATGGGGGGATTGACTAATGCGATCCATCACGATCAATGCTGGGATTTACAAACTTTATCATAAAAGTCAAGTGAGTTGAATTTAGTAAATTGGGTAGTTTATCCCTGAGGGCAGAGGAATGGTGAGATTTTTATGCACCTGTCCGGTGCAGACTAGGACAAAAATGAGAGTGCCAATTCAAAAATTCCCTGTTTTTTTGCTTCTAAGACCACAGTGGACCCCCTGCATGTGTACTGTATGTCCTTATATGGCACGTAGTTAAAAAAAAACCACAAGGTTTAAAGTGTTATGGCAGCATTGTGAGAGTGCCATGTCACAACATGCATGGGCTGGTGATGTTTTTGCTTTGATGCAACTGTGCAGGAATCTCACACATTTCCAAGAAACCTGCGAGAGGTAGCCAACCAATCAGATCACTAGACCAGGGCTGGACTGGGACCAAAAACAGCCCTGGCATTTTTGGCAATTAAGATCCACAGTAATTATTTATACGAAGGCCCACATTTACCTCACGTTTTAAAAATTAAGGAATAAAGTAACCGCGTTAAAACATATATTAGCTGTTTAATTATTTAAAGAAACTTTCATCTTGTGAGCGATGACCACAGAGTTTCATCTTAAAGTAAAAGTAGATGTTAAAGACACTCTGCTTATTAGTCTTTTATGAAATTACTGTTTGTACAAACACCTATTTTTTCCTACAGTCAGTACCCATAGAAACTAAGACCAAATATCCATGTAATTTAAAGAGTTGTTCATCAAACTGACACACTTAAAGTATGAAAAACAGAGAGTTACAATGATACAGACAGGCAGACAAAGGAAAGAGAGCAGGGATTAGTTCAGGTTTAATAAGTTAAGTTTAAATAATGATTAAGTCAATTGAGAGATAATAAATTATAATATCTTATTTTTTTACCAAAAATGTTTCACTAATATTACATAATGATAACTGTGAGCTGCAACACCTACAAAGGAGCAGCGGATCTACTCCAAGCTCCTCCAAGGTGACCGAGCTCCTCACCCTATCTCTAAGGGAGCGCCCAGCCACCCTCTGGAGGAAACTCATTTCGACTGATTGTTTGCCCGATCTCTTTCTTTCAGTCATAACCCAAATCTCATGACCATAGGTGAGGATTGGAATGTAGATTGAGTGGTTAATCGAGAGCTTTGCCTTTTGACTCAGTGCCTTCTTGACCACGACAGTCCAATACAGCGGCCACATTACTGCAGATGCTGCAGCGATCTGTCTGTCAATCTCGTGTACAATGCGCCCCTCACTCGTGAACAAGACCCCAAGATAATTGAACTCTTCCACTTGAGGCAAGGACTCTCCATCAACCTGAAGAGGGCAAGCCACCTTTTTCCGGTCAAGAACCATGGCCTCAAATTTGGAGGTGCTGATTCTCATCCCAGCTGCTTCACATCCACAATCGGAAGTTCAACCATCGGTTGGATTCTCCTCTTCAGTACCCTGGAGTAGATTTTACCGAGGAGGCTGAGGAGTGTGATCCCCCTATAATTGGAACACACCCTCCGGTCCCCCTTCTTAAACAGAGGGACCATCACCCCGGTCTGCCAATGCAGAGGCACTGTCCCCAACATTGCAGAGACGTGTCAGCCAGGACAGTCCTACAACCTCCAGAGACTTGAGGTACTCAGGAAGGATCTCATCCACTCCCAGAGCCTTGCCATCGAGGAGCTTTTTAACTACCTCAGTGATCCAACTCACCACCAGGTGGTGATCAGTTGACAGGTCAGCCCCCATCTCTTTACTTGAGTGTCCGAAACACATGACCGAAGGTCAGATGACACAATGACAAAGTCGATCATGGACCAGGGTGTCCTGGTTCCACGTGCACTTATGGACAACCTTGTGCTCAAACTTGTGTTCTTTCCAATCACCCCTCCTCTAGGTCTCACTGTAGTTTCCCACGTGGGCATTGAAGTCCCCGTGTAGAACAACGGAGTCCCCAGTCGGTGCACTGTCTATTACCCCTCCCAGGGACCCCAAGAAGGTCAGGTACACTGCACTGCTGTTGGGCCCATAGACTGAGACAACAGTGAGCATCCTGTCCCCGACCTGAAGGCGTAGGGACGCAACCCTCTCGTTCACCGGGGTAAACTCCAACATGTGACAGCTGAGCTGGGAGCTATTAGACCACACCAGCCCGCCACCTCTCACCGCGGGCAATACTAGAAAAGTGGAGCGTCCATCCCCTCTCGAGTCGCTGAGTTACAGAGCCCAAGCTGCGCGTAGAGGTGAGCCCGATTATATCTAGCCAGTACCTCTCAACCTCCTGCAAGTTCAGGCTCCTTCTCCCCCAGTGAGGTGATGTTCCATGTCCTGACAGCCAGAGGCTGTGTACATGGACCGGGATGCCCAAGCACACGCCCAGTGCCAACCAGTCCTCTTACACAGTCGACTGAGAGGGTTAGCCCACGTCGCCTCTTCGGGCTGTGCCCGGCCTTTCCCCATGGGCAAAGGCGCAGCCACCAGGCGCTCGCTGGCGAGCTCCAACCCCAGGCCTGACTCCAGGGTGGGGCTCTGGTTAAGCTGTACCAGGCGACGCCTCGGTTCTTGTTTTAGGTCTATTCATAGGGGTCTTTTGAGCTGCACTTAGTCTGGCCCATCTCAAATAAAATATGTTTTGTAATATTTTCCTATGTTCATTTGAACACTTTTCTCAGATACTATTCAGTGAAGATGTGTCTCTACTCAGTTTTATAGTTTTTAAACTGTAATAATAGTAACTGCTTTCCAAAATTTCATTTTTCTTTCTTACTTTTTAACTTGTCTGTTTTCATTAACTATCATAATTATTATTGTTAATACCATTACATACATCCCAAAACATGTTCCTTGTGAGTTCCATGTGTCATTGTTACACACATCAGCCTCCTACATGAAACGTCTTCATGAACATTTCAGCTGCTTCTGACAGTAACTGAACTCTTTATCACTCTGTCCCTTGGCCGCCTCCTCCTCCTCATCGTCATCATTGGCACATTTACTGCCTCCTTTGCAGTGTTTTAGCCTTGCAGTTTAGCCTCACAGTGTTTCTGCGCGCACTTTTCCGGTTCATCCCTTTCCAATCACTTCTCTCCAGCTCCTGTCAGCTCAAACATAAAGTCTGAAACCTTGATTGAAGGGGTTTCATTGAATGAGCCTACTGTCCTTCAAGAAATTCAGCCAATCAGCTGTTGCCATAGATGAAACTGATTTATTGTGTATTTTGGGGGGGTTAAATTATGACAGCCCGGGTCCAAAAGTGTGAGTAGGTAGGCCTGCTGACCAGTCCAGGGCTGCTCCTGACTCATATCGGCTTGGGCGTTGTAGCTGTAGCTGCAAATTATGGCCACAAGGGCTTGTTTGGTGTAAATATGGCATGCGGAACAATGCTGGCGACCGGAAAAAAACAAGATCACAAATCCGAAGTTTTTTCTATTTTTGTTGTTTGGCAGCACCTGCTCCCGAAATCCAGGAATTTCTGGAAAACTCTCCACTATGCTAGGATGGTGAAGAGCTGGGAAAGTGCTGAGTTCAGAGGGACTGGCTCATACAAAGCTCCCACACATACACTAAAACACACACAAGAACACGCAACACACGAGCAGAAAACCTTTGTGTATAATTGAATATTGTTTTATCAAGTTACAGAGTTGTACAAGTTGAGAGTTACATATAACATATAAAAACTGTATATACTTACAGGAGGCCATAGCTTAGTGGGAAGGGAGATTGCCCATCGTTTGGAAGACTGGAGTTCGATCCACATAATCCTCCTGAATCCTGTGCTCTGAGTAGTTGCTCCACTCCCTTTCTCCTAAACTTGCGCTGCAAGATGTATTCTCACAAGATTTGGAGTTTTCTAAACCCACGAAAATCCATCTTGAACTGCTCCAACTAAACAATCTTCCTCAGTCAAATATGTTCGGACCAATCATGTGTTAGCATTGTGCTTTGGGGCAGGTGTTCAGGTGTGATTGGCAGCAAGTGTCTAGGCAGGCAAAGCAAAACAAACATGGCGATGGTGGTGGATGTATGCATAAAAGCAGCTATTAAATTTGTTTTAGGAGAACTAAAGACGATTTCTTGGTTGAAAAATGAGCAAAGGTAAGCACTTTGTGCATTTCCTGATGGTAACGATTTCTCCCGACTGGATGTGCAAGAGCTTGATTTACTGTGTTTGGCTAAAGACAAATAGGCAGATACTTGCTGGCATGCCCTTCAATCAACTTAAAATATTTTACCAGATGGTCCTCCCTTTTTCAGACACTTTGCGACGAAGTAGTTCCAGATCACTGTGTGTCGACTTGACACGTCTTGGGGAAAATGTGCATTTGGCTGCAAGATTTCCAGGAACTTTTTCACCATTTTATTCAGGCAGCTCGAAGGGTAGCACTCACAAGGAGGGGGCCTGGAGGAAAGATACAATTTGAGGTAAAAAGTCTTTTACGTTCTGGTCGGCGATTAACTCGAGAATAGGTTATATTCCAGGACAAATTAAGATTATATAACGCCAAAGATAAGATTTTAGAATATATGTGCCTATTCTAGATGTTGAAAGGTGTAAAACAGCAGGATACAGGACCTTTAAGTTACTTATGTAGTGCATATCAACCAACATACCTCTTATTAAATTAAATCACAGGAGGCCTCTGTGCCTTAATACTGATGAAACATATGCCTGTGAGACCTCTTCTTCACCTCTTCGTCCCGGGGGAGCAAAGACCCAATGTACAGTATGTCTGGATCTTGTCAAAATCAACACTTGGAAACCATTCTCTCTTGGGGTACCACCCCCCCAATCAACCCTTATGTCGCCCCCTGCTGCCCGCTTCTTCCCTGGTGATGATGGAGTCCCAGCTGTGATCCAACAAGTAGACTCCATCGTCCCGGTTCATGGTGTTGTGGCCGCATCTTCTAATTTCAATAGCCTCTTTTATCCATCTTTTGTATTTTTGTTGTTCTGTGTTGATAATCCTTGTGTTGTCCCAGTCCATGATATGGTTTTCTCTTGTGGTCCGTGACGGCTGATTAACTCCATGAACCGGGACGATGGAGTCTACTTGTTGGACCACAGCTGGGACTCCATCATCACCAGGGAAGAAAAGGAAGGAAGTAACATCTACAGAAACAACAGCTCTGAAGAAGGCGGAAGTAAACACGCCGAAACATGTCAGCTAGGTAATACACCTCTGAAGAAGCCTGAGTTCAGAATGAACCAAAAGCAAGATGATATACTCAGTGAATTTCTGATAATAAGCAAGTAAATTCCAGATATTTGAAACAATGTGTTTAATCATGTTACAGGTCTTATTATATTATGTTTAATTAACAGGTGAATCTCTTCTTTATTACTCAGGAATAAATACTGACATATGTAAAAGTAATATTATTTTATTAGGATAGAAAAATGCTGTTTGCTAATCCTCGTTGAAAGGTAAACTTGATTATAGGTACCTTTCACCAAAAGTGGATGAGTACAGGTTTTTATATAGTTATAAGTAATCTGTAACCTTGCTACCAGAGTTGAACTCTTAAAAGTTAAATTTCCAAGGAGAATTCACAATTGGCTGAAGTCATTGAGACAGGCCCCAGAGGCTGGCTTTACGACCGTATAAACTTTCTGCTACTACGGCCGTCTGTCTCTTTCTTCTCAGCAGCTCGTCTCTCAATACTTAATTTTTCTTTAGGCCTACTCGGCTCCTGTTTTCTTTTTAGTCGTTTCTTTACCTAAGTTTATATTCTTTGCTTGTTGTATCATTTTTACCTCGTTTTTCGAGTTTAAATCTTTTTCGATTTTACCTTATCAAACTCTTCGTTTTGTTTGAAACGTAAGTGTTTGTTTTAACGTGCAATTTTTTTATCTTCAGAGTTCATTTTTCTTCGTTGCACGCTCAAACACGCAAAAGTATTTTTATTTGAATACTTTGATTCAACACACCAAGATTTTACATCATCAGCGGAGCCAAAAGACTACAACTCCCAGAGCTTTTTCCATGGGCCTTCCAGTACGAGACGAAACCACCGTCACCTGGTCTTTACACAGAAAACTGAACAGCTGTCTCTTCTTCTACCTGGGCAAAGTTCCGACACTCCGAGAAGAACTACTTTGAGTCGACGGACCTATCCAGGAACTACGGAATAAAACCTCCACCTGCTGCTCTACCAGAGTAAAAGATCAATTTCATCTTATCCATGACAAAGCAGATTCTAAACTTTGTGATGGTGTCTCAGAAGCCCGGAAGTAAAGTCTCCCTCTTTTACTCTTTCTCTCACTCACCACTATTTTCCTGAAACAGTACAATCCTCCTTAAAGAGGCGCTTCCAATAAAAACGTTTTTTCTGAGGTTTCTGTTGAATATTTTAGCTCCGCAGGTGTTCTCACCTTCATAGTGGGTGTGAAAACAGGTCAACAACTTCTCTTTCAGTTTATATCTCTCAAACTACGCAGGTACCTATCATGCTGCTTGCTAAAAGCTGTAGCATAAGACGTCGCACACAGGAAGAGAGAACGCCTGATGTTACCATGCACAGCGGGGCAGGAAACAGTATACCTTGCTTTCATAGGCTAGTTTGTTAGCCAATCTGAGTCCAGCAAATTCAAATAATAAATATGAACGAGCTGCTGCTCAAAGCCTGATGGAACCAGCCGAATTTTAATGCAGACAGGATGAAAGGTCTGTTAATCAGTGTTTCCTGATGTTTTTTAGATATAAATTGTTTCATATTACAGGCTAATACTTAAGAAATAACCACAAAGTCCTGAAATTGGTATGAAATGGACTCTTTAAATGTAGATTTAAGGTGGTATATGGAACATTTTCATTAAAAGCTATACAGTGGGGCAAAAAAGTATTTAGTCAGCCACCAGTTGTGTAAGTTCTCCCACTTAAAAAGATCAGAGAGGCCTGTAATTTTCATCATAGGTATACCTCAACTATGAGAGACAAAATGAGGAAAAAAAATCCAGAAAATCACATTGTCTGATTTTTAAAGAATTTATTTGCAAATTATGGTGGAAAATAAGTATTTGGTCAATAACAAAAGTTAATCTCAATACTTTGTTATATAGCCTTTGTTGGCAATGACAGAGGTCAAACGTTTTCTGTAAGTCTTCACAAGGTTTTCACACACTGTTGCTGGTATTTTGGCCCATTCCTCCATGCAGATCTCCTCTAGAGCAGTGATGTTTTGGGGCTGACGCTGGGCAACACGGACTTTCAACTCCCTCCAGAGATTTTCTATGGGGTTGAGATCTGGAGACTGGCTAGGCCACTCCAGGACCTTGAAATGCTTCTTACGAAGCCACTCCTTCGTTGCCCGGGCGGTGTGTTTGGGATCATTGTCATGCTGAAAGACCCAGCCACGTCTCATTTTCAATGCCCTTGCTGATGGAAGGAGGTTTTCACTCAAAATCTTACCATACATGGCCCCATTCATTCTTTCCTTTACACGGATCAGTCGTCCTGGTCCCCTTGCAGAAAAACAGCCCCAAAGCATGATGTTTCCACCCCCATGCTTTACAGTAGGTATGGTGTTCTTTGGATCCAACTCAGCATTCTTTCCCCTCCAAACACGACAAGTTGAGTTTCTACCAAAAAGTTCTATTTTGGTTTCATCTGACCATATGATGTTCTCCCAATCCTCTTCTGGATCATCCAAATGCTCTCTAGCAAACCGCAGACGGGCCTGGACGTGTCCTGGCTTCAGCAGGGGGACACGTCTGGCACTGCAGGATTTGAGTCCCTGGCGGCGTAGTGTGTTACTGATGGTAGCCTTTGTTACTTTGGTCCCAGCTCTGTGCAGGTCATTCACTAGGTCCCTCCGTGTGGTTCTGGGATTTTTGCTCACCGTTCTTGTGATCATTTTGACCCCACGGGGTGAGATCTTGCGTGGAGCCCCAGATCGAGGGAGATTATCAGTGGTCTTGTATGTCTTCCATTTTCTAATAATTGCTCCCACAGTTGATTTCTTCCCACCAAGTTGCTTACCTATTGCAGATTCAGTCTTCCCAGCCTGGTGAAGGTCTACAATTTTGTTTCTGGTGTCCTTTGACAGCTCTTTGGTCTTGGCCATAGTGGAGTTTGGAGCGTGACTGTTTGAGGTTGTGGACAGGTGTCTTTTATACTGATAACGAGTTCACACAGGTGCCATTAATACAGGTAACGAGTGGAGGACCGAGGAACCTCTTAAAGAAGTTACAGGTCTGTGAAAGCCAGAAATCTTACTTGTTTGTAGGTGACCAAATACTTATTTTCCACCATAATTTGCAAATAAATTCTTTAAAAATCAGACAATGTGATTTTCTGGATTTTTTTCCCTCATTTTGTCTCTCATAGTTGAGGTATACCTATGATGAAAATTACAGGCCTCTCTGATCTTTTTAAGTGGGAGAACTTACACAATTGGTGGCTGACTAAATACTTTTTTGCCCCACTGTATTTTTAACAAAATGATGCCTCCACGGGGTGTTTAGAAGGTTGTAGAATGAAAATACAGCATTTCCTTTGAAAAATTATATTTGAAGTAAAATATTATAAATTATTAATTTTGGCGGGCTTGACGTTGGCCACGGGCACCATTTTGGGTTAATACCGTAAATACTCCAGCACAGTGAGGCTGGTACTGCTGAGTCTGCATATTGCAGTAGCTGAAAGCACCAGGGACATGTGGTGATTATATACCTTATTTGCTTGCTATAGGTGATTCCTCTGGGGAACGAGCAAGTTCTGTGTGGAAACGTTTTCATTAGCTGCTAAGCTAACACGGCGCTACATGTTGGTGAAGTGGATGAGCGCTTTGGGCCCCTTTTTGGACTGGAAGACACACCACGGAGGATTTTATTGCTTTTTTTACTTTATTGGATAAGTGGGGTGTGCAGGATGGGATGGTGTATGGGGAGGAGAGAGGATCTTAAGAGGGACAGCAGGAGGTTTGGTGCCGCGGTGCAACTGTGAACTCTTTGCCACGGACTGACAGGTAGGAGCTGCTTTTATCAGAGTCAGTGTGTGATCAGCGGGGCTGGAGAGCATGATTAGTGAGCTGAACTCATTATATTTTATTCGGATTGAGAATCAGAGTGGGTTTGGTGAGGAATATTCAGCCTGAGCATCGGAGCGAGTGCTGTAATTATTCTGTGTTCTGATGATCGTGTTATGCAGTGTGTTCTCTTCAACAATAACGATAACTGAACATAGATTGGATTGTCTTCTTTGATGACGCGGTGATGACGTGCCATGAAAAACCCCTATAGAACCAGGAAAACCAATCAGACTGAATATTAAGCTTGAAGAACAAAAAACAAACCAGAAAAGCTCTGAAGAGACACAGCAAGACACATTTAAAAATGTGGGGACCAAGCAACAACCCTAGGTTCTCCCCTGAGAACCAGGCCAAAAATATTATGTGCACACCTGAATATTACATTTTTTATCATTTGATTGGCTGGTATAATATGGTAACCTGGCACTGCCAGATCATTGTGTGTAGCCCCATGTCGAGTCTACACACAATGATCTGGCAGTGCCAGGTTACCATATTATACCAGCCAATCAGATGATAAAAAATCTGGAGGGACATCTGGTATAATATTTTAAACTGATTAGTGGAAGTGCCAGCAAGTGTATGCCTATTATGAATTGTCTTTAGCCGATTACAGTAAATCAAGTTCATGCAAATCCAGTTGAGAGAAAAGCACAACACATTGTTACCACAAAGTGCTTGCCTTTGCTAATTTTTATCCAAGAAATCATCTCTAGTTCTCCTAAAACAGATTCAAAAGCCGCTTTTATGTGAACATCCAACAGCGCAGCCATGTTTGTTTTGCTTTGCCTGTCTGGGCACTTGCTGCCAATCATACAAGAACACCCGCCCCAAAGCACAATGCTAACACATGATTGACCCAAACCATCAGTGGATTTGAGTCAGATGGTTTAGTTGGAGCCGTTCAAGATGGATTTTCATGGGTTTGGAAAACTCCAAATCTCGAAAGAATCCATCTTGCAGCACAAAGTTAATAATATGGCTCAATAACCACACAAAACTTTATCTGCTTCTAAGAAGAAGCAAATAACCTTACACTATTCCAAACCCTATGGTCAGTGAAGATTTTGACACTCAAAAGAAAAAATTGTGAACAAATAAAAATTAACATACACAGACTTTAGCATTTGAATCTAAACGAAAACAAGTCAATATTTTCTTCATGGAATGCCATAACAGAAAGCCTGTCTTCTTTTGATAATGCTTTCAAACTAAACTGTATGTAACCCTACGGTGATAGTTATATGAATAACCTATCAGTAATGTAAGGTAGGAGTTATCTAAATCTAGATTCGATGAGGAGGTTGGCTATGTACACACCAATTAGTCACAAGACTTATAGATTCCACCTCAAAAGAAGCACAGGACACAGGATAAAGTTGGAATTTCAAATGTGTGGCTCTTATTTTCTGTTTTGTTTGCTCAATATATTTCAAACCATATTCATTAAACACAAAAAAGAAATTACAAATCGGCCACAAATTTTCTGAGATCTCATTAAAAAATTGGTAAACCAGAAAATAGTCCAAAAAAACCTTTGAGTGCACTCAACCTTTAGTTTTTTTCTGATCACCCCTTTAGTACTTAGCGTCCATACCAAACACCCAGTAAGATCGTTGCAGCGCTGTTAGTTGAGGAGGTGGACCAGGGAACCAGGCACCAGGGCGAACAAGAAAAGATCCAGCTCCAGCGGACGAACGTCTGGGATCCAGGTCCAGATGAAGCCTCCAAAAAAAAAACAGTCTTTAAAGGCAAATCCTCATTTTTGTAGATAGCCAGACTGGTTTTAAGTTTGTTCACAAGTTGCTGTTCTGATAAATACCATGTAGTTCCAAGTTTCACATTCTTAGTTCTAATAAAGTTCAACCTCGAGGATATTTTAAAGTTTCTAAATCTTTTTAGTTTTAACTTTTTGTTTCTGCTTTGGTTCATGTGGGTTTAGCTTCTGCTCCCATGCTTGGCAAGATGGCTACCCGGAAAAAAACAGCAGAAGAAGAACACTGCAGGGTGCACTGCCACCTAGTGGCGAAGTAGAGAATGCACTCCAACCTAGTTTAAAGCATTTTATCAATGTTATATCAGGGTTATATGAGGGCAAAATTAACAGGGTTACACCCTCCCCCTCTAAACCGCATGAGTCCCTGCATGCACATTACACGCTACAGGGTATTTGATGATCAGGAATGATTTCTTGAAGTTTCCCAAAAAATTGACTAAGAGCAAGAATTAGAGGTTTCCCTAGCTCTTCATAGGTAAACTTGGATGGAGGGTGCCTCTCTCTGTGTGAACGTCTGAGCTCACTATGTTCTTCTCCACAAGTAACCTCTGAGTGCCCTTTAGGGGTTTCAAGGAAACTGTCCTCAGTATTGTCAGTACTGTGAACTGGCATTGGGTCTGTGACTACTGTGGTTTCCATCATTTCATTTTCTGGAATGTCTATGATGATATGGTCACTGTGAGTTGAGGATTGATGCTCAGCTCCATTTGTGTCACATGACTCAGGTGGTGTTACTGACTGGTCAGTGCCTATTTGGGGCTCTGGCAGTTGGAATTCAGGAGCCTTAGGATTCAGAGAAGGCTGAGGGCTATTGATGAGTATACTTTCAAACTCTTGCACATAAGGTTCACGTGTGGTAAACTGTGGTGGCTCAGTTACATAGTAACAATCAGACTCTTCTTCCTCATCTGAAAATTCACATTCCATGTCCTGGTTTTGAATTTGTCTGTTTCTCAGGTGCATTTTCGTTTGTCCATGTTTTTGTGATACTGGCTCAGGAGTAGTCTCAACTGGCAGAAATCCACATGGTAGTAGTAAGTCTCTGTGAAGTGTGCGCTGTGGACCATTTCCTGTCTCTGGCTTGACGACATACACAGGACCACCATCAATCCGCTTCACCACAACATGGATTGCTTTTTCCCATCTATCGGCTAACTTGTGCTTGCCTCGGATGTTAACATTCTTCACTAAGACACGATCCCCTTCTGCTAACTCGGCAGTTTTCACTTTGGTGTCAAATCTGTGTTTATTTCTTTCTCCAGCTTTTTTAGAGTTCTCTGCAGCCAGTGTGTAGCTTTCTTTAAGTCGCCGGCGCAGGTTTTTGACATATTCAGAGTGAGTAGTATGGGTCTCAGTTGGAGGTTTCAAGCCCAGTATGAGATCAACTGGGAGAGTCGGCTGCCTGCCGAACATCAGCTCATATGGCGAGTAGCCTGTTGCATCACTCCTGGTGCAGTTGTAAGCATGTACAACAGGCCTCACAAAATCTCGCCAGTGTTGTTTGTCTTTCTCTTCAAGGGTACCGAGCATGCTGATGAGCGTCCTGTTAAAGCGCGCCACAGGATTCCCCTGAGGATGGTATGGGGTGGTGCACACTTTCTCAGCTCCTATCAGCAAACACAGCTCCTTGATCGTACGGGATTCAAAGTCACGTCCCTGATCACTATGAAGGCGACTAGGGAACCCATAGTAAACCAGGAAGTTCTCCCAGAGAGCTTTAGCAACAGTTCTGGCCTTTTGGTCTTTTGTTGGCACAGCTACTGCGAACCGGGTGAAATGGTCGGTGATGACCAGTATGTTTCTTGTGTCATGGTTGTCAGGCTCTAGGGACAAGTAGTCCATGCAAACAAGCTCTAGCGGGTAGGTCGTTTTTATATTCACCATGGGTGCTGCTCTTTGTGGCTGAGCTTTCCTTCTGAAACAACGTTCGCATGTTTGACATTTCCTTTCAACTGACTCTTTCATTTTTGGCCAATAACATCTGGCACGAGCAAGATTGAGAACACGCTCTGGCCCTAAATGACCAACTTCATCGTGAAAGCCTTTGAGAGCTCTTTCTCTGAACTCCTCGGGTAAGACGAGCTGGTGGATTTTATTTCCTCTGTCGAAACATTTCCGATAAAGTACATTATCAATGAGCTCCAGTTTATCCCATTCTCAAAGGAGCAACTTAACTTCAGGTGATTCGGCTCGAACAGATTTAAAGTGAGGCTTTTGTCCTTTTGCGACAAGAGCAATGACTTTACCGATTGATGGATCGTTTGCTTGTGCATCATGCCAATTTTCTTTTGTCATGCCAGGTAAAGTAACTTGTCCGGGTTCAGTGAATAAGTCTGGTAAGGAGGAGTCGTCAACAGCAAGGGATTCAGCAAGAACTGGTAGGTGTGTGGTTACTGAATGGCGTTGACATACAGCCGAAACTGCATCGGGTGGAATCTCCCCCTCTAGAAGGCGTTTTGTCATTGAGATGATCCTTTCTTTTTCCTGCAGGTATTCATGATCCTCTTGAGGAGCAGGTTGTGGTCTCCTTGACAACCCATCCGCATCACCATTAGCATGTCCAGCTCGATACTTTATGTTGAATCTGAAAGTTGAGAGGGCTGCTAGCCAGCGGTGTCCTGCTGCGTCGAGCTTGGCTGATGAAAGGACATAGGTAAGCGGGTTGTTATCTGTTAGGACTGAAAAATCTGTACCATACAGGTAATCACAAAACTTTTCACAGACGGCCCACTTTAATGCTAGAAATTCTAGCTTGTGAGTAGGGTAGTTCTTCTCGCTCTTGGATAAGCCTCTGCTGGCATAGGCCACTACTCTTAACTTTCCGTCTTGCTCTTGATAAAGAGCTGCTCCCAATCCCTCACAGCAAGCGTCTGTGTGTAACACATATGGAAGCTTGGGGTTTGCGAAAGCAAGTACAGGGGCTGATGTTAACTTTTCGATCAGTTTTCTGAAAGAGGACTCACACTCAGGTGTCCACTCTGCGCCAAAAGGCGCTCTGGGGCTTATACCAGGGTTAGGCCTTAATGTTTTATAAACCTTTCCCCTCTTTTTAGGTGGAAAGTATCCAGCAGAAAGAGCGTTGAGAGGCCTCGCGATTTTTGAGTAGCCCTCTACGAATCTTCTGTAATACCCTGCAAATCCCAGAAAGCGTTTTAATTCTTCACGATTGGCAGGGCAGGGCCAATCTTTCAGGGCTGACACCTTATCTGGATCTGTGTGAACTCCTTGAGCATCAACAACATGGCCAAGGTATTTTACAGAAGACCTGAAAAACTGACACTTTTCCGGAGATAGTTTTAAGCCGTAGCTTTTGAGGCGATTAAGCACCTTCATGAGCCTTGCCTCATGCTCTTCTAGAGTCTGGGAGAAGACAATAACATCGTCTATAAACACCAAAACTTCGCTCAGATGTAGGTCACCAACACACTTTTCCATTAGGCGTTGAAAGGTGCTAGGTGCGTTGGTGACACCTTGTGGCATACGATTGAATTCGTAGAAGCCTAATGGACATGTGAACGCTGTTTTGTGTTTATCCTCCTCTGCCATTTCCACCTGGTAATAACCAGACTTTAGATCCATCACCGAGAAACACCTTGCTCCACACAGGGCAGAAAACGTCTCCTCGATGTTAGGAAGAGCGTAAGCATCCTTAATAGTGCGGCTGTTAAGCTTCCTATAATCAATGCATAGTCTGATCTTTCCATTTTTCTTTTTTACGACAACCACTGGGGATGCGAAGGGACTCTCGGATTCTCTTATTATGCCAGCATCTAAGAGCTCTCTAAGATGTTGTCTGACAGCTTCTCGGTCGCTGGGGTGGATTGGCCTGGATCTTTCTTTGAAGGGCGTCTCATCCTGCAGACGAATGTTATGCTTCACAGCGGTGGTATGGCCAAACGATAACTCATCAAGAGCAAATACCTCAGGGATAGAGTTCAGTTTATCTTGAATGCGTCTCTTCCAATCCTCAGGCATTGGAGAATCGTCTAGATCGAATACATGTTTGCTCTTTGACCGTTGTGAATCAACCTGTGTAGAAGAGGTCATGGGCATCACACTTTGAACTGCTGACACTTCACCTATAACACACTTTGGTGGTAGAGTGACAGTATGATCTGTGGTGTTACTAACAAAAAGAGGGATCTTATTTGAGGCTCTTGTGCTGATGTTTATCAGTGCACACTGAAGAAACAGCCCACCCGGCAAGGAAGAAGACTCAGGGGGTTCAACAATGAAGGTGGTATTGGGATTTGCCTTCCCCACTCTAACATCACCAAAAAGATACATTTTGTGTCTAGCCGGAATGGTGATGGGCTTTTCTGCATGCAATTTCACAGGGCAAGCTTTGGTTTCACTTTTGTGCACCTGAGCCACATGCTGAAGCAACACCGCAAAACTGTCTGATCTCCTAAGAAACTTGGATTTATTAAAACTTATTCCACGCTGGTACAGCTCAAGCAAGACATTTGTGCCAATTAATACTGGAACCTTGCTGTTGAACTGGTTTTCAGGGACAATGAGTGCTAAAATAGTCATCTGCTCTTCTGTTCCAGTAACATCCTCAGGAAAGGTTAAGTGAGCTTCTACGTACCCAAGGTAAGGTACTGCTTGACCTCCAGCCCCTTCAACCTGCAAAAGATTGTGTATTGATTGAACAGGTATATCTGACAGGTATTTCAAATGAAAAGTCTCTGAAATCGTTGTTACTTGGGACCCAGTGTCAAGAATGGATTCACACTTTATGTCTCCCACAGAGATGGTTGAAGTGCAACGAGGTCCCACAAGTCCAGGAGGAAGTTTACAACTGGAATCACTACTGTTTTCAATAAAGCGCTCATTGTGAATCATTGCTATGGGACTTGTCTTTCCTTCGTCCTCAGCTCCTGGTCGTCCTGTAGCAGGAGCCTCTAGAAGTTTAAAGATGTTTGATTGGCTGCCTGCCTTGCCCAGAATTTGTTACGTTTCTCTTTGAGTTCTGCATTCTTTTTACGGACAAGGCCAGGATTGGGCTCAAAAGTGCATTTCGCGGCTATATGGCCGTCACCCCCACATTTAAAACAGAACCATGGCTTAGGTGGTGTGGGACTTTGGGAGGTTTGGTCTCTGCTAGAAGCTTGAGCGAGTAAACTTTCACTTTTAGCAGGTGGTTCACTTTGGGCTGGACGGCTCTGTACTTCCTCATGTCTTTGTTCTTTCTTTCCTTGTTTTATTAGCTATGCAACCTGTTTTCTTAAATCTGCAACTTCCTTTTCTAGTTTAGAACTTGTGTCTCGTGTATCTGTTACAGTAGGCTCTGGTTCAAACACTGGCATGCTCATCACTGAATGAACGTGTGCAGCTGCTTTTGTGCTACCAAGGTGCTTTTTCATGCGATCCATCTTTGCTGCCCTCCTATCCTCCTCTGTTCTCAAAAGCAACAACAATTCTGGGAATGAGGGAGGATAGAGTTTTCTGTGCTCAAGTTGTAGGCCAATGATCAGACTCTGATCCCAGCAGCCCCTACAGAACTGCCGGAGTAAGTACTTGTCAGACTCAGTAACTGAAACTCCCCCTCTAGATATGGCTTTGGTGAGGAGAGTTTGGAGGCGGCCAGGAAAGTTGCAAAAAGCTCCTCTCCATCTTCTACTACTCCAAATGCTGACTCAAGCTGAGTAAGGTAAGCTTGGGGGGTTGCATTAGTTCCAAGTGGCTTGACAATGTCTGCTGCTGGGCTGAGAAGACTCTCCAATATTCTCCTTACTTTCTGTGAATCAGAGAGGGACACATCATTAAGGAGCAGATCTACCTGAGTACGCCAAGCATCATAGTCAACTTCTCCATTTGGTTTTGGCAGCCTTCCAGAGAATGTGCGGATTCTGCTTTGACTGTAGCTAGAAGGTGTGGAGTCACTGCGAATGAAGTGTTCAACTATGACTTTTTGAACCTGAGGTGGGTTAACTGTACCTTGATCAAGAAAAGAGTTGCTTGTAGCAGCAGTGGTTGGGTCGCTGCGGGTGACTGGATCAGGAGTACTGGCAGCGGCATTGTTAGGCTGACCAGCACCATCCATACTGTTATCATTGGTGACAGCAACATGGTGCTCAGGGGGCTGTAGCTGAGTATCTGGGCTTTGAGGAGGGACAGATTCTGCCTGACCACTTTGCAGTTCACTCTGAAATGCATCCCAAAAGCCAGCTTTACTTAAGCCAGTAAGAGAGCTCAATTCAGCCAAACATTTCTGAGCCAATTCTCGTCCGAGTTCTTTTTGACATAGTTCACGAATAGAAGAAACACAACAGGTAACTGCAGGATCATTAGGACTGGGTAGGTTACCTAATTGTGCTGGGTCAAGTCTGGATATGGTTCTCTCTGTTGCATATTCAACAAGTGCACGACCTTGGGGTTGTTCCGGGTCATTTGGGATCCGGACTATTTTCTTAATGTCTCCATTGACTTTAAAGAACTCAGTAATATCAGTGTTAGAATAAGCTTCATCGATGCCCGTGACATAAAGACAGCTAGGCCCATGTACATCAAACTGGTTGCAAAGATCCATTTTACAATAACTAAGTTTGAAAATTAAATATTGAAATCAAGTGTCCGTAACTTGGGGTGGAGTCTATTTTAAACACTGTACCAACCTCCTGGCTGGCTCGCCATTTATGTAACCCTACGGTGATAGTTATATGAATAACCTATCAGTAATCTAAGGTAGGAGTTATCTAAATCTAGATTCGATGAGGAGGTTGGCTATGTACACACCAATTAGTCACAAGACTTATAGATTCCACCTCGAAAGAAGCACAGGACACAGGATAAAGTTGGAATTTCAAAAGTGTGGCTCTTATTTTCTGTTTTGTTTGCTCAATATATTTCAAACCATATTCATTAAACACAAAAAAGAAATTACAAATCGGCCACAAATTTTCTGAGATCTCATTAAAAAATTGGTAAACCAGAAAATAGATAGTCCAAAAAAACCTTTGAGTGCACTCAACCTTTAGTTTTTTTCTGATCACCCCTTTAGTACTTAGCGTCCATGCCAAACACCCAGTAAGATCGTTGCAGCGCTGTTAGTTGAGGAGGTGGACCAGGGAACCAGGCACCAGGGCGAACAAGAAAAGATCCAGCTCCAGCGGACGAACGTCTGGGATCCAGGTCCAGATGAAGCCTCCAAAAAAAAAAACAGTCTTTAAAGGCAAATCCTCATTTTTGTAGATAGCCAGACTGGTTTTAAGTTTGTTCACAAGTTGCTGTTCTGATAAATACCATGTAGTTCCAAGTTTCACATTCTTAGTTCTAATAAAGTTCAACCTCGAGGATATTTTAAAGTTTCTAAATCTTTTTAGTTTTAACTTTTTGTTTCTGCTTTGGTTCATGTGGGTTTAGCTTCTGCTCCCATGCTTGGCAAAATGGCTACCCGGAAAAAAACAGCAGAAGAAGAACACTGCAGGGTGCACTGCCACCTAGTGGCGAAGTAGAGAATGCACTCCAACCTAGTTTAAAGCATTTTATCAATGTTATATCAGGGTTATATGAGGGCAAAATTAACAGGGTTACATGTACAAATTCTTCAATAATAGTCTTTTAAAATGGTCAGAGTACAGAAAGAACAGGAACATTTTTAATCAGCAGCAATTACAGTTGTTTAATGTTTATGTTTTGAAAATGTGCATTTATTCAAGTAATGTACTCTGTGCTTCCAGAAATATTATCATTACAATGACTTACAATGGCTTAGAATGGTTATACACACCAGGTGGCAAAGCGTGTCACAAAGTCATCTAGGCTCAATGATTTTGCTCTTTTCCTCTCAGCACGCAAAACTCCTGTATTGCTAAGCCTCTCAGTCATTGTTGTTCGTATATTTTTTTTTTTTTTGTAAAAGCTTTAGCACTGAGAAGCTATGTTGTCATGTAGTACTGCTGACAGGCAAGGCTAAAGCTATTAAACACAAAAGAAAAATCTGATGCAGCACCTCTTTGTACTCCTCTAGAAAGGCAGTAAACTCTAAAACACTGGAGAGTTCATTCTTACTCTGTGCTCTCCTCTGAACAACCTTCCTAGTTTGATACAGCTCATGTTTGAGGTCTTCAATATCACAGTCATACAGACCTGCCAAACTCTAAACAGTTTCATCTGGTAATGTGTCCATGACATTTTTACATGCACTGAAACGACATGCCCACCCGGCATCACTGAGCCTCTGAATTACTCTAGGAGCCTCTGGATACAGGTTTCTCTGAACCGTGAGTCAATTTTGGGTGAACATATGAACCTGACATACACATAGAATTTCTGGAGTAATGAAAAAAGCAGCTTCAGGGACTGCTTTCACAGTATTAACAATAATAAGGTTTAGCTAATGTGCATTGCAATGCACATAAAATACATGTTTTGCCTCTGCTTTAATCCTGCCTGCATCCCCACTGCAT
>SSNP01000123.1:1224809-1261173 GCA_006937955.1 Pachypanchax playfairii | reverse complement strand
TGATCAGACTCTGATCCCAGCAGCCCCTACAGAACTGCCGGAGTAAGTACTTGTCAGACTCAGTAACTGAAACTCCCCCTCTAGATATGGCTTTGGTGAGGAGAGTTTGGAGGCGGCCAGGAAAGTTGCAAAAAGCTCCTCTCCATCTTCTACTACTCCAAATGCTGACTCAAGCTGAGTAAGGTAAGCTTGGGGGGTTGCATTAGTTCCAAGTGGCTTGACAATGTCTGCTGCTGGGCTGAGAAGACTCTCCAATATTCTCCTTACTTTCTGTGAATCAGAGAGGGACACATCATTAAGGAGCAGATCTACCTGAGTACGCCAAGCATCATAGTCAACTTCTCCATTTGGTTTTGGCAGCCTTCCAGAGAATGTGCGGATTCTGCTTTGACTGTAGCTAGAAGGTGTGGAGTCACTGCGAATGAAGTGTTCAACTATGACTTTTTGAACCTGAGGTGGGTTAACTGTACCTTGATCAAGAAAAGAGTTGCTTGTAGCAGCAGTGGTTGGGTCGCTGCGGGTGACTGGATCAGGAGTACTGGCAGCGGCATTGTTAGGCTGACCAGCACCATCCATACTGTTATCATTGGTGACAGCAACATGGTGCTCAGGGGGCTGTAGCTGAGTATCTGGGCTTTGAGGAGGGACAGATTCTGCCTGACCACTTTGCAGTTCACTCTGAAATGCATCCCAAAAGCCAGCTTTACTTAAGCCAGTAAGAGAGCTCAATTCAGCCAAACATTTCTGAGCCAATTCTCGTCCGAGTTCTTTTTGACATAGTTCACGAATAGAAGAAACACAACAGGTAACTGCAGGATCATTAGGACTGGGTAGGTTACCTAATTGTGCTGGGTCAAGTCTGGATATGGTTCTCTCTGTTGCATATTCAACAAGTGCACGACCTTGGGGTTGTTCCGGGTCATTTGGGATCCGGACTATTTTCTTAATGTCTCCATTGACTTTAAAGAACTCAGTAATATCAGTGTTAGAATAAGCTTCATCGATGCCCGTGACATAAAGACAGCTAGGCCCATGTACATCAAACTGGTTGCAAAGATCCATTTTACAATAACTAAGTTTGAAAATTAAATATTGAAATCAAGTGTCCGTAACTTGGGGTGGAGTCTATTTTAAACACTGTACCAACCTCCTGGCTGGCTCGCCATTTATGTAACCCTACGGTGATAGTTATATGAATAACCTATCAGTAATCTAAGGTAGGAGTTATCTAAATCTAGATTCGATGAGGAGGTTGGCTATGTACACACCAATTAGTCACAAGACTTATAGATTCCACCTCGAAAGAAGCACAGGACACAGGATAAAGTTGGAATTTCAAAAGTGTGGCTCTTATTTTCTGTTTTGTTTGCTCAATATATTTCAAACCATATTCATTAAACACAAAAAAGAAATTACAAATCGGCCACAAATTTTCTGAGATCTCATTAAAAAATTGGTAAACCAGAAAATAGATAGTCCAAAAAAACCTTTGAGTGCACTCAACCTTTAGTTTTTTTCTGATCACCCCTTTAGTACTTAGCGTCCATGCCAAACACCCAGTAAGATCGTTGCAGCGCTGTTAGTTGAGGAGGTGGACCAGGGAACCAGGCACCAGGGCGAACAAGAAAAGATCCAGCTCCAGCGGACGAACGTCTGGGATCCAGGTCCAGATGAAGCCTCCAAAAAAAAAAACAGTCTTTAAAGGCAAATCCTCATTTTTGTAGATAGCCAGACTGGTTTTAAGTTTGTTCACAAGTTGCTGTTCTGATAAATACCATGTAGTTCCAAGTTTCACATTCTTAGTTCTAATAAAGTTCAACCTCGAGGATATTTTAAAGTTTCTAAATCTTTTTAGTTTTAACTTTTTGTTTCTGCTTTGGTTCATGTGGGTTTAGCTTCTGCTCCCATGCTTGGCAAAATGGCTACCCGGAAAAAAACAGCAGAAGAAGAACACTGCAGGGTGCACTGCCACCTAGTGGCGAAGTAGAGAATGCACTCCAACCTAGTTTAAAGCATTTTATCAATGTTATATCAGGGTTATATGAGGGCAAAATTAACAGGGTTACATGTACAAATTCTTCAATAATAGTCTTTTAAAATGGTCAGAGTACAGAAAGAACAGGAACATTTTTAATCAGCAGCAATTACAGTTGTTTAATGTTTATGTTTTGAAAATGTGCATTTATTCAAGTAATGTACTCTGTGCTTCCAGAAATATTATCATTACAATGACTTACAATGGCTTAGAATGGTTATACACACCAGGTGGCAAAGCGTGTCACAAAGTCATCTAGGCTCAATGATTTTGCTCTTTTCCTCTCAGCACGCAAAACTCCTGTATTGCTAAGCCTCTCAGTCATTGTTGTTCGTATATTTTTTTTTTTTTTGTAAAAGCTTTAGCACTGAGAAGCTATGTTGTCATGTAGTACTGCTGACAGGCAAGGCTAAAGCTATTAAACACAAAAGAAAAATCTGATGCAGCACCTCTTTGTACTCCTCTAGAAAGGCAGTAAACTCTAAAACACTGGAGAGTTCATTCTTACTCTGTGCTCTCCTCTGAACAACCTTCCTAGTTTGATACAGCTCATGTTTGAGGTCTTCAATATCACAGTCATACAGACCTGCCAAACTCTAAACAGTTTCATCTGGTAATGTGTCCATGACATTTTTACATGCACTGAAACGACATGCCCACCCGGCATCACTGAGCCTCTGAATTACTCTAGGAGCCTCTGGATACAGGTTTCTCTGAACCGTGAGTCAATTTTGGGTGAACATATGAACCTGACATACACATAGAATTTCTGGAGTAATGAAAAAAGCAGCTTCAGGGACTGCTTTCACAGTATTAACAATAATAAGGTTTAGCTAATGTGCATTGCAATGCACATAAAATACATGTTTTGCCTCTGCTTTAATCCTGCCTGCATCCCCACTGCATTTCCCTGACATTACTGATGTCCATCATGTCCTTGGCCTCCAGGATAGGATCGATATCGAAGGCCATACTTTTCCAGACACTGTGTGATATTTTTTGAGTGAGCCCTGCTGCATCTAGCTGACTTGCTCTCTGGAACTCTAAAAAGCTCTCTTGAACGGTTCCTGCTCTGATGTTTTTAGGTATTTTGTGTCATCTGCTGTCACAGAGAAGTACTCACTTTCCATCACTTTTTTGATGTCTTTACATATCATCTGACAAATATTCCATTACTTCATTTTGAATGGTGTTGTTATTGGTATACTTTGCATTTCCTGTTGCTTTAATGTTTATTTTTTTGCAGCAAATTATGCTTAGAAATCAATTCAATTATCTCCCAAAAGTTCCCCCTGTTTTGTGATGCATCTGCTTCAAGATGTCCCCTTTAGGGAAGATTTTAAATAGTTGTAAGGAGAAGTGCTTCAGTTACAGTTTTCATGTTCATGTGATTTTCCTCTACTTTTTTTGGTATGCCTTGTCCAAAGCATTACACACACACTCCAAGCACACATTGCGTTTACAAGACCCTCAGATTTCTCATGCCCCTTAAAAGGACTATAAATAAGTTTGAAATTTTTGCGATTGTCCCGTCAGGCGAAACGCGTAACAGTAACCTTAATGGTAAGCTCTTGCAGGAGGCTTGCATGCTGTACGTACACTCGCAACTAAGTCAGTCCTGTATTTGACAATTTACAGATTTGCAGGCATGATTTCAACTGAGGTAATAAATGTGATAAGTGTAAGATATCTAAACCAAATCAGCTGTGAACATGCCAGGCAGCCTAAAAACTGTTCCTACTACAGGCAATGTGCAGAAACCCTGCTTTGAAAGCATCAGCTTGTTATAGACTCAGATATGCTTTGCCCCACATGCAGAACCCAGCAATTAAATATTAAAAACAGATTCTGTTGTGCGGACCCTTTTTAATTTTGTAATTTTGATCCAAAACAAAATTTTAAAATATGAAAAACAAGACAATTTTCATTTTTTGTTTCTGATTCAAAATAAAATAACAAAAAAACAATCAGATTTTCATTTTTTGATTTTCGCTTATCAATTGAAAATAGGAAGGATGAATGATACATGGATTAATCAGATACTTTGTGTTTATTTTCTATATTTATTTATATTTTTTCTCTATTCTTTCCCCTTTCTCTCTTTTTTTCTCTCTTCATGTCTCCTCTGTCTCCTGTTGAAAGATACTTTCTTTCTTTCAACATGCCAATGGGCTTTCTTTCTCTTTGGTGTTTAAATTCATATAAAAAAGCAGGGCTACAGCCATAATGCAAGTTTTAAAGCAAGAGTACAATGAGAATCCAAAGGAATATCAGATACATGTTATAACGACAGGAATCTCCTCTGGATCTCTTTAGCTGAGCTGTAAAAAAAAGGAAAAAAACAAAAGAATTGTGTGTTTCATCAAAAAGGTGAGAGAAAATGTGTGCAATAATTTTAGATCAGATGGAAATGTATTATAAATGGTAAATGTCCTGTATTTGTATAGCACTTTTCTAGTCATTCAGACCACTCAAGGTGCTTTTTCACTACAAGTTTTACATTTACCCTTTCACACATCACGATTTGTAAATTGGAGGGAGAAGGGAGGGGCTAACATTCATACAACCGGATACGCAAATTGGTGGGCTACATGGGGTTCAGTATCTTGCCTAAGGACACTACGACATGTGGTGGTGGAAGCTGGGATTGATTCACCAACCCTCTGATTGGGTGACAACCACTTTAAATACTAAGCCACAATTGCCCCATCTTTTAGCTGCTGACAAAAACAGTAAAGGGGTAAAGTGATTGTCCTGACTGAATCTAGACTGAAATGTTGACAGGTTTTGACTAAAACTAGACAAACAAAATGTTTTCTTGGATTAAAATAAAAACTAAAATGTTCAACTTATAGTCAACTAAACTAGACTAAATAAAACAGGATAAGGTTGTCTAAATGTGATAAAAATTATCAAGTGCAACTAAAACCGGACTAAAACTAACACTAAATTCTTGCTTTTGTCATGGTACGGTACCAGGGGGTTTGTTTCGAGCTCCAAGTACAACCCAACTCCAAACACACGCGAGAAACAGAGATCGGTTAACAGTGTTTAATATGTACAGTGCTCCAATAATACAACAATGTAAACTGTACACGTAGAATAGACTCAGGACTGGAACTGGTGCGGGGCAGGAACGGTCCTGGTTGTGAGAGAGAGAGACGTTAGTGACAGGTGGAGATACCAGCTGCGGTGTGCGGGGATCGTGCTCTTTAAACTCACGGTGACGAGAAGCCGTGCTGTCGTGAGGAGGGATCCGGAGGTGCTGCCGCAGGCGGTGGTGATCCAAGCTGTCCAAACGTTGAATAATGGTGTCCGGCTCCAGGGGCTGTCTGCACAGGCGAAACTGTGGCAGGGGTGACAGCAGCGCGGTGACCGGTGAGGCGTGGATCCAGAGGAGACCAGAGACAGACAGGAAGCCAGGGGAAGAGCCTGTCGCGTAATACCGCAACTGAGCAGGAGAAACCGTGGTGAGCCAGTCCTCTGTAACGACGGGTAGATGACCACGTAGAGGCACTGGTAACTGGAGGAACGCTCCAGGACACGGGACTGAGAGTAAGGGAAGAGAAGGCAGGTTAGTCACAGCTAACAATTCATCTGTCATCAATAGATCTCTGGCCACTCTGTTACCACGGGAAGTTAGTGGAACAAACTGGCGTCTGTCTGTGGTTCCTCCTCTGCTTAAATACCCAGCTCTCCTGAGCTGGGTAACGATCCACACCTGTATCCGCTGATGAGCCGCTGCCACGCCCTGCAAGACAATTAGTGCAGAGGAAAAGCCACACCACCCACCAGCAGCAGAGATCCTGAAAGCTTTGTTTACTGACGAGGACACATGCTTTTCTCTTGCCCTCTATGCCCTCTCCATGAGTGTCTATGAACTCCAGATTTCAAAAATTTAGAATTACAACATTTTAGTAAATATCTAAATTAGCTCATATTGTGTTTAAAAATTAATGTTATTTTTTTATAAACATAGGGTGAAATAGAGATTATAGGAGCCTTTGCCACAGTTAATGTCAGCCCCGCACGACAGAAGTGACTAAAAATATTCCTCCCCATCAAATGTCTCCTGGGATGTATTTGTGCAGCTACAGTATCTTGCATCCCCCCTTTGTTTGCCTTTCTGGAAGCAATTAAATTCATACTCTCATACCTCCTGCCATCTGGGCTCTACAACTCATTCTAATTTCTTTACTCACTAAATAAAGACAGCATGTTCTATGTCTTTCCATTCTTCAGGCTCATATTTGTGTTTGTGTACACCAGTGGCTTTTTAAAAAATTGGTTGTTTTTTCTTTCCATGTTCTACATTTTTCAGGGAAAATAAGCCTCTAAAATGCTTTGATGTCTCACCTCAGAATGAAGTATTACAAAAACAAGAGAGATTGTGTTAAAGTGTAAATGACACAGTGGCAAAAACATTCAGGTTAAATAATGTCGAATGTAAAGAAAAAATACACAGAGGCATTTAGTACAGAGTTATTATTGAAGCAAAGCAAGTTTGCTTGGAGAGATGGAGGTGTCATGTTAGATGTCAGGAGTATTGACAAAGCAGGGGAGTCAGGCTGTTATGGGTGTTCCTGCTGTTCCCAAGGGTCCATGGTGTGCTTTGCTCATCTTTGTCACTCCACAGGTTTAATAGTCCTTCACCTGCCTAGTGGATCCTGTTACTCTGACAAGTGAAGATACCACTGGGTACATAACTTCACCAATAAAGAAAAAGTGCTAAAGAGTCCACAGAGGCCAATGAATGGGTCAAGGCGAATCATAGGTTGGAGGTGGTTATTTATCTTCATTGGCCAGGCCTGATAAACCACAGGAGATTACAAAATTTTCTGATTAGGAAACGCGAACAGTCTACCAGCAACATGACAGATAGGACAAACGCCAGCACAGATAACCTCAACAGCATGCTGCAAGAGTGGCTCAGTGTTTTTATGTCAACTTTAAACGTTAAATTAGTTATTGCTTCTTTTTTCCTTTTTTTACATTCTTAAGAGAAGTGGTATGGATACACAATAATTTAGCATACGCGTGAATAAAAGTTTAAAAACGGTAGATGTTCTCTTTTGTATGGGGCTCAGTAATTTAATTATTTCACTAATCTATTTAATAATAGCACAGCCCATCTCATTACTGCCATTACATTATTCTGTTTCCCTGGTGTGGGAACAATCATCTTATCTTGAACATAAATAAGAAAAATAATATAATCATGGATTTTAGGAAGAGTAGCAACATGCCAAAACCTATCTCTATCATGGAAGAAGAAGTAGAGGTGATGGAGGAGTATAAATACCTCAGTGTTCACCTGGACAACAGACTGAACCAGAGATACAACACAGATCACTACAAGAGATCCTTCCTGCCCACAGCTAGAACCCTCTGCAATGGCTCGCTGAAGAACAACTGAGTTACTGTAACATTTCAGTTCCATTGGGGGATTAACAAAGTATGTTTGAATAGGATTTTAAAATTTGAATCAAAAGCTCTCTCATCAATCATACGTGAGAGCAAACTGGTTACACCTGGTTTATAAACGGCAAAACTGGGTAGAGTATTTAACCTCCAAATCTATTATTACATAACTCAACTCCTGACCACTATCTCTGTAATTTTTATTCACAGTCATTGCTGTCCTCTCCAAAAATCTATTTGGTTAATCAGATTTATTAGGTGGCTAATCAGCTTTCGGTGCCCCAGTGTTTTGGGGTTGATATTACAGTCAGCTCATGCCAACAGGGATTAGCTTCTGCAGTGCTGGATGTCCTCTGAAATTCTGTTAGTGCAGGTCACAATTCACTGAGCCTTTAAAGGTTAACTTATAACATAATTGGCTCTTATAGGCACAATTTATGTTTTATTGTATTTTTCAAAAAGTGATACAGTATTAATTACATTCAAATTGTTAGCAATAAACAAGCCCTTGTCAACACAATTATGAGCTAAACTCGTGCAACAAATTGAAAATTAAAAAATCATACACGGGTGTGTATAAATAACTACTAAACCTGTGCTGGAATGACAGAAAAGACCCTAACAGAGGCTAGCTATAGTGACTAACTATATCCATCCAACTAAAATAAAATTGACTTAACATGTTTTTTTTCTTTGAAACAATGCTATGGTTGTTTGCTATTTTTTTCTAATATGGTAGATCAAACTAAGTCAGAGAATTTTTAAGCATTACATTAAGCCAAGATTTTCCCCTTTATAAACTGGTAATTATAGCACAAGCTCATGGGATAATTGATCACTTTGAGGTGAAAACCTTTGCCAGTTAACTTCTTGGTATTTTCCAGTATCTCATTTCCTACCAGACTACAGTTCTACTCATTTTGTTACACTAGGGTGACTAGACATCCTACTTTACCTGGACATGTCCTCTTTTTGACGCCCAAAAAACGTCCAGGTGGACTTTCAAAATTTCTCCGAAATGTCTAGGATTTTAGTCTAATCCTCAGAAGCTGGCGTTAGGTTCCTCCTTTTTTACATTCACTCCATCACTGATCATACACTTGTCAGGATCTCAGCAGCTGGTGTGTGGTGTGTGTTTGGTGTTCACTAATTGTCATTGCAGGGCGTGGCTGCAGGTGTGGCTCGTTACCCAGCTCAGGAGAGCTGGGTATTTAACCTGAGGAGAAACCTGAGACAGACACCAGTTTGTTCCACAGCTTAACATGGTAACGTGTGGCCTAACCTGTGTTCTGACAGTTGTTATAGTTACTTGCACGTAACCTACCCTTCTCTTCCACTTCTCTAGTCCCGTCTCCTGGAGCGTTCCTCCAGGTTTCATGGTGCCTCTGCGCTGGCCGTCCGCCGCGCCGTCTGAGGACTCCTGTCTACGGGTTCCCCTGTCGTGTGCTCCACGACTTCCTCCCTGGCTCCTTGTCTGTCTCCGGTCCCCTCAGACGTCCACACCTGCCCCGGTTCCTGCTCGGGCTGTCACCCCTGCTTCAACTCTCACCGTGGACGCTACAACCACTTCTGGATTTCATACCACATCATCTTCACAGGATCACCACCACCGCTGCTGGCGGATCACACCCCTCCTCACAACTCTCCTCATCACGGATCCTGTTCTCTGGGCACGCTCCCAGCGCACCGCATCATTCATAACTATCACTGGAACTACTCTCTACTAACCTGCCTCTCCTCCACTGCCAGGATTCCTCCAGTGTCTCAGCCCCAGTTCCAGGATTGTTTCCTGCTGCCTTGTACATTCCTATCACTGTATATAATAAATCACCTTCACCTGATTACAGTCTCTGTGTGTGTCTGGAGCTAAAAGGTCACTCTTGGGGTTCGAAACAAACCACCACAAAACATGACAACACTATGTCAATATGCGTAAGCAGGTGCAGTATAAATGATAACAGTAGTTGGCAGCGAGGGAAGAATGTCGCCTAATCTCAAACATGCCGAAACGCAAATGTAAGTTTACGGAGGAGCTAAAAAAATATTTCAGTTTCCGTTCTGGTCGGCATCCATCCGAGGCAGAATGCATTACATGTAAAGCTGAAACTTACATGTCAGTGTCCAACAAAGGTGCAGGAGATTTAGAAAATCATCTACAGTAGCTCCAGCCAAACACTTTACCGTACAATGTAATGTATGTTATTTTGAAGATTAATATTGTTATTGACATTATTTGTGGCTTTTGAGGAATGGCCTGTGTTAGGAAATGGGTACAAAAGCATTAATTATTATTCTTAGTCTGTTTCATCTCATTTTGGCACTAAAGAGTGTTAATGCTGCCTATCACAATTCAAATGTAATGTTACCTAAAAAAATACAATCCTTTTGTGATTTTTGATCTCAATTCAGGTGTCCTACTTTTTTAAAACCATAATATGGTGTTTGTCTATCGATTTATTTTGATAAAATGGAAGTTGTGCTTGTTCCCTATCCTGTTGGGGCGGTGTGATTTCTGTACATTGACTGCGGACTTGCTCTGGTGTCCAGCAAAAATAGAATCGATCCTATTCTCGCGGGATGGCAGAATGGCAGTGCGGCGCACAGCGGCGCATGGCGGAGGCAGTGGAATAGCTCTGATTGACTACAATGGGACCGTTTTTGATCCAGTGTTCGTGCCAGAGCGGCGCTCACGTAGTGGAATTTGGGGGTTAGTGTGCTGATGGATTTGATGTTCCTTCAAAAGTTATGGAGCTCGATCAAAAAGAAAACTGTTATTACCGAAAAAGTGATTTTCGTGAATAACTACTGAACTAATAAATCTGTTCAATTGCTAAAGGTGTTTTTATGGTCAATGAATCTGATAATGTTAAAACAACAAGAAGAAACTGTTATTTTTGGGGTGTAAATCCCAATTTTAGAGAATTGAGGTGCTGTTCTCTGCAGGTGCTTCTCTGGTTTTCATTGCTTTATCTTTATATTTTATGATTATCTCTTTGGAGGAACTTTGGGATTTTATCTCAAAAGGAGCTATACAAATACAGCGTACTTAAGGTGCGTTCACACCGGCCCAACCATCAACTTCATAAGCGGCAAGTTTATATGTAAAGTCTATGGTGGACGGGCGTCAGACAGACATCAACGGCTCTGCGTCGCTTTGTGAGCGTTATGAGCGGCAACTTTTCAAGCTTTTCTAGCATTTCAGGCGTTGACGCTTGAAAAGCTAGAAAAGCTAGAAAAGCTCAAAGTTCAGCTAGCTGAACTTTTGACGTTCATAACGCTCTTGAAGCGGCATGTCAACCAATCAGAGCGTCTCATCGTAGTGACGTAAGACGTCACAGCACGTAGCCGGAAAGAAGCGGGATCAGCCAAAATGTAAGATAAATCAACCTCATCCAAACGTAGCTCCTGGAGCAAATGGTTAAACTCACCAAACTCAGAACGCATTTGAAGAATGGGGTGTATCCACAAACGGCACTGATGCACCCCACGTCGACGTTGTCTAGATCTATGAAGTAAATAAATCCAAGCCACTGTCTCAATATGATCCGCAATAGCTCCGAACATCCCATAACAAAGGAAGCCCCGCCTTCGCGCTCTTTTTCGGTCAGGCTTTACGAGCTTTAACGCCTATGCGCTCTGACTGGCAGGCGTTATGAGCTTCAACTTCAAACGTCAAATTTGGAGCGTTATCAGCGTTGCTTGACGTTGACAAAGTGGCCGGTGTGAATGCACCATAACTGTTGCTTACTTGCTTTTTTCTTAAAGAGGCCCTTCCATTAAAAACTTTTTTTCTGAGGTTTCTGTTGAATATTTTAGCTCCACAGGTGTTCTTACCTTTATAGTGGGTGTGAAAACAGGTCAACAACTTCTCTATCAGTTTTATTCTCTCAAACTACGCAGGTGGCGATAACACCCGAGTTCTCCCGAGTCCGAACGGCCTGTATCTGTATCTTCACAACTCCTTTGTTTGTTAATATTCAGCAGCTCCCGCAGTTGAAACCACACCTAGCATGCATATGGAATTAAATTTCAGTCAAAAATCCTGAGCGAGATTTTCTGCAGCATGCACGCATTTAACCATGCGCACGCAAAATCCACAGCACGTGTGTGAATTCACCCCTCACGCCCGCGTGTGATTCATTACACAAGTATTCATGAACCACGGATCTCCATACAGGCGCCTGTACATGAAGCTCTCATATGAGCGCGAAGGCAAACCAGGAGAGGCTGCACGCTCGAATGGAAACTTTGCCCCCGCAAGTAAAAGTAATTATGACTGTTTGGAGGAGGAGACTAAGGCCCGGTGTGATTGGTCATTTTATATCAGTCACCGCCCACCAAAAGAACCAGCGGCAGCTTCCTGCTAGTGGTGGAAGAAGAACCAGCCATAGAACCAGCTGCAACCATTTTTTTTTTTAATCGAAATTTCTGTACAATACAAAGCAACAACAAAACATTATTGTAAAATCGGAGTTGTATTTACAAAAGCTAAAAGAACATAAACAGAGCTGTATCGTTATTACGTGATAGATTTATTGCTCGAACAATATACTTTTCAAGTTTGTACAATATAATATCACGTTATTACATGAAAACGTTATTGTTCCAGAGGCCACCCTGGCGGTGTTTTTTCCCTGTTAACCCCTTAGAGCGCTTGTGTTGGCGCCAACACAAAATGCCTTCCACATTTCAGATTACCGTAACTCCTCAACCATTTGCGCTATCAACATAATTCCAACAGATTCTGAAAGCTGAGGCTTTGCGCTTTTCAGCAGTATATCATACTGTATGGTAAAGTGACGTCATTTGCTGCGAAAGACGCTTTTCGGCGCTGCTACTGGATGCGATTATCAACTTTTTCCACTTCTCCCGGTCTAAATAATACATTTTCCTGTAAATACTGTGTTGTATATTTGTATATAGTAAGATAAGTGTTGAATCCAACATTTATAGAGTGTTTTTTCTTTTTTCTTTTTTTCGGAATCAGCTCCTATCTTGTTGAGTCCTGAAAGTCCTGACATTTGTATGAAATGGCCTTTTTAATATTTGATGTGTTTCCCTCACCTATGTTATAGAGCCAAAGGTATATTCCACTTTTTCTAAAAAAAATGTTTTTGTTTTTGTTTTTTTTTTTCTCTTCTTACTGCAAATGTATAAAAAGCTTGTTCTTGGTTTTCTTTCATCAACTTTGTAAATGGCATAGCTTATGTTCTCCTAGGAAACTAAAAACCAAACTGAAACAAAACTGTTTATTACTACAGGTGTATGATTCAGTCTTTGAAAGCACAACTTTAAGTTGGAATGCTACTGTTCGCAAGAGTCCTTATTTTGACCAGGTGACTCACGTGACTGGCATTTCCCTCGGCACCCTGTCTGTGTGAGCATGTGCGTGTGTGTTTGTGGGTATGTGAGTAAATGCACGCATGCTTCTACATGCACACACATCATTACCAGGTGGAAATTTACGCACCTGCAGACATGGCCTCAGCCGGATGTCTGGGAAAGATACTGCGCCTGCAGCTCTCACATTATCAACCCCCCCCCCCATACTACCAGCACCTCCATCATGTGCAGGCACTTAGCAACAAGACAGAACCAAATTATTCACACAGCATGCTGAGGAAGTGCTATTTACATTTTAAGTGAAGTAATTTGTTATTGTAAAGCAGAGGTTGCGGTTCTGGGCATAGGGTTGTTTACAGTGAATAATGCTCAGCTTTAATCTCCTCTGCTCAGCATATGGGTTGGAAAAGAAAGGGCACTCTACAATGACGGATTAAGAAAGCTTGTTTTTTTTACTAATACAATATGTAATGAAAAACTCATTGACACCTTAAAGGGCCCACTCATTCACTGTTGCTACAAACCACCCACCTGGAAGATACCACCAAAGCTCTTTAGCACTTGGAGATGCAGCGTGGGGTAAATATAGCACACACCAGGGACTCTTTTATTAAAAGCATCCCACAAGCTTGATTTTAGGGCTTTTTGGCCCAGTTTCTTTCTTTGACGGTTTCCTTCTTTTTCTGCTCTCTTCCTTTTTGACTTTTCTTGATTTTTCTGGGGGGTTTTCTATTTCCATTCTTAAGACCACAGATATTCCCCTTGGATCGAGCCAGTTTGGTTCAGAAAATGGAGTGCAATGGAAATGTCCCTTGATAATCAAGCCAAGGCTTTAATAGTTTAAGGGGGCTGTACACTCAGTGCCACATTCCCAGGAGTTGCTTGTGCAAAACAGTATGTTATTATATGTTTATGAGAGTTAAGTTTAAGCTGGCAGAGCTCTGCTTTGTTTGTCCTTAAGAGTTTCAGAAATGGTAGAAGTAACACTGAAGAGACCCCACAGCCTGCCCAGTGACTGACAAATATCTAGTGCATTCAAGTAAATATTTAGCATGCTGTGCAGTTTGTGCAATTCTGTCCATCTGTAGCTAATCGCTGGTATATTGTCATGTTTGGTGGTGTGTTTTTCTGTGAACAAGAATCTGATTAGTCTACAGGTGGAGGAAAGGGAAAGAAACAAACAGCCTAGTTTGTTCCTCTCATTTTGACATTTTGAGCATATTTTTAGCACAGAACGTCACAGGCTAACAGCTGCATTGTGGTAACTGTGCTTTTACTGAAGCAATCAAATATATAACAAATAGGATACACAACTATCAAACAGAGGGAAAGAGAAAAAGGCAGAGCAACTTTGGGTTCAGCACCTAATTAGATAGGATCTCTGCCTTTTTTTTCCAAGATAGAGCAAACTGCTGCAGTATTAGCACACTAACAGCATGTGCAACATCAGCGCAAAATTATGCTGAGAAGCAGTGACAGTGTTTTGTGCAGAGCGAAAAGTCATTGTATCGAATCTATAACACAAAAAGTAATTGTGAACAGATGCTGTCATTGGCAGTGAAGCTGGTTATTCTTGCTGTCTGCATTACAGAAAAATGTAAACTAAGTTTGAGAACTCAAAACAGTTGTGTGGAGGAGCTTAAAATAACCACCCAAAAGTTGCTGATGTGCAACATTTGATACATCAGTGAATAACTTTAATACTAATTATAAGTTTGAGTTTAATTGATGTGTTACTTTGTTAGGTCCCAAATGCACTATAACACAGACTTGCAAAAACAGTAACAGTTTTATTGTAGAATGTGTAATATGACAGGGCGTCTGTGGAGACAGGCAGAGCTGCTGTGGACGTCTGGGTTTGACATGTTCTGGGACAAGGACACGGAGAGTTAGCACAGAGTTTAACAAATCCTGTATATTCAAATAATGATCTTTCTGTACCTTCTCCTAGGGTGACAGCAGAGAGTGGAGCTGACCTAGCGGAGATGTTTGACAGCCACAGAAACAAGCGGAGGCGGGGATGACAGGTGAGTAATGGGGTCGGTTCAGGAGAAGGAGGTAAGTGGTTCACAGGTAGATACAGACAGGAATCCAGAAGGTTAGGTGAGTTCTGGTTATGGAGAGTTTGAAAGGAGAGCAAGCTGCGGGGGAAAAGGTGAGTGACAGCTGACAGGCAAAGTGACAGCTCCGGTGGGAGTGATGTCACTGCAGAGGGACGAGACAGGTTGGTTAATTGTACAAACAGGCGGGGGGATTCATACAAAGGAGATCCAAACCAACAGGCAGATGAACAATCCACAATCAGAATCACACAGTGGGGCAAAAAAGTATTTAGTCAGCCACCAATTGTGTAAGTTCTCCCACTTAAAAAGATCAGAGAGGCCTGTAATTTTCATCATAGGTATACCTCAACTATGAGAGACAAAATGAGGAAAAAAAATCCAGAAAATCACATTGTCTGATTTTTAAAGAATTTATTTGCAAATTATGGTGGAAAATAAGTATTTGGTCACCTACAAACAAGTAAGATTTCTGGCTTTCACAGACCTGTAACTTCTTTAAGAGGCTCCTCGGTCCTCCACTCGTTACCTGTATTAATGGCACCTGTGTGAACTCGTTATCAGTATAAAAGACACCTGTCCACAACCTCAAACAGTCACGCTCCAAACTCCACTATGGCCAAGACCAAAGAGCTGTCAAAGGACATCAGAAACAAAATTGTAGACCTTCACCAGGCTGGGAAGACTGAATCTGCAATAGGTAAGCAGCTTGGTGTGAAGAAATTAACTGTGGGAGCAATTATTAGAAAATGGAAGACATACAAGACCACTGATAATCTCCCTCGATCTGGGGCTCCACGCAAGATCTCACCCCGTGGGGTCAAAATGATCACAAGAACGGTGAGCAAAAATCCCAGAACCACACGGAGGGACCTAGTGAATGACCTGCAGAGAGCTGGGACCAAAGTAACAAAGGCTACCATCAGTAACACACTATGCCGCCAGGGATTCAAATCCTGCAGTGCCAGACGTGTCCCCCTGCTGAAGCCAGGACACGTCCAGGCCCGTCTGCGGTTTGCTAGAGAGCATTTGGATGATCCAGAAGAGGATTGGGAGAACATCATATGGTCAGATGAAACCAAAATAGAACTTTTTGGTAGAAACTCAACTTGTCGTGTTTGGAGGGGAAAGAATGCTGAGTTGGATCCAAAGAACACCATACCTACTGTAAAGCATGGGGGTGGAAACATCATGCTTTGGGGCTGTTTTTCTGCAAGGGGACCAGGACGACTGATCCGTGTAAAGGAAAGAATGAATGGGGCCATGTATCGTAAGATTTTGAGTGAAAACCTCCTTCCATCAGCAAGGGCATTGAAAATGAGACGTGGCTGGGTCTTTCAGCATGACAATGATCCCAAACACACCGCCCGGGCAACGAAGGAGTGGCTTCGTAAGAAGCATTTCAAGGTCCTGGAGTGGCCTAGCCAGTCTCCAGATCTCAACCCCATAGAAAATCTCTGGAGGGAGTTGAAAGTCCGTGTTGCCCAGCGTCAGCCCCAAAACATCACTGCTCTAGAGGAGATCTGCATGGAGGAATGGGCCAAAATACCAGCAACAGTGTGTGAAAACCTTGTGAAGACTTACAGAAAACGTTTGACCTCTGTCATTGCCAACAAAGGCTATATAACAAAGTATTGAGATTACCTTTTGTTATTGACCAAATACTTATTTTCCACCATAATTTGCAAATAAATTCTTTAAAAATCAGACAATGTGATTTTCTGGATTTTTTTCCTCATTTTGTCTCTCATAGTTGAGGTATACCTATGATGAAAATTACAGGCCTCTCTGATCTTTTTAAGTGGGAGAACTTACACAATTGGTGGCTGACTAAATACTTTTTTGCCCCACTATATGTCCATATCCAGAGGTCATACGCATAATCTTTTTATGCATTCACAGACAAGTTTAGGGAAGAGGCAAGGCAAGCAGGCTTTTGAGAGAATTCAATCCGATTTCAAAATCCAGTAAGACGAAGGTGTCTAGAATGGTTGAGGCAAGGTTGGTAGCAGTCCAAGGTTCAGTGATCACTAGTAGAAAAACAGAGCACACATTAAAAAGAATAAAATGGCACAGGTTAGGATTAGAAGCATATAACTAACTGGCAAAAAAACTGAACTCTCAAGCTGCTTATATGGAGCAGTGAGCAGGTGAGAGTGGGGACTGGTTGGAGAGCAGAGCAGGTGAAAGTAATGACAGGTGATGAGAAGCTGCAGGAACTGGAGTAGATGAGTGACAAACTGACAGGTGACATAGACACATGACATTTTAAGGAGCAAGTTAATCCTTTAACACTCAAGTATCATACAGGTCAATTTTTGCCATTTCCTCCCAATTTTAAAGGAAATAATGCACTCTCCTCTTTCTCTGCTCTGTGTGCATCAAGTCTGCCCTCTAAAGCACCATCATTGCATGTTAAGTCTTCTCCAACAACAGGAGATAATACAGCTTCACTCACAAGGGGAAGACAGTGGAAACGTATCTAATTAAGTGAATGTTAGTTACCACCTATGGGGATTATAATGTACCTGCTTAACTACATTTACACAGAAACACTGAGCAGAGAAATTGAAACTTCAAAGTTTGCCAGATTTGTTGATGTAACAGACTCCAAAATTAGACATGCTTGTTTTCCCTGCCGGCTTGTTGACTGTGGCTACCCCTCCTGAGTCTGTCTACATGTGGATCCACTAATTAATTTGGATGAGCTGGAATTTGCTTTTAGTTATTTGTTGTTGAAAACAACATTATTAAAACAGCAAGTTTAGGTTCTTATACTGTACCAGTTAAATGGGTTTGTTTTATGTGCAGACGGAAATTAAATAAATGATTCAGTCCTGCAGTCTTACTGCCTGAATACTGAACAATACAAATCAAATCAATCAAATCAAAAATACTTTATTAATCCCCGAAGGGAAATTAAGTGTTGTTGTAGCTCAGTTCTTTTTCAGGGAGCCATGTTAGAAGGTTCTAGCTGTGGACAGGAAGGATCTCCTGTAACGGTCTGTGCTGCAGCGGATCTGAAGAATCTTCTGACTGAAGACACTTTGGTGTTGAGTGACTGTGTTCTGAAGAGGATGATGAGGGTTTTCCAGGGGTGTTCTTCATCCTCCTTTGGACAATCAAATACTCAACACTTACTAGTAATTCTCATATTTAAAACTTTAAAATAACTCTCTTACCTGCTGCCTCAGAACTCAAAGGCTCTTAAACTCCACAGCAACATGTGGCTTTTGTTTATATGGTGATTTGATCTATTTCTGTGGTAAAACTACTAATTATAGTTGGTTTAAAGATGTTGTTGTGCCAACACAAACACAAAATACTGCAACCACTTCTTAAAGGTCAACAGCTTGTCTTTGGTTTATTGTGGCTTATTTCATCTTTATTTCTCAGAATGTCCAGCAATTCATGAAACGTGTTTAAGCGTATAAGATTATGATTGCAGTTGATTTGAATAGCAACTCCTGACTGCAGTGAATTTGTAATTTGGTTCTAAAATAATAAAAAAAAACAAGTCATGTGTTCCTGTTGTTTGAGTCTTATTATAGTTTCTGTACTCCCATTTCTTTTTGCTCAGGCTCACTGACATTTCCTGCCATATTTATTTGATTAAGAGCACATCTGACTCTCATTTAAACCTACACTTGCAGATCCAGGGACTGCTTTGGAGCTGGATGGAAACATTTTCTTTTCTCTCCTTTTTTCTTTTATCATTCCATCAGAGGCCAACTAAAGCTTTTGGTACAAGGAGCACTAGATGTCTCTCTGGGAAGGTTTGAGGTGCTGTTGTATAGTGGTCAGGGAAAAGGTTTTCTCATGAACTTATTACAGTTTTATGTAGAAAGAACACAGTTTTACCCCATGAGTAAAAAAGCAAACCTGCATGTGCCATAACCAACTCGGGACATAAATCTACAAGTTTAGGATTGTCTGCCTGTGCAATAAAGTATGTCTCTTTTTAAGGTCTTACAGTTATTTCAAAGTGGATTTAGCCTTCAGTGTTCTTATATTTCACAATTTAAATGTCTAACATTTAGATGATGATTGAGGGCGAATGGAAAATTTTGTTCATACCAAATCTGGTGCAACAGGCCATCCAGCCAGTCGTGGACAAATCCAAACTGCTGCCAAGTGGACTGCTGCCTGGCAGGGACATTAGGAAGTGATATGACTAATCCATGGATTCAGAGAGGAAATGACACACTGTGGAAAGCCTCCAAAGCCTTGAATCCCACAGAACACAGAGAGAGGTCAAGAAAAACCCCAATCAGAGAACGTTAACTTGACAAACTGGACACACACCTTAAACCCTTGTTAATTCTCAGAGTGAAATGTAAGATGATAAGATTTCTGATGGACTGCAGGAGATATAGGTGACAGATTGTGTTGTTGACAGCTTCTTATGCTGCCACAGTTGGATTGTCTTTGCATCAGAAGCACTTAATGCAACCAATTTGCCTCACCAAGGTTCACTTCTTGTTTACTAAGTACAGAAAAACTGTTAGGAGTTTTTGTGCTGTGCACATTATTAAAACTATTTAAATGAACATTTTAACTGCAGAATAAATCAGATTGTGTTGGTCCTGGGTTTCATAGTGACTTGAAGAGTGAGTGGTAAACAACCACATGTTTTGAGTGGTTTTTACCAAACTGTCATTTGTTTTGTGTCATAAAACATCTCCAAATGGAGCGGGCTAGCATTTAGATCATCTGAAAATACACAGTTAAACTGTCCAAATGTCTATTTCCAGACTCATCTGGTTAGACCTGATACATCTGTAAAGGGCTGGCGGGGGTGGGGGGTGGGGCTTAGTACTTTTGTTATTAGAACATAATTTAGTGCAAGATATTTTGATACTATCCTGCTTTTAACATTACACACATGCGGAGACACTTGGTTCTGATCCCTGTCAACTGGTGACATCGCCACAAGGACATGTGACTATGGTAAACCAGTAAAAGGAGTAACATGTAGTCAAATAAATGATTATTAACAGATGAAATGCTCATTTTACTTAAGCCAAACAAAACAACACATGAAGTAGAATGATGTGAAACAAAAGTACCAACATTAGAAATCACTTGTTTTTACCACTTTTCATTAGAAATTTGTTTTTTAATGACACAGAATTGAATGTTTGCGTCTGAAAAAAGGAGCACATTCACTGCGTAACCTAACTAAACTGTAACTTTATTCAAGAAATAGCAAAAGAACTTGGTATGAGATGTTAACAAAAACATCGCTAGCTATAGTACAGACGAGGACACAAATAAAAAGGCCCAGCAGAAAACAAATCTTCACTTTTTGTTCAGATTTTTGAACAAATAGGATTAGAGTTTCAGCTGCTAGCTTCTACAGGAGGTTGTAAATAAAATAACTCAAAATTCTCATGACCCACTGCCTAAAGAGTAAAACAAATAAATGTGGGATCGTTAATGAGGTGTTTAATTTTTTATTTGGAAAGCTGATAAATATTGTAGTTAATTGCTTATGTATTTTAAATATGAGTATCACTTAGAATGTTGCTGTTTTTTGTAATTTATTGCCTCCATCCATGGCACATGTTTCTCTGGAAATGAGTTAATCACAAGCAGTTTAGAAAAGCGCATATATTTATGCATTTCACCATTTTAAAGTTGTTCAGTGTTGTGATTCTAACCTTTGCTGGAGAATCACTATAAGGTGAAGTCAGAGTGATAAAATTGTAAATGTTTTTTGTAAAGTGCTTTTTGAGTCTTACTGACCACTCAAAACACTTTCACACCACAAGTTACATTGATCCATGTACTCACTTTGACATGTGGAGGGGGAAATCAGGAGTGAACCACCAACCTCCTGATTGGAAGACATCCACTCTGTCCTCTGAGTCACAAACACCCACAGTAAATAAAGTGTATTTGTATGATGCTTTTTTAAAGTCAGGTGACTCCAAAAAAGCTTCACTTAACAATTTTGTCATTCACCCATTCACACATTAGGCTGCCATTGCATAGGTGCTACCTGACCACCACCAAACTGGCAAAGTCAACAGGGACACAACACAAAGAGTTGTTTTTTCTTGGACAGAGCAGGGATATAAACCAGTGACCCTCTGGTTATTAGCAACATGTTGTACCTCCTGAGCAACTGCCACTCCAAAATGTCAAATAATTAGACAGTCCCTCCAGGATTTCGCGATGTTGCGATCGCAACTATTAATGCAACTTCAATGAAACTCTGCAAAATCAGGGCACTCGTGCAACACCGCAACTTTCCTGAAAAAAATAGTCGTTTGTGCCTCTTACCTAATGTTTATGTTAGTTTTTGCACAAGTACTTTCTGTGGAGGCAGGAGAACGTTAGCGGAGGCTTGGCTTAGCTTTTCAGAACAGAAGAAGAGAACCCCTTTGTAACTTCCTGTCTTTATCTTGTGCCAGGAGAATGGAGACACGAGCGACATGGGTGACAATAATAGATCACATTTGCCAACAAAACTATTGGCAAGAGACCGCGCTAAACAGTTCACAAAGCTGCTTCACGAGAGAGGGGGTAAACTTTTTTGTTCAAAGTGGGATGTTGTTATTGAACACATGCGCAAGTCGTCGATTGACAAACATTTCAGTGACGCAAAACACACGAGGAGACTTCAAGCAAACGCACACCCCCTTCGACAAGTTACTGTGACCGAAGCGGCTGCTTCCAGAGCGATAGTGATTACAGAACAAAAAACTTAATTACTTACAATGCCATTATTTGCATTATAAAATAAAATATAGGAAACATTATTTTGTTGTTTTAATTGAACACTTTATTGTTTCAGTATTTTAAATTACCATTATTTTGAAGTGGGAAACATCTTTTTTAGTTTAAATATTTCTCTAAACTCATTTAGAATCAGCAATGCACAGCTAGTGAATTAGCTTTTTGGACTCATCCTGGACAAATTCATGTTGTTTTAATAATGGAAATAAGATTTTACATTCAGTTTGGACATCATAAGATCAGATAATTATGATAGGAGCCTTAAAAATGAACATTCTACTGAAAAAAAAATCACAACTTTTTTGCAACTTTTTGAAAAACAGGCCGCGAAATCTGGTGTTTTTCTCCGCAACAATCATAAAAATTGCCCGCGAAATCCTGGAGGGACTGATTAGACTTCTCACCAAGTGGCAGCATGTTCTGGAGAACAGAAGTCTTAAATTACCTAGGAAATAGAAATTTAATAAGATTATCTCTCAAATAAATATCAAATACATTTAAACATTCTTATATCCCTTTTATGCATTGTGGTCACGACAGTGGTCAGCTGTTCAACAGCTGTTTTATTGTACTGTAGGTATTTCTGGTTTATTTGCACAAAAGTCACCACATTGAACTCCAGTGTGTGTCACATGTTAAACTGCCACCCACTGGAAGAATATGTGCACATTTTTAGAATTGCAAGGATAATATAATAACATTTGTCATACTCATGTTTCACAGTCAAAATGCCTGTTATTCCCTTCAGCAGACATATGAAAACTTTTTTGAAAACTATGTTTTTAAAACACTGAGTTCAGTTGAAGTTTAACATATTATTTTCATTCCTAAAGATAAATAAAAATGTTTAAGTAAAAAATCTTGACCGAAGAAACATAATAAGCATAATTCACGCATGAATGGGATAGACTTGAATTTAAAACAGTTTCTGTTGATCTAGACCTGAATATTAATAAGGTATGTCTTGTTGCCTGGTTTCACATCAGCTGCCAGCCTTTTTGTATTGTGGCTAATTTATGACACTGACCAACCAGCTATTTTAGGTCATGCGCTGCTGCCACAACCGAAGCATGTTGTAATTTGAGCCTGTAGCCAAGTGTTAATTGTCGTCTTTTTAGCCAGCCAACATAAATCAGTTGGCTGCATCCTTTCAGCGTCAGCCAACCCCACAGCCCCCCTTTTGCACAACAAGAGGCAGCCAAGCTTGTGTACTTCTGACAATTACAGCATTGGGGTGGGCTATAACAAACCATGAAATCAGTTATTGGGCATGCTGACAGCAGATATGACAGAGGCTGAGATGGTGTTTGAAACCCTCTGTCCTTCAAGAGGAAGCATAACAAAATAGGGACTGGGAAATAGCAAAGTGTTAATTTCATACCAGTGAATACAGATAGCATCGGGATAAATAATCAATAGTCACAAATGCAATTGTATAATAACATAATAGCATATAATATAATAAACATATAATATCACTGGCCCTGTTTCTTGTTTTCATAAGTTCCTCCTTCATCAACATTTGGCTCTTTTTCAGAATTAACAAAGTGCTTGGAAAGGTCCAACTTCAACAAAGATTATGTTGGCAGTTTGAGTACTGCCCTAAAACCACCATCCGATCTTTCTGCTGATCTCAGCCCAGATCCTGTCCACACAATACCTTGCCTCCCCCTGCTGCACCAATCAAAACACATGCCATTATCCAGCAGCTGCGTAAGAGGCAGACAAAAACACAGAGGAAGGAGAGGGAAGGGGAGAAAAGGGTAAAAGTGTCAACTTTGTTCAACTTTATTTAGTATTTTGTTCTTTTTTCATTACTGAGTGCATCAAATCTACCTTATTTTTTCTAAAATAATAATAATAATAATAATAATAATAATAATAATAATAATAATAATAATAATAATAATAATAATAATAATAATAAAAATAATAATAATAATAATAATAATTGGACTGAAGTAAAGAATAGTTCTGCAGAACTGAAGGGACTGGGAGTCTCAGCCCATTTCTGGTGCCCTCTAACAGTAGTTAAGTTTTTGGCACAGAATCTGAAGTCTGACAAAGCCCAGCTCTGTCCCTGTGATCCAGCCCTTTGAGTTTTAAGCTTTTACAGATGTGTGGAGATAGTGGGACTGGAGCTTGGGTTGGCTGACTAACTGGACCAAGTAAGCTAAATCTGCTTTTTTATTCTTTTAGTAAAAGCTTGATGAATCTTTTCCATAAGCTTCCAGTCGCAAAACCTTCCCAGCACACAAACTGAATTCACATCTGCCAGATCCTAATGGGTTTTTTCCAGAAGTGACAAAGTGACATTTGCATGCAATGTTTATTCTGTTGTGTTTGGGGGGAACGTAGCCAGGCGTGTAAATCAGTGCTGATGTTTTCTTCTTTGGATTTCTGTCTCACTGCTTTACAGAGGAAGAAGATGGTCTGATGAACATAATTTCTTTTGACTCAAATTTCCACTCATGCAGTCGCAACTGTCATGCTTTTGCCATCAAACAAAAACCACAAGGAAATCTGGAGAAAATGTCTCAGATCAGATGAACCTCAGCGGCTAATGTGCCAAAACTGAGACTGAGTAGATCAAAGCAGGAAAAGCTGAGCTGACTTTGATGATGGGCAGTACATCTAAATTATGTTACGGCAGAGGAGTACTAAAAGATTTATGCAACATTATTCATAAACAGATTTCTGCAGAATGCATTGCCATGCAAATGCCCCTTTGTTTCCTTTAGACAAGAGAATATGTTAACTCTGATATGGTGAATCCCTCTGCCTCCCCCTCCTCAGATACTCTGAATTCATTTTCCTGCACTTTGATCAAGGCTGATAGCAAATTAAGAAAGACATGGTACATCATGAATCTATTAAAAGGTGGAGGAATGTAAACAGTATTCTTGTGCTACTGTATAATTATGCAGAGCAAAATGAGCAACAATAGAACAGAAAACTCTTTATTTTACTTATACATAGTCCAGAACACTGTAATTAAAAGGTTATGATTGAAAGCATGGCAGGGTGAGCTGAGGTGAAGCATGAACTTTTGGCACCAACTTAACTTGGACAGGATGGGCAGATGACAGACTGTAGGTGTGTGTGTAGAGAGAGACAGGGAAAAGTGGCTGAACAAAATGGGTGTGTTAACTCTGACTACAGCACTTTTCCTGTGCCATTTCCTGCCGTCGGCTGGTCTGAAAAGCATAAAGCTAGAATACTCTGCTCCTCTTTCAGCATCTCTAACAGTAATGTGCTCCTTCCATGCACCAATAAGACTCTATCAACTCCAATGCCAACTGTTTATTCTGATTTTACTCCAAACCTTTTGTTGAGCCCAATGCATCTCAGAAGCTTAGAATTTAATGCCAACTATTGAGTAACTGATATGTTCAGGCAGTAAGCAAAAGTTTAAAAATCCTTGAAATGATACAAGAAACAAAGATGTTTCAACAGAAAGTAAAAATGTAAAATGATAATTCCCATATTTTTTGGTAGAACTGAACTTCTTTCAGTTGAATAGAAGAAACTGTCCCCCGCAGCTTCTTACCCAATATACGTCTGAGAGAAGAATAAAAGTAGCATGTTGGCATGAAAACAAAAAGTATATTTAACCTTTTACAGCCGGATGCGTGAAGGCTGCTCTTCCTCGGCCCCACCCCCTGGTGAGAGGACAGCATCTGCTTGTGGGTCATGATTTGTCAGAACATGGACCAAAACACCAAGATACAGTATCTTTAAAAGGATGAGTGAAAAGGTTTATTTTAACATGAAAAGCTGTATCCTGGAACATGGAGAACCGATAATGCAAGAGTTAGATTGGTCTTTTACTTGAGTCTTTTTCCACTGAAGTCTGGAAAGAGGTGACAAGAAGGGAATTTGGGAACCAACCACTAGAGTGTGAAAGACAAGGTGGAGAAAAGCCCACTTTAGAAATTAAGAGTTATTGTTTTCCTCTATGGGAGCGTCTGAGCTTCACAGTGAAAATGTCATTTTACCTTTGATGTTTGAGTAAATTTGATTGTCTCAGCTTGGGGGTGGCACCTGGGGTGGCCAGTCTAATTGGAGGGGTGACCCGTGCCACCCCACTGGACACGCCCTTACCAGTCGGATTAGTGGGGACAGAGGTGGAGGCCAGATGGGGGACCAGTCAGGAACCTGGCCCCTCAATGGTGTTGGGAGCCCTCACTGCTCATCAGTGCACAGCCAGAATGTGCGTGGGGGCTGCCTCCTTTAAGTCCACCCACTCCCACGCTCATTTTGTCCCTCAAATTTATTTACATTATAGACAGGGGTGCACATAAGTGATCCACAGGTACGCATGCGCACTCAAAATATAAAAGATGCACCAGATGAAAATTTGCAACACGTTTGCGTACTTATCATTGGTTTGGCTGCACTGCATGAACTTTTACATTAATCAGAGGCGGGGTTCATTATCATTCATTATCAAATCAATGAAGAGTCCGCTGACTTCTTTTGTTTGTTTTGTTTGACTGACATGTTTCTCAGCCTGAGTCGAAGTTCCAGCTGACTGCTGATTAGCTGATCTCTCCCGTCGCAGCGCAGCTCTGCATGAGTGACGGATCAAAGTCCTGAAGATGCCATGCAGTTTTTTCTCATAAATCCAATGTTAATCTGCATTTCCACCAGTATAACAACATAGTTAAACCACCCGTCGCCGTTCACTGTCTCCTGCCGGTCAGTAATAATGATAACAATTCTAAATCACTGAGGACCAAGCAGCAACCCTAGGTTCTCCTCTGAGAACCAGGTCAAAAATATTATGTGCACCCCTGATACATGTAAGGACAGGGGATTTTTGTGATCTGGTTTTCTTATTCCATGTTCATTCTCTAGTCTCACTGTGGATTAATATCTAACTAAATCACAACATTCTCACAGCTACTTTTACAAGTATAAACTCAAAATGACAGATTAGCAAAAAAAGAGATACATTTATTGTACGTGTGTAAATTATCAAGACAGTAGTCAAGATTAAAAGCCCAGGTGGGGCCTCAAATTAAATTTTGCTTAGGGCAATAAAGGTTTGGGCCGGCCCTGGGAGTATGTATATGTAAATCAGCAAAACACATGAAATATGCATAGTAATTTAGCAATTTACATTTCCCAGTCTCTGCAGATGTTCATATTCCCTCACCTCCAGTTCTTATCATACACAATTTAAAACATCCCTTTCAAATTGAAGGACGTTCTGCCCAGCTTTAGGTTCAGAATTGTCTGGTTGTGAACCGTCTGAGTTTAAATCAAAGTTGATTTCAAATTCCTCCTAGACAATTAGCTTCTTGGTTGATGTATCCATTTATAAGTCCTCGATAACTTTTAAAATGAGATGAAAAAGTATCTGACCTATTTTGCTTTTTAGAGACACTGCAGATAAAAAGACTCATTGTAGTTACAGATTAACTCAAAATTGTACTTTTGTAAAACAAAGAGTTGCACAAAATTCAGAGTATCTCTTTTGAGGTTTAATTTAGTCAGTAGGAGCATCATCTCTACTAACCTCCATTCTAACTGAGAAAAAAACAACTAGAATTTGTAATATTTTGTGTGACATTATTAGTATGCAACATTTCTTCAAAATTAAATTATTTTATCTCTTAAAGGAATTCTCTAAAAAACAAACCACTGAGAAAACATGAAAATATACCAATAAAAAATATACTTACAGAGATATCTTTGGCAATGCAGGGCCATGTGTAAACTCATCAGGTAATGATATTACAGTTATGTGAGTTATGTATCCTCCAAATATAAACAGCCTGAAATATGCGGCTGTCAATCCACCCTGCAGCAGCGCCATCCAGACCTATTTGGTTACCATGCAGAATGAGAAAATAAATAGCTGGGGGTACAAAGTTTCTGTTCGTGCTGACTCAAGAAAACTGCTGTCTTCTGTTTCAACCTGTAAGTGATCGAGCTTGTGCAAAAAAGCTTGCAGAGGGCTGTTTGTAGAGTGTCTCTTAAGATATACACTGGGCTTTGAACCCGTGAACTGATTAAACACTGCAAACTGGCAAATTTGCGGAAAAAAAAAAGGATGGTGTGATGAGACAGTGATGTACTTTGAGTTATGGATAGTTTACTTTTTTAGCCATCTTTAATACCCCTCTAATCAACATAGGGCTGCATTTCCTCTTGTGTCCACTTCTTGGGAAGTCAGCTACAATCCCATAAACCTTATAGTTTTTAATGATATTGTCAGTTATGGTCACAGTTCTAGTAGCCTTTACCCTCAGCATCTAAAATCTTCTGTCTGAGCTCCTCAGGCAGCTCTGGCCTTTGTTTTCTCTGGTCCATGTTCAGTGTGGTGCACACAAGGATACCAAATTAGCCAAAAACCTGTTTTTACCCTTTAAACAGGCTGAATGACTGATGAAACATTCAAAGGCACCTGCAGTACTAATTAAGGTTTAATCCTTTAGCCACAAGAAAATGGTGAGCAATAAAGGGATGGTGTAAATAAGAGAAATCACAAGATTGACCCAAAGTTTCTGAAAGTAACTTATTTATGTCATGTTTTGTTGGTTTGTTTCGAACCCCAAGAGTGACCTTTAGCTCCAGACACACACAGAGACTGTAATCAGGTGAAGGTCATTTATTATATACAGTGATAGGAAATGTGCAAAGCAGCAGGAGACAATCCTAGAACTGGGGCTGAGACACTGGAGGAATCCTGGCAGTGGAGGAGAGGCAGGTTAGTAGTCAGCAGTTCCAGGGATAGTTTGTGAATGCTGCGGTGCGCTGGGAGTGTGCCCAGAGAACTTACAGGAGCCGTGGTGAGGAGAGTTGTGAGGAGGGGTGACCAGCCAGCAGCGGTGGCGGTGATCCGGTGAGAATGATGATGGTATACTTGATCCAGGAACGGTTGTAGAGTCCACAGTGGTGAATGAGGCAGGGGTGACAGCCCGAGTTGGAACCGGGGCAGGTGTGGACATATGAGGGGACCGGAGACAGACACGGAGCCAGGGAGGAGGTCGTGGAGCACACGACAGGGGAAACCCGTAGACAGAAGTCCTCGAACGGCGCGGCGGACGGCCAGCACAGAGGCACCATGAAACCTGGAGGAGCGCTCCAGGAGATGGGACGAGAGAAGGGGAAGAGAAGGGCAGGTTACGTGCAAGTAACTATAACAACTAGTTAGGCCACACGTTACCACGTTAATATGTGGAACAAACTGGCCGTCTGTCTCAGGTTCCTCCTCAGGTTAAATACCGAGCTCTCCTGAGCTCTCAGCCACTCGGTAGCTGCTGTCACGCCCTGCAATGAGAATTAGTGGAGAGGAAAACAAACACCACACACCAGCTGCTGAGATCCTGACAATTTAATGATGAACAAACCTCTGAATATCAATTTCAATATGCTATTGACCTTTTAAATGTTTTTTTGACATTTTTGTCCAATAAGAAATCAAAAATCAGTAAATCACCAAAAACAGATTGAAATTTCTAAATTTATAGAACAGAAAGCAATTAACCTGGCTCTGCCAGATCTATGTGTAGCCCCAGCTGTCCACTCTGTGATTTTCGTGGGTTTGGAAAACTCCAAATCTCGCAAGAATCCATCTTGCAGCACAAGGGAGAAAAGCAATGTCAGGAATTTGCATTTCTAAACTAAAGAATTGTCACTTTTTTGCCACTTGTTATGATGCGTAACCATGGCAACAAGAGACTTGTTTACAAGTAAGAGCAGCTAACTGACATTTCTAAGGCTGAAATAATCCTCAAACTGAAACTCTGGATCCCTGATGAGCTCAAAAGAAGAAGACATGGATGCAGAGCAGGAGCAAAGTGAAGAGAGAGAAAGCGGAAGTTTAAACCTTCACCTCCATCAGTCATACTGACAAATGTGAGATCTCTTTGCTAATAAAATGGATGAACTTGAAGCTCTGCTGAAGACCCAGCCAGAGTATCAGGAATGCAGCATCATGTGTTTTACTGAGACACGGCTAAAGGAACATATCCTGGACTCCAGCGGGTCTCTGCCTGGCTTTCAAACAATATGAGCAGAGAGAGATTTGAAGAGGAGCAGCAAAAGAAGAGGAGTTTGTCAGCTGATCACATCTGCAGTCACCTGTTGGGGAAGCAGCATCAGAGCAAGTGACATGAAGAGGCTGAACAGATGGATAAGGAGGACTGATTCTGTCATGGAGACTGAACTGGAGTGTCTTGAGTTGATTGTCCAAAGGAGGATGAAGAACATGATGGAAAACCCTCATCATTCTCTTCAGAATACACAGTAACTCAACAACAGAGTGTCTTCAGTCAGAAGATTCTTCATAATCCGCTGCAGCACAGACCGCTACAGGAGATCCTTCCTGTCCACACCTAGAACCCTCTACAGGAGATCCTTCCTGTCCACAGCTAGAACTCTATATGGCTCCCTGAAAAAGAACTGAGCTACAACAAAACTTGAATTTCCCTTCGGGGATTAATAAAGTATTTTTGATTTGATTTGATTTGATTTGATTTGATTTGATTTGATTTGATTTGATTTGATTTGAATCAGAATCTGGTTAATGTGGCCACAAAAGTTATACATTTGTTCTTATACTTACAGACATAATATTAGACATAGTACACAGATACACACGAGATTTAGCAGCATCGTTCACTATAAAAGGTGTTTGAATTCTGTTTTTACAGATAAAATATAATTATTTCCATTACAGAATAATTTGTTTCTTTATTAAAGTGTTAAATCAGTTTGTTTTTGATCCCCTGGCAATTGGAGGCTGGGACAGAGTGCTGAGAGAGTTTGAACTGGAGGACTTCCTGGATGATAAATGCCAAACTGAAGTCCATGAACAGCATCATGACGTGTACACGTCCCTGCAGTGTCGAGGTGTTCCTAACCCTGTATAACAAAACCTGAAAATTTAACATATTTTGATACCAGAATCTGGATCACTGTTAATTGGCTATGTCATTATTATTAAGTTGATAATATACTATGTAATTTCCCCTGTTTGAAAGATTTTAGAAGTTTAATACAAATCAGTGTTTTGTGTCATGTTTCATCACCTGCCTTTCGTTTTCTTCACCCTTGCCCCAGTATTGTTTTGTTTCTGTTAGTTTAGTTGTTTTAGTTGCAGCATTATTTATTTTCTTTCTCCTATGTCTTGCTGCAAACTCCTAATTTTCACTTATTAGTTGCACCTGCTGCCACTCTCATCAGCCTGTCCTGCTTCACCTTCGCCTGTTTGCCCTCACCACATTTGGGCCTTTTCCACTAACTATCCTAGAAACGTGCACGTACGACAGCCTTCTATAAACGTTTCACTGGAATGATCGACGGGTGGGTGGTTCAATAGTCTAAATGACCCACCTGGAAGAAAAAGATCCTCTGCAATACCTTTAGTGGGTTTTTTTTACCATTAATTTTAAGTTTTACACAAGAAGCAGCTGAGTGGACTATTTAATATCTCTCAGGAGTCTGGCCTGTGTTGAACCCCACGGAAGATTCAGGCCTCGCCTTATGCCAAGTAAAATTCTAAAGGTTATTGTTGTTCATCCTTGTTACAATTTGTCCACAGTGTCTGTATTTACGACTACGATCAAGATTTCTACTGCCAAGACTACGTGACTCCTGGGATGCTGCTTTCATCATCTACATCAATCTACACTCATCCACACCGGAAGTCCTGCCCGCTCCATCTCAGATTCATCACCTGGGACCTGTCCACTCTGCTCCATCTCTCCTTGCACTGGCTTGCTCAGAGTCCTCATTTCCCCCCTATGTGGAAACCCCTCGTCATCACCAGGCTTGACCTTCCTTCTTTCATTCCTCCTCTAAGTTCCCTAAAGTTCTATGGCTCCCCAATAATCATTCTCTCCCTCTGTTCCAGAGCCAGACAACCACCGTATTTACTGTACATATTGTTACCTTTATAAATAAACCTTTTACTTGTGAAGTCTGGTGTCAAGCATTTGGGTCTGGCCACAGTAAATCATGACACATTGTAATGTGTTGCCAAGGTAACCAGCTCTGGCCACAGAATCCTGCAGCTCGGTCAACCGCAGCTGTTATATTAGGCCTAATCAGTGGAGGGAAGTGAGATGATTAACGTTAAGAGTAAATTCACCAAATAGGTTAAAGGAAACTAAAATCATTCATGTTTTGTCTACTGTCTTGCTGTTGTGAACCAACTAACGTTTGAGCTGGAGCAATAATTTAGAAAAATCTATTTGACCTGAACTTTTTATAGGTGTCCTAAACACTTTTTAATTGTCACCCTGCATTCAGTCAGAATCAAGTATTCACCCAGACAAGGTATAATTTTAATTTAATAACTTGCTTCTCAACACTGGCAGTCATTAATAAAAATTGATACTGTGCACAACGATAGTGTGTTGATTTTTTCATACATTGTGAAGCCTGAGTTTAAAAAGGAAGATCTAATCAGAGATGCAGCAGAAGAAGATGGAATGTTTGAGGTTTTTTTAGGGTCATGTTTTGTTAACCTCAGCATGGAAATATTCAAGACTGAGAACATTTTAAAAAACCTCAGTAACTGGTCGTTTTGGAAGTTTAGGAGAATATGTTCTGCAAGGTACAGAGGAAACATGAAGTCACTGCAGTCCTGAGGCAAAAACATGTTTTACTCAGATTTCTACAACACTTTATCAACCACAAAAAAAATTTCTCCACGTGACTTTAATATGTATGAGGTTCAGCTGTGGTCCTTTCTTTAAGAAAAGCTTTTTTCCAACTCTGAACAGAGGGATCTGGATCCAGAAGGAGGAATGGGTTGTTCTTCCCTTTGATGAATGAGGTCAAGTTTTTAAAGCTTCAAGACTATCCACCTTTCAGTAAATGCGAAGGTGCCACCCACAGTTACATGCTGTAACTGTGAATGAGCTGACAACACAGGGTCAAGATTTGCCATTTTATTTCACTGAGAAAGCTAAATCCCTGAATCTCATTTGGGCTGTGTCTGAACACAAGTGACAACTTGCCCAAAAAAACACAAGAAAAATGAGCAGCCCCAGTACAAAGTTTCAGATGTTATTAAAACATGTTACACAGGAGAAGAGTGACAGATGTTTCAGATTGAATCCAGACCAAAATATTACCTATCCTTTGAAGACATATTTTCTTCCCTATGACCTCCTATTCCCCCATGTTCTCAGTCTTCATTATTCATCCTCCTTGACCTTGACCTTATCGTCCAATCAAACTGAGTTACCCTCTACATCATTTCCTTTCCATCATATGGGATAAAACAAGAGTTTTTGGGAAGTTGCTACTTTTTCAAATACCAGACAATAATACTACATTTAATGTGTGAAAATACTGTTCACTCTCTCTCATCAAGTCTTTTCCAGGTTAATGTTCAAATTGCTGAGAACAGTTGTGAAAACAGGAGCTGCTGGTGGGGAGACTAAAAACAAAGTCCATCATAAAGTCAGCAGATTGACTCCCTGAAAGGCCGGAAATCAGATCTCTGACCCTAATCAACAGGAAATTAAAGAAAACAACAATCGAGACAAAAGCAGGCAGAACATCATGTGCAGTAAATAGATCCTTGCAGAAGTAACATCAACAGTAGTGACACTCCCTGGAAAAGCCCGTGGGGGATTTTGCATGGTTCTGTCGCTGTGTATGTTTGTTTGTAAGCAAAGTATCTCATTAACCACAGCAGATTTAAAAGCAATTCACAGAAGTATTACACTGATTGTACATCTAGAACTGATTATTTTTGGAGTCATGATGACCATCACCACTAATTAATGTTAACAAGCACAAAAATGACTATAACTCTGTCAATTTTATAGATATTGTGCTAAAACTTGGAGTGGTAGTAGCTGTGAGTCTTCTTCAACTCGCAGCACCGACTGATCACTTGGCATCTTTTCTTAAAACTGTTAGAGTTAATTTTGTTTGTCTGTTCATAAAATATCTCATGAATCCCTGGATGGCCTAGCCTGACCAATCAGATCCTCCTGCATTATGTTCAAATGCAGAAGGTCTCACGTCTTTGTAAAATAATCCGTCAAAGACGAGAGGGCCTGGTTGATCAGGTAATGGATGGCCTTTAATGAAACTCTCAGAAAATAACAATGGAGGTACATCTCCAACTGATCCAAACTATTCAAAATAGCTGTTACCGTTAATTAGCATTAGCAAACTGGCTATATGTGTGTTTTGTATTTAAACATACAATTCGCACCACAACAGAATTACAAGAAAATAGTAACAAAATTTACTGAAAATTATAATCATTATTTAATTACTAGACAACATGATACCAGTTTCCATTGTTATGCTGATGATTATCAATGAGGACTGATGAATCCAATCAGTTACTGAGATTACAATCTTGTCTTAATGACATAAAATCTTGAGTGACATTTAATATTCTGCTCTTAAATTCAGACAAAACAGAGGTTCTGTTTCTGTTCTTTGGGCCTGAGCACCTTAGGAACAAACTGTAGTCAGTCATTTACTTCAGATTAATTTGGACTCAAACAACAATGAAAGAACCTGGGTGTTATCTTTGACCAGGACATGTTGCTTTAGCTCTCATATAAAAGATGTTGCCATGACAACCTACTTCCACCTGCGTAACATTGCTAAAATTAGAAACATTCTGAATCAAAATGATGCAGAAACATTAGTTCTGCATTTATCACTTCTAGACTTAGATGGGGGATGGGGTTGAATTGATGATTCGACCCAATCAGCTGGTTCCTTAGATGGGAAATGTTTTGATTGATTGGTATTTCTGTAAAGTGCCTTGAAATGACTGTGTTATAAACTGGCGCTTTATAAATAAATATGAATTGAATTACACAGAACACAGGTAGGTTTCAGACTTTTTCTTACTGAGCTCAGGACAGTGAGCAGAATCTCAGAGTAGAGCTGAGGAAGCAAACGTTAGCAAAGAGGCAGCAACAGAGGAGGCAGCCGCAGGTTATGACCTCACTGCTGTGACATGATAGAGTGGTGATTCAAAAAGTAAACAACTTTCTTTAACATCCATCCATTTTCTACACCTACTTCGTCCTTTTCAGGGTCACATGGGACTTCTGTCAATCTCCAGCAGTCTTTGGGCAAGAGGCAGGGGACACCCTGGACAAGTCACCAGTCCAGCTGCCAATTAACCTCTTGCTTGTTTTTAGGCTGTGGGAGGAAATCAGAGTTCAGGAGGAGAACATGCAAAAACCTAGCCCAGATTTGAACCCAGGACCTTCTCACTGCAAGGCAACAGCTCTACCAGGTGCGCCACTATCATTAACCCTTCATCTTATTCAGTAGTCCAACATGCAATATCCATAACGTAATCCAGTAAATAGGCAAATGGTCGGTAATGTTTAACTTAAATGAAATGGGAGCAGACAGGCACTGAGTAATATAGATATGTTTTACCAGTATTTTTTACAGTTTAATATGGGAATAGCTGAGAGTCATTCACAACACACACTCTGAGGGTCAACAGCTCATGTAAGATATTGTGATACTGAGTGAGACAGTGCATGACATTATTTCCAAGATTTGACCCAAACGGCTGTAACACCATCATTTCTTAAAATGAGAAGATCTTGGTTTAAAACTCTGGTATGAAGGAGGAAACACATAATTATGGGGTCTGAGTGAACCTCCAGTCTCGAGCAGTTCTTAACCCTGTAAAAATGTTTGTGCCACTTTTAGAATTTAAAATTCACATTTCCACTTTACCATTTCATGTTCTTGAACGATTAATCTAAAAATGCCCTCATTGATTCCATATATTGATTAAGTTCATGAGTGAAATACAGTCTTGCTTCTGCTTGGTGTTGGAAGCTTGTGAGTGTTTACGTATCTTCTGGACATGGATTTACAGTATTTGTGGCATGTTGGTGAGTGTTGCTGGGCTGGACCTCACTGGGGGTTTGGCTGCATGCCCAGTGGATGTCTGCACAGCTGAGTCCAGCCACCTCAGTCTTAAACATCTATCTACACACACTCACTCCCCTTTCTAATGCTTTAATCAGGACCTAATGAGGCCAAGCTGCCTGAAAGCCTGAGGCATCACCAGCTACACAACACAAGACAAATGTTGTGCTAATGAAAATCATCTATTTATTTACAATGCATTATCTCAGGCATGTGGCCAACAGTTCACAATGCATGCACTGTGTTTAATTAATGTAAGTGTGGGGTGGATAGTTGCAGACAGCACAGGACCATCTTGTGCTTTTTTGTTGTTGGGCTAAAAGCCAAGCAAATATGTGAAACTAAACTTCTGATTTGTTTGAGATTAAATGTTTTGGCTAAAAATGCCTTTTAGTGATTCTGATTCTCTGGCAAAACAGAATGTTTAATGTTGGAGTTGTTTATCCTGCTGAAATGAACAACCTTGATAAGAACTTTAAAGAGGCCCTTCCATTAAAAACGTTTTTTTTCTGAGATTTCTGTTGAATATTTTAGCTCCACAGGTGTTCTTACCTTTGTAATGGGTATAAAAACTGGTCAACAACTTCACTTTCGGTTTTTATCTCACAATCTACACAGGTGGCGTTAAAACCCGAGTTTGAGCAGCCTGTATTTCTTTCACCACTCCTTTGCTCGTTGGTATTCATTGGCACCGGCAGTTGAAACCATGCCTAGCATGCTGCTGGCTAAAAGCTGTAGCATAAGACGTAACAAACAGGAATGAAAATGAATGAAAATGAAAATGAAAAATACTTTATTTATCCCAGAAGGGAAATTCAATGTTGTAGTAGTTTTTTTTTTTTTTTTTTTTTTTTTTTTTTTT
>SSNP01000123.1:1205407-1224799 GCA_006937955.1 Pachypanchax playfairii | reverse complement strand
TCTGACCTTTCTTGTAGATGTATTCTGTGTTGCATTTCCACTCTAGTCTGTTGTCCAGCTGAACTCCAAGGTACTTGTATTCCTCCACCACCTCTACCTCCTCTCCTAGGATGGAAATACTGCTGTGTTGATTCTTTCTCCTCCTGAAGTCAACAATCATCTCCTTAGTTTTGCTGGTATTTAAAACGAGATGATTGTTACCGCACCATTTCACAAACTGACTGACCAGTTCTCTATACTCAGCTTCTTGTCCCTCACTGATGCACCCAACAACTGCAGAGTCATCAGAGTATTTCTGCAGATGACAGGACTCAGAGTTGTACTGGAAGTCAGAGGTGTACATCGTGAAGAGAAATGGTGAGAGTACAGTTCCTTGTGGCGCTCCAGTGCTGCTGACCTCCATCCCAGACACACAACCCCCCAGTCTCACAAACTGTGGTCTGTTTGTGAGGTAGTCATAAATCCAGGAGGTTGTGGAGGAATCCACCTGGAATTTATGGAGCTTCTCACATAACAAAGCAGGCTGAATTGTGTTAAAAGCACTTGAGAAGTCAAAGAACATGACCCTCAAAGTGCTGCCTGATTGGTCCAGATGAGAGTGTGCTCTGTGAAGCAGGTAGATCAAAATCAAAAATCAAATCAAAAATACTTTATTAATCCCCGAAGGGAAATTCAAGTGTTGTTGTAGCTCAGTTCTTTTTCAGGGAGCCATAGAGAGTTCTAGCTGTGGACAGGAAGGATCTCCTGTAGCGGTCTGTGCTGCAGCGGATTATGAAGAATCTTCTGACTGAAGACACTCTGTTGTTGAGTTACTGTGTTCTGAAGAGGATGATGAGGGTTTTCCATCATGTTCTTCATCCTCCTTTGGATAATCAACTCAAGACACTCCAGTTCAGTCTCCATGACAGAATCAGTCCTCCTCATCAATCTGTTCAGCCTCTTCATGTCACCTGCTCTGATGCTCCACCCCAACAGGTGACTGCAGATGTGATCAGCTGACAAACTCCTCTTCTTTTGCCGCTCCTCTTCAAATCTCTGTCTGCTCATATTGTTTGAAAGCCAGGCAGAGACACACTGGAGTCCCTGATATGTTCCTTTAGCCGTGTCTCAGTAAAACACATGATGCTGCATTCCTGATACTCTGGCTGGGTCTTCAACAGAGTTTCAAGTTCATCCATTCTGTTAGCAAAGAGATCTCACATTTGTCAATATGACTGATGGAAGTGAAGGTTTAAACTTCCTCTTTCTCTCTCTTCACTTTGCTCCTGCTCTGCATCCATGTCTTCTTCTTTTGAGCTCATCAAGGATCCAGAGTTTCAATTTGAGGATTATTTCAGCCTTAGAAATGTCAGTTAGCTGCTCTTACTTGTAAACACGTCTCTTGTTGTCAGGGTTACGCATCATAACAAGTGGCAAAAAAGTGACAAATCAAGCAAAAAACTCAATCAGCACAGCACCCAAATCAGAAGAAAAGTATTTAGAAAATATTTCCAGAAGAAAAAACCATCAAGAAATACTCAAAAAGAACAAAAAAATGCTAGCAAGTGCTAGCTAAGTCACAGAGCTACTCCAACAAGCTGCCACCAGTTGTAGCGCTATTCTGGAAATAGATGATGGCATCTTCAACCCCAAGCCCATTACGGTATGCAAACTGTAATGGGTCCTGAAAGGTGCTGACCTGCTTGTTGAGGTGAGCCAGTAAGAGTCTCTCCAGGACTTTCATGACATGAGATGTCAGGGCAACTGGTCTGTAGTCGTTTGGTTCAGCTGGTTGTGGTTTTTTAGGTACTGGAACAAGGCAATATGTTTTCCACAGCACAGGAACTGTTTTCTGTCTCAAACTGGTGTTGAAGAGGTGCTGGAGAACTGGACATAGTTGCATTGAGCAGGTCTTGAGAACTCTGGGACTGACACCATCTGGACCTGCAGCCTTGTTCTGGTTCAGTTTCTCCAGTTGTTTCTTGACCTGGTTGCAGGTCACAGACAGAGTGGAGGTGGAGGCAGAGGAGGTCTTTGGGTGCTCTGAGGTGGAGGAAGATGATGCAGTGTTCTGGTCCATGACTGAGCTGCAGGGTGACGGAGTGGAGGTGTGACAGGAAAGCTGTGGGCTCATGGAGGGTGTGTGGTCTGTGGGGCTGGAGGCAGGGGGGGAACTGAACCTGTTGAAGAACATGTTCAGTTCATTAGCTCTGTCCAGACCTCCATCAGTCTGGTCCCCCTTTACCTTGAAGCCGGTGATCTTCTTCATTCCAGACCACACATCCCTCACGTTGTTCTGCTGGAGCTGACTCTCTAGCTTCCTCCTGTAGTCCTCCTTGCACTTCCTTGTTTGTGCTTTAAGTTGTTTTTGTGTTGTCTTTAATAACTCCCTGTCACCATCCCTGAAGGCTTTCTTTTTGATGTTCAGCAGCTTTTTCAGGTCTCTGGTGATCCAGGGTTTGTTATTGGGGAAGCACCTCACAGTTCTTGTTGGTACGATGCTGTCCACACAGAAGTTTATATAATCTGTCACACACTCAGTCATGGTGTTGATGTTGTCTCCATGAGGTTCACAGAGGACATTCCAGTCCGTAGCCTCGAAGCAACTTTTCAGAGCACCTTCAGCATCATTAGACCAGGTTTTGGTGGTTTTTGTGATCACTGGTTGCTGCTGAACGATGGGCTTGTAGGTGGAGGTGAGAAGAACCAGATTATGGTCAGATCTTCCTAAAGGTGGCAGGGCAGAGGAGCTGTATGCATTTTTAATATTTACGTAAAATAAGTCCAACGTCTTATTTTCTCTGGTGGAGCAACTGACAAACTGTTGGAATGTTGTTAAAGCTGTAGAGAGGGAGACGTTGTTGAAGTCTCCAGAGATCGCCATAACTGAGTTTGGATGCTGTGTGCCTTGCAACAACGGAGCTGATGACATCACAGGCAGTTTCTGGAGCGGTACCAGGTATTATATAAACCGCTACCAGAATAACACAGGTAAACTCTCTGGGTAAATAATATGGACGGAAACTCACAGCTAACAGTTCGATGTCCCTCGTACAGATCTTCTCCTTCACGGTGACATGTCCAGGATGACACCAACGCTGGTTAACCAGCACTATGATTCCACCTCCCCTCAGCTTCCCGCTGAGTTGCTTACTGCGGTCTGCGCGGACCGTCAGAAAGCCGTGTACAGACACGTTACTGTCCGGGATGTGTTCATGCAGCCACGTCTCGGTGAAACACATAAAACTGCATTCTCTGTACTCTCTCTGGGACCTGGTTAGCACCTCGAGCTCGTCCGTTTTGTTAGCTAGCGATCTGACGTTACCCATCACAACAGTTGGAAGAAACGGTTTAAATCTCCACCGCTTTTCTCTCTGCTTCACTCCTGCCCTGCGTCCTCTTCTCTTTCTCTTCAACTCCAGCGGGATTTGCTGTGTTATTTCACTGTTAATTTTGATTTGGGAGAGTTTTATCAGTTGGTCACGCTGATAAACAAGTCTTCCGTTGCCATGGAGACTCATCATAACCAAATCTGGAAACAGCCAAAAAGAGCCAAAAACATCCAAAAAACTCTCCCGTGCAGCACAGCCCCTGAACCGACGCAAAATCCCCTTTAAAAAAAAACTAATTTGACAGCTGAAGTCTGTCAAAAGACGGCTGTAATTTTAAAAAATCACGATAGCAAGATGTTCTGATACATCTGATGTTGCCATGCGCAGCGGGGCAGGAAACAGTATGCCTTGCTCTCATAGGCTAATTTGTTAGCCAATCTCAGTCCAGCAAATTCAAATAATGAATATTGAGTTGCAGCCCAAAGCCAGGCAAATCTTCATGCAGACAGATTGAAAGGTCTGTAAATCAGTGTTTCCTAATGTTTTTTAGATATAAAATGTTTCATATTACAGGTTAGCACTTCAGAAATAACCACAAAGTCATGAAATCTATGTAAAATGGCCTCTTTAAAAAGAACAAAGATCATGAGACGGTTGCACGTTCATTTCATCGTTAAAATTACCAAAGAATAAACTGCTGCCACTGTGGGTTGATAGCTGAGAGATGTTTGCTGGTTTCCTGTAACAATCACTGCTCATACTGTTTCCAATAAACATTTTTAAATTTGCTGCTTGTATTGATGAGTATTGTGGATTTCATCTACTAGTTTTTAATTACAAAGATAAAAAGTTTTATGGTCCGAGGTCAATTTTTGACACAATCGGGATAAGCAAACAGAAAACAGGTAGATAATGCTGGTATACACCTGACAATTATCTATACCTTGCACATGGCTGATTTACGCCATGAACATTAAAGGACACATTTAGGGTGAAGTGAATTAAATAGGAAATTACAGGTGTCATCATTGTTTATCATCTTCTGCCTTTATCATCATATTCCAGTCAGCACAACAAAAGGGTGCCAGACTGTACAATATACTTTATATATGTCATAGATTTTAATTATTTTTTTTGTTAATTTTTTATGGGCTTGCAGTGACACCCTCCCCAACAGATGTCACCCTGGGTGACCAGGTAGCCCCCTCATACCAAGAGGCAGCTCTGCACAGAATTAAATTTGTACTACTTGCTTGTCCTGCTTCTGCTCCTGGTTGGTTCACAACCGGTTGTCTGGAGAACTGGCTTCAGTTTTGGGATGACTCATTTGTGCTCTCACACAATTTTTACGAACATGGACAAATTACATATAAAAGCACAGACCTGAGTGGCATCTTTGTCAGTTCAGCCAGACAGTTTTTGAGTAATTGTCTAGGGCAAGCTGCTGTCTTAGAGACATCATCTTCAATCGAGTATCCAAAGTCAACATTCCAAACAATCTACTGTCATCACAGGTCAGTGAGAGGGAACAAAGTGAAATCTGAAAGAGCAACTCGATTTTCCTCCCGCTCTATTCTTAAAAATCTAAGATTTCACAAGTTCAGTTCTCCTGGCTCTGGAAACCCAGAGTTATTCATGTAAGCAGACATCATCAATTACCATTAATTAACCAGATGATGGTCTGGTGAGCAGAAAATGATGGAGGTGATTAATCACTCACCCAGGCCTGCTGCTTTAGAAAGGATGGGGGGAATGAAAAAAGCTGCTTTCTTACTTGACAACATGGTCAAAAACAGGACAGGAGACTCCTCTGAGGAAAACATTGGCAATAATGATCCACCTGACAGATCTAATAGAGAAAACACACTTATCCTTGAGTGTGCACGGTGTGAGCTGTCTGTGAGGGATAGAAATTAAAGTAAGATCTTTTTTATCAGATGGAGGGGATTTCCTGTCCCATGCTGCTTTTCTCTTCTTATGCTTGCCTGAGTCATGGCTCCTCCGTGGGTGACTTTTACTGGCAGTTTGGGTGATGAAGTCATTATGGAAAGATCCTGCGTGCAGTCAAACTAGTAATTCAGTGAGAAAGATTTCATCTGGTCAAAGCAGGCTGTCTTTATAAATAAACAAACTGATCTTAAAACGAGGCAAGCAATGAGGAAAATGTGAAATGTTGTTCCTGCCTAATCTGCCATCCAGCTTGAAAAACCCAAATTTTAATCTCAGATTTAATAAAAGGTCGGATTTGCAGTTCTGAAAATAAGAGCACATGGGTGTTGCAACTGAAATAATTCCAGGCTTGATCCAGGAAAATATTATGCTTACTGGATGAATCAGAGAGCTCATCTCTCCAGATGAGTTTTGGGGGATTTTTCAAGGTCTGTTCATGAGACAGTTATGAGGTTATTGTACAAATCACCATATGCCTCGAGTCGTTCAGTCACTTTTCATCATTTCTCTAAGCTGAGGTAAATTAAATTAAAACCACTGTGAATACAAATCAAGCAAGCAAAGCATCTTCTTCCATAAAATTGGATGTTCCCAGCAGCAGGTCGGCAGCCCAGGAAGTTGTGTTTGGTAAAACGATGCTGTGCTCTGCCAGTCAGCCACTGCTTTCATCAGCTCTGTTTTGATGAGGGAGTCTGGCTCATTTCTGTTATAGACTCACCTCATATATGCTTTATTACCTCATCTTGAGTCGTGATTTATCTCTCCTGCACAGGCCACTTTTATTTGTTTTGGTTTATTTTCTGGGCTGTTTATATCTGCAGAAGATAAAAGAAAATCATGGCTTTATTACCTCGATGCAGTGGGTTTTTCTGCTGCAGAGGGCTCACCGTGCAAAGCTGCTGCTACACACCTGCGCCACATTTGATGTGCCTCTTTCAGAGGTACTGAACCACAACATGAGCACACATTGTCCCTGAGTAAAGCTGATAAACATCAAACATAACCTAGTATCTGCTGAAATATACAGTTCATTACTGTCTGATGCTAATGTTGAAAAGGAGACATTTACCGGTAATTTTCATGACTCGTGTCACACAGAGGTATTTGGAGTATTTAAAGAGAAAAGATGTTCGTGTAATCTCTCAGGCTTGCGTGTTACCAGTTCGTGTTCTGCATGTACATTCATTTATTTGAAAAATATCCAAAGAACCTCGAAGCTTCTATGGGACGTTATCTAAAATCTGTGGGGCTCTGTCTCCCTCTTGAGGCGACAACCAGAAAAACAAATAAAACGCTTTTAGCTTACTTTTGATTAAAGTATTAAAGACGCCACCTGCTAAGACAAACTCACAAAAATAACACCTAGATGTATTGAATTATATGACATTTTTAAAAATATTTTAACTGCAAAATCTCATATTGTTTCCAGACTCAAACCTTCAGAATGTTAAAATATTTGTTGGGGCCATTTTTCATATAAGTACAGACTTTTTTTTGGGTAAATTTATAGGAAATGTTAGCACAGCAGGCTTTTATTTTTTCAATAAAACAAATAACAACCCCTAATAGATAGCTGGGGACATCATTTCTGCAAATAAACAAATTAACCTGTTGTTTATTAGAAATCATTTTGGGTTTCCTTTTTGTTACATAATAAATAAGATTAAATAAAATATAAGGGAATAACATGTGGAAACATAAATGCTTTTACATGCTCCATTTTCGTTTTCCATAATTTTCCGAACAAGATAAAAAAATCATCCTTTCAAAAGAAAACAAGACAGAAACAAACTTTAAAGTCAGTGCTCATCCAGCTAAAACTCCAGTTAAATTAAGTTTCTCTTCTGTGCCAAAACATACTGCAAATACCTCTAAATTAGTCATGATTATCTGCACCATAACAGCCATTAGACTAATAACAGTATTGTATTATTTTATTAGCCAGTACTGAAGATTAATCATGAAGTACAGATGACGTGTTTTTTTTACAAAGTGCACAATATAAAGAGCAAGGAACAGTTCACACAACACGGCAACAAGTTCAGTGAAGTCTACAAGCAAAGAATCACAGAAAAATAAAGCATGTTTAAACATACATACATGCTGAGGTCTGTTTCTTTTGATGAAAATTACAGAGTGTCTAACAGGCCTTTATTGTGGAAACAATCATTGATTAATCAGTTAGATAACATCACACTGACTATGATAGAGCAATTTGTTCTAGACTGTGGTGGCAGACAGATTACAATGCGAGTGCACGTCTGTTCTCACAGGTTGGTAATCCCAAAAAGTCAAACCTGCCAGTTAAAACAGAAAAAACCTTAAATGTGCATTTTATTCACCGTTTACTATGAACACTGGTGGTTAACATGCTGCTGAATGAGGTTTGAAGTTCTTCTCAACAGTTGAAGAGATTAACTACAGATTTATGAATGTAAAACTCTGATTTATACGGTTCGGCTGTGAAAGACAATGCTAAAAGTATTAGTGGATATCATCTTTCAGCCAACCCGTCTGATTTGTCCTTTAAACATGCAAAGTCTGCAGAAAGTGACACTGATATTGGTGCATGTGTTTGGTACGTCGCAGGAACTTGTTCAGACTGTTTACAGGTTTTGATTCTGCTCAGTTTTTCTTAAAGCTTGATCTCAAAAACACGTCTAATACAACGAAGATGATGAGGTGTATCAACAGAGGCTGGTAAGAAAATACAGCAGGTACTGCAGCAAGACACATTTTATTGGGTTAGCAACAGCTAATATTAGATAGTGTTATTAAGATTCTTGGTGAAATACATTGTTATTACATGTTAGTACAGTATTCAACTAACCAGGAATCATGACGTGAAGGTAAACCTGGAGCATGAGTCTGCAGTGGTTTCCATCACCTGTATGATGAAATGAACAGCAAAGTACTACATGTTTCACTAAAGTATATGTTGATGCAGATTAAGTTAAAATGAGAGAAAACGGGACAAACTAAGCATGAAACAAAAAATGTCTCCTTGTCATAGAGCTGAAGCAGAATGAGTTATAAATTAAACCACATTGTTTGAAGAAACTAGTTCAAAGAGTCAAATACTGTAATCTGAGCTCAGGGAGCGAGCGGTCCCAGCCTCAGCTCTGCGTGATGTGTGAGCCAAATGGCGTCTGGAGCACCATCACTTCCCTCCTCGCTTGACCGGACAGGAGCTGCGAGGTTACGGAAATCATGTCGGATCTTAAATGAAACTGTGACATCAGCATCCTCTTCCTTCTGAGGGATCACTTTGATGAAGAAACCAATCTTGTTGGATTTCCTGAAGGCAACAACACTGAGGAAAGAACAGAGCGATAAGAACAAGCAATTGCTCAAACTCACACTTTTATACAAGAGTGTTTTAGGATGTTTCCTTACTCTGGATCGTCCTGGAAGTCCTGTGGTTCGGCCAGTTCATCATACTCAGCTGCAGCATCTCTTCCTGCCAAGACCAGCTCCTTACTGGGTAAAACAACCTGTTCAACCAACATTTAAGCATTTAGCAAATTAACTAATTAAACTGTTGGAGAAAGATGCACTGATTTTCCTCAAGATCTAATTAACGTTGCTTAAACAAACCCTGATGCATCACATGATGAAATACATCAATTCCAGTTTTGTGATGCTGTTGAGATTAAGTCATAATACATCTCAAATTTGTGTCTCCAGCAAATGCTTTTCTTTTCTTTGGTATTGTTGGAACAGTGATTAACACAACATGAATTCTCATGAAACAAACATGCTTCTAATTAATACATTTAAATGTTTCTGTTTCAGACAAGATTTACATCATTAAACTAGACAGAAGAAATAAATCCAACTGTGTTGAGGTGCTATTGATTATTTATAATCATGATTATTTATTATATGATTATTTATAAGATATGTGACGGTACAAAACATACCAGAGGATATACACTCACCGGCCACTTTATTAGGTACACCTGTCCAACTGCTCGTTAACACTTAATTTCTAATCAGCCAATCACATGGCGGCAACTCAGTGCATTTAGGCATGTACACATGGTCAAAACAATCTCCTGCAGTTCAAACCGAGCATCAGTATGGGGAAGAAAGGTGATTTGAGTGACTTTGAACGTGGCATGGTTGTTGGTGCCAGAATGGCTGGTCTGAGTATTTCAGAAACTGCTGATCTACTGGGATTTTCACGCACAACCATCTCTAGGGTTTACAGAGAATGGTCCGAAAAAGAAAAAATATCCAGTGAGTGGCAGTTCTGTGGGCGGAAATGCCTTGTTGATGCCAGAGGTCAGAGGAGAATGGCCAGACTGGTTCGAGCTGATAGAAAGGTAACAGTGACTCAAATAACCACTTGTTACAACCAAGGTAGGCAGAAGAGCATCTCTGAACGCACAGTACGTCGAACTTTGAGGCAGATGGGCTACAGCAGCAGAAGACCACGCCGGGTGCCACTCCTTTCAGCTAAGAACAGGAAACTGAGGCTACAATTTGCACAAGCTCATTGAAATTGGACAATAGAAGATTGGAAAAACGTTGCCTGGTCTGATGAGTCTCGATTTCTGCTGCCCCTTGGTACCAATTGAGCATCGTTACAACGCCACAGCCTACCTGAGTATTGTTGCTGACCATGTCCATCACTTTATGACCACAATGTACCCATCTTCTGATGGCTACTTTCAGCAGGACAATGCGCCATGTCATAAAGCTGGAATCATCTCGGACTGGTTTCTTGAACATGACAATGAGTTCACTGTACTCAAATGGCCTCCACAGTCACCAGATCTCAATCCAATAGAGCATCTTTGGGATGTGGTGGAACGGGAGATTCGCATCATGGATGTGCAGCCGACAAATCTGCGCCAACTGTGTGATGCCATCATGTCAATATGGACCAAACTCTCTGAGGAATGCTTCCAGCACCTTGTTGAATCTATGCCATGAAGAATTGAGGCAGTTCTGAAGGCAAAAGGGGGTCCAACCCGTTACTAGCATGGTGTACCTAATAAAGTGGCCGGTGAGTGTATGTATACTGCAATGTTTTAAACATTTAAACACCCACCCACACACCAGCCCTCCCCGAATGAAACGTCTCATCATGAACATTTCAGCTGCTTCATACCAGGCTGACAGTAACTATTCTGATCTTGTCATTAATCTTGTCTCAGTCACATCTCTCTGCTCCGCCTCCGATGACGAATCACCCTGAACATCTAATTCTGCCTCCTTCTTCGGTCTTGCACATGCTGCTGCTGTTGGCACATTTTACTTCGTCCTTTGTGACTTTTTAGCCTTTCTTTCCCCTCACAGCGTTTCCACCACTTCTTGCAGTTTTGTGTTTCATTCATTTCCAATCACTCCCCTTCAACTCTGCTCAGCCCAAACGGTAACATTTGGTCCAAGTGTGTGAGTGTGTGTGTGTGTGTGTGTGTGGGGGGGGTCTGAAGAAGGCTAAGAGATTTCATTGGATTAGCCCAATGTTCTTCAAGAAAAGCAACCAAAGGGCAGTTGCAGTCAATAAGAATTTATAATAATATGCTTGTTTTGGTTCAATTTTTACAGCCGGCCCAAAACTGTGACTTGACCCATCTGACATTACCTGGTGCACCACATGGCCCGTCCATGTTTGACTGTGTGTAAACTGTGACTCGTACATTTTGCCTTAATTCAACAAATTATTTTTTTAAGTGTTAGATTTGTAATAAACCAACAAACCTAATCATTTAATAAACATTAACTCTATATGTTTGTTACACAAAATTTCTATTCAAGTCAAATGTGCTACATTTGGGTTTTTCAATCTTTCAAGACAAAGTGACTAAAGCAGTAAATTAAAAATTGTTGCATTTTTGGTTAAATGTCAATGAAAATGTGAAATGCACCTTGGCAGTGCTGTTGATGTCGTCAGCATCTCCTTCCTCACAAGCAGCCAGGGTGACATGTGTGATGTTCTCCACTGGGTTGGTCAGCGTTAGCAGCACCTGACTCTCCTATAAAAGCCAAACAGGCAAAAAAAAAGTTCTATCTAAATGTAGCTGTAAGTCTAAATTTCAGATAAAGTTTGTTCAATTATCTTTGGACTACCAAAGTCTCATCAATCATTTACAAGAAAAACTCTAGTTACTGTGTGTCTGTAGAACACTGTATTAAGACTAACTAGAGCATAAACACCATATATTGAGAATGTGAATTAAAAAATAAAACTATATGCAAGACCCACACAGACCTTCATGTATCGCAGGTTTGGAATGGACATGATTCTCACTTCAGGGATGTAACTCCTGCAGGACGAAGACAGCGTCAGTACGTCAACATCCAAACAGTGTTCAAGAAAGATTTTAAAGCCTTTCAGAGGAGCTGAGCAGCTCAGAGTATCAACAACAAAAAGCTGAAACTCAAACGGATAAAAAGCAACTAAATGTAAATTCTAATGATTTAAAGGAGCTGTTAGTTTGAGTCCAGGACGCATCAATTTTTATTAGTTTCATTTAAAAAATAAAAAGTAATTTAAAATGACTGTTTTACTAAACATAAGCTGCCTGATAAAGTTTATCAGGACTTTCCTCCAGTTAAACTAAAGGAACTTGTTGCTGATTTAAATTCAGTGTGTGTGTCTGTTACTCACACAGCCACCAGCTGGATTTTAAACTTGATTGAAGTTGGATTGAACTCTGGCTTGCTCAGGTTGTGCTCACATTTCTGTGGAAAGTTATAAAGAAAAAAAGAAAAATGTTATACGAGTGTGAGCCATAAAATATAAGAGTGACTAAGAATAACAGAAATGGTGTGTTGCGCCAACCCTGCAACGCAGCGAGCGCTTCATCAGAAGGTGTTTGTGTCTGGGATGGAGCTGAGATGCTCCTGAAGGCTGGAAGTCTGGCTGCAGAAGCCTCTGCCGCAGCGTGGTCACTGGAAGAAAACAAGAAACACTCCTTCAGCTCAGCCTTCAGCACAGGAATAATCAGTGTGTTTGGACAACATCTTACCTTCTGGTAAACTGATGGGTCTGGTGTAACAATCTTCTGGCAGGGGCTCCACTTCATCAAGCGCCTGAGCTGGTTCAATGCTGATTTCCTTCTGATCCTCACCTTCTTTAAGGCTGGCAGAGACACAAACACTCATCATAAACCTTCTGATTCTCATTATTCCTGGTTTTTAAAATAACTACAAGCAAATGGAGAAAACTAGGGCTGAAGCAGTCCATTGAGTGACTCTGACTAAACACTGCAGTGACCTCCACTTGGACGGCATGTCAGACATCATGCTCATACTGTGTTGTGAGTAACAGAGAAAAAAATTAGAGAGAAACCTCAAAGTAGATCAAAGTTTAGGTTTATATCAAACATGAAAGCAAAAACATGACAGTAAAACTGAATTAGTTTCACCATAATGATGCAATTTGTGCAACCAGCTGATGCCTGATTAAAACCAGACCAGCAGGCTGACGTGGCGTCCTGAATCACCTCATACAGAGTGAAGTTGGGTCTCATTCAGCCTGTCAGTACTTTCCCACCTTGTGGGAATCAAATGGAAAATCCAGGTGAATGTTAGAGTCCTTTACTATATAAGAATAAGTGTTTTTTTTCTAGTACGCTGGCACATGTGCATGAGAGAGCACATGGGAGACCGCTATGGATAGAAGGCTGAGAACATCTGGAAAACCACATGCGTCTGATTAATCCATCAATCAATAGATTATTAAACTGAGTAACCAATTACTAAAATAACAGACAGCTGTAGCCACGTCAACATCAGCTGCAGATCAGACATCGTTACAGAGACGAGAGGTGTCTTCTTTTAAACACAGAATGAACACGAGGCTCCTGTTCCACAGATTTCTGTTAATAATCTGAACATTTTGGAAGTCTCTCATTTATTCTGAAGAAATTTGGCTGAATTTATTCTGAATAATTACAGTTATTTAGGTGATAAACTGTTTGCTGTGATGGATCACCAATGGATGTGAAACCACATTTCAAAGCTCTGCTAACTGATTCAAAATTAATCAAACTGACGTCTGCGAGAAAGTGGAACATTTATTCATCTAAGTCATCTGAAATGTTCATGCACAGAGTGAAGCTACTGAGCACAAACACACACTCCTCTTTACATCTAGAGAAGGAAACTGTTCAAAAAAAGAAGTTTAAATAAAAAAGATAATTAAAGACAACTCACGAGAGGCCTGCCAGGCTCGAGATGGGTGCTCCGGGTCTCTGTCTTTGCAGTCTGGTTCCAAGGCCATATTTCTCCTGGTGATTTTGGACAAAGAGACAGGATTAGGCAGCGTGCCAAGTGACAACCAAAGGCTTGTCGCAATGATTTATGGAATTAATCTACAGCTATTTTTCTACATGACAATACAGAATTTTTAAATACATCGCTTAAGAACAAATAAATAAATAAATAAATGAGCAAGAAAGAGTTTAGTTTGCTTTGTGTTTAGAGATAAAAAAGCCAAGTGAGAACAGTAGGAGGAAAAAGAGGGATTCACGTCTTAATTAGGATCATTTCTTTCTAAATGTCCTCCCCTGCTTCTCACTGATGTAAAAGCTCTTGTGTCGATCTCAAGCTCGTTAACCCAGAAAGCTATTCATGTGATGCACGAGGGCTTTCAGTGACAGATTAGACAAAAATAGAAAGGAAAAGACAAAACTACTTCAAAGACTACCCGTATTGTGAAAATCCAACTCACCACCACATGAATAGTGTGTTGCTGGCAGAGATAAATCAAAAGTTAGAGTGTACACACAAAAGAAAGACAACAAAAAGAGAGATTAAAGAACAACGTGAAAGCAATTTAGCAAAACATTAGTAGCATCAGGTTCCACGCAACACAAATACATCAATGATGGAAAAATAACTGCAGGACATTTGAAGTTGTTATGATACAATGAATAACTGATCTGCACAAATGGGTTTATCTTCTTGTTAAAGCAGAACGCAGGAGGTAAAAACAGTGTAACAAGTTAAATTAACAAGAACCCTGTTCACATCCAAAACATCAGGATTTTCAGACGTGTTTTGCATCTTAGACACTGAAAGATGCTTTTTTTTTTTATCTTTAAAAGTCCAAGTGATACTGGATAAATGAATAATGCAGAGCACCTTCCCTCCTACTGAGTGTGCTACAAGTGGATGATGCCTGTTTGAACCAAGGCTGAGCTAAAGTGTAGAAAATCTTTTGAACATTCTCAGACAGTAGAAAATAAAAGTGAAACAGCAGCAGGTTGACATTTAAAAATGTTTAAAAAAAAAAAAAAAAAGAAAAAAGGTGTGACATTTCTGAACAAGGCTGTCTGAAATGGTTTTGCATAGAGCGAGCAGAATACCGAGAATGCCAGGGGCATGCACTGCCGCCGCCTGGCCAGCTTCTTCCTGTCTCGCTCCTGCTTTTCACGGTGCGCCAACTGCTGATAATACTCAATCAGTTTGGTGATCTGTGGGAAAACAAAAGGGCATCCAGGCAGGGGTCAGAACTGCTTTCTGGATTTTTTATCAAAACAAACATTTTCAAGTCCACAACAAAAAAAAGTATCATAAGTATAAAGCTTTAAAAATAACAGCTCTGACAGGTTAGGTCTTCTTGCTAAAGTTTACTTCCTCTATAAAAATTTAATGTTGGGCTTTTTCTTTATCTGTATTTCTTTTTCTGTGCAGTATTAATAGTTTTACTTGGTTTATTTAGTACTTTCTTTACCACAGTCCATTATTCAGTTACAGACCGAAAAAAAAGCAAAAATAAATAAATAAGGCTCATATTCATCTCAAAAATTCAATAAATCCTCCTCGCTTTGAAAGCTGGGCAACAACAGGTCAGATGAAGCTCTGTTCTTTAATCTGTTAGAATTGTAAAGCAATGTTAACAGATGATCCAGGCTCATGTATTGAGCATCTGTTCATTTATCTATGTAAATCTGATGACATTTTGCTACCATGATGTACAGAGTGATTGTGTTTATCTGACTTGTAAACATTTCAGCTCACTGTTATTGTCAGGAGAGCCATCTCTGAGGTTTTTAATATTATGGGGTATAAAACTTTGGTCCTTGGTTTGTAAGAACACTTGGTGGAAGAAATCATGCCAGAATATTTTGAAAGAGTCACAAAAAAGGAAAAAAAAAGATATTGGTATTATTAGTTTGAACTTATTTGTTTTCTGAAAAATGCTGTAAGTTCACTCACTCTGTAAAACTCTTTAAAATCACCAACAGCTCAGTAAGAAGTCAAAGAGCACTTTGATAATTCATCTTTTGTGTTGTACTTGAAGCCTATGCAACTCAGTCTGCTGCTTCCTAAGGCTTTTTATTAATTTGTATTATTTATTTCAAGAACTCGTCAAAAGCAAACAGCATGTGATCAACATGTGAGCAAATCAAATGTCCTCAGGGGCGGAACATACCCGTTGAGCATAAGGGGTCTCAGGCTCCTGCCAGCCACCACTCGCTACAATAAAGAGGACACACAAACACATCAGACTCAGGACTTGAATTAAGAGCCAACAGCTTCAATAATAAACCTGTGTACAAAATGTCAGCACATACCAACCGATTTGTCAGCCATGCCCACATCCCTGGAGGTCCAGCGACAGAAACCACAGGCCAGGTAATATGCTTTCTTCATGGCCGTCTTTGTAGGGTCATCAGGCAAAGGAGCTGGAATGTTAGTGGCTCGAGTTGAGAGTGTATGCATACAACACGGACAATCAAAACAATTTGCACACCTACAGCAGAGAAGAGAGAGAACCACTGATGTTACAATGGAAACATCTGAAAAGGTTAACAAACAAACAAAACATGCAGCGTTGCCTTTCTCACCTGTTTTTTTTAAGTTTGGCCTCTGCAGACGGCATGTTCTCCAGACAGCTCGGACAGTAATGTGAGTCCACCTGATAAACACAGGTGTAAAAAGAGTCAGGGATTCTGACCATGGTTATTTCATTCCGTATACTGTGTTTGTGAACATAACATTATACAAAGGTGAACAAAAAAACGTTTATTTTTCATTGAAGACTGGCGATTGTAATTAAGCTGTAACGACCTTAAGTTATTAAACTCAGAGTATAAAATATTATTTCGGTCGATGTTGGTAATACATTTGCAGAAGAATCCCTCTAAACTATCTGGGTGTGGTGTGTTTTACAGAAGGATTTGTTACTTAGATCCTCATTTCTTTAATATTAGACGAAACTGAGACGTTAGCCGATGTGGACGAATCTATATCCAGTTGCTAAAATTTTGATACGAGTTTGGAGAATCATATAATATCAAAAGTAATATTTAGCATAAGCCACTTAGCTCCTAAACCATTTTGCTAAAACGCTTACTCAACAGGAAGTGAAACAGAACAACCAATAAAATTGTAGAACTCGTGGCATATATATTGATTGACAGGGACCTTAGCCATTCAATGCCTGAGACGGTCGAACAAGTCCCACCTATGTGTCAAACGACGGACTAGTCGGCTAACAACAGAGTACTAGCCGTTAACATGTATAATAAAATACTGACGTACCTCGTGAGACACGCATTCTAGCGACCGTAACTCGCTACAATAACGACAGAAATAAAGCTGAGATAATGGAGCTCTGATCTTTTTTTCCCCGCGAACCAGGTAGACAACTCTATCTGGTTGTAGAAGAGACGCCATCTCTATGGTGAGCTCACGTCACGGCTGCACTGCTAGCATTATTATCGCTGTTGTTTGTGCGCACACTGGGCTCATTAGCACCATCGTGTGGTAAATATTGATACTACAAAAGGCCCGTCCTGTTTTATACGCTTTTGCTTGTACTTTTTGTTTTCAATTTGTAACAAGTAGCGAGCATGTTTATTTCAACATGCAGACAATTTAAAAATCGCGTTTTATTTACATTTACGTTATTTTTGTAGGACTTGTTATATTTTAAACAACCATTGTTAAGTGTTCGTACAGTGTCTTTGGACAGTAATATTGTCTATCTTCAGGGCCCATCATTAAATGTGGTAAAAGATAAAGTCACTGACGTGCTTTCACGGAGTGCAAAACGGTGCAAAAGCCTTTCAGCAACCCACAGAGCGCGTGACCAAGTGGAACGTCACCATGGCAACACCTGAGCCTAGAGGAAAAACGATCCGTGGAAAAACAAAAAACTGCCGTGTGTTCAGGAAAGGAAGCCTTGCGGTATGAGCTGAGGTCTGAGTTTCATTTACCGCGGACCGTTCTGAAAATTGAAGTTTTCCTTTTCATTTTTAGTTGCTCTTAACATGTTCACGGAGTAGCTAAACAGCTGATTGCTTTGTTTTTGGTAACGGTTTATTCCTTCAATTTTACGTCATAACCGAACCATTCATTCATTCATCCATTCATTCATTCATTCATTCTTTGTATAGCACTTTCAGACACAACAAGGAGGTCGCACAAAGTGCTGAACAGTTATCACAACATACACCGAAGAAATAAAATAAATAAAAACACATAAATAAATGTATAAATGGGAAAAAAATAGGAAAAAGTGAGTATTCATTCATTCATTCATTCATTCATTCATTCACTGGCCATTCTCAGACCACGTCAGCAGATGGCGACTTCTGGCCAGCTGTGCGCTCCGCCGCCCACCCGCATGTCAGAGACGCTGATGTCTCTGGAGGAAAAGCGTCCAGACGGATCGCTCATCATGTCGGGGAAGGACGGCGTCCTAAGGCGCTTCTTACCGCTGCTGCTGCTCGCTTTGCTGCGGCCCTGCACCGGAACAGGCTTCACTGAGGTACCTGCTGATAAACAACAAGTGTTCCATGATTTTTCTTGAAAATAAATCAAAGCAGAAAATTGACTGCCTGACATCTGGCGACATCTTGTCACTTCACACCTGCGCTGTGTTGCGTAGTTAGAAACAACAACAGCAGTTTAATGTAGTTTAATGAGCGCACATTAATAACATAAACACTTTGTCGGATTTTTATAGCACTAAAGTCATTACTCATGACCCTGATGTTGAATCTGACACTTAATTGTAATTCATTTTGAATATTGTAAACAACACAAATGCAAGTTTTGAATCTCATTGTTTTTTTATGATGATGATGATTGCTGTTCAGTGTTTTAGTGTTTTGTTTCTCTGTCAGGCTGTAATAAATAATTTTCCCACTTACATGTTATTCACCCCGTTCAAAAACTTCTTCCAGAGATGATTCATGTAAATTTTGTCAAAGTGCTTTTTGTGCTCTGAGAGCGAAGTTCTTGTTGACACTAGGTTTGTGTTGTGTGTGTGTGGGGGGGGGGCAGATGACAGTTGGAGACCTCCAATCCACATAATACCACAGGTCTGAAAGGGAAAACAGGACAAGGTTTTATTTTAGTATCTTTTTGATTATTTTCACTTGCAGGATTCAGTGGGTCAGAATGTTTCTCATGTTTACAGAAGAGAAAGTGCAAATTGGTTGTTGGGTTAACCAGCCAGGCTTGTGTTGACTGAGTAATAGATCCAACACAGGCAGATAAAACATTTACTTTCCTCCTGTATAATTGCTGATGACATACAGAAAGAGTGATGGATTAAAATCAATTATAAAAAGTATAATACATGCAGTTTGTGATACAAATGTTACAAAGCTGTCATAAATCATAATCAGATGGTGAGAGATTCATTTAACAATAAGTCAGAACCTAGATAACCTGCTTTGACCTTGTGTACCTCCAGATGTGTAACTCATCCAATGACGGGACAATCTACAAATACCAAGCAACGACTCTAAATGGAAGTCACACTGTGCACTTCAGTGACTATTCTGGCAAGACTGTCCTCTTTGTCAATGTTGCTACATACTGAGGACTGACCTTCCAGTATGTGGGTAAGGAAAGTGCATGGCCAGATTTATTATTTCATGTTGTACTTATTTATTTTAAGCGTTAACTCTGTGTCTTTCACAGAACTGAATGCACTACAAGAGGAGCTTAAATCTCAAGGTTTTGTTGTCCTTGGATTTCCCTGCAACCAATTTGGCAAACAGGAACCTGGACAGAGACATGAAATCCTGCCCGGTCTAAAGTGAGAAGCCTTTACCTCTCAGTAGAAGGTTGACTTCAGTCAGTTACAAAGAGGAACACTGTTCTGAAGCAAAGATTAACAGATACTAAGGTCGGGGGGGGGGGGGGGGGG
>SSNP01000123.1:1176235-1205397 GCA_006937955.1 Pachypanchax playfairii | reverse complement strand
GGGGGGGGGGGGGGGGGGGGGGGGGTTCATTCAGGAGGCCTAAAGAAAACACAAGAATTCCACCAAATTGGAGTCACAAGTCTCAGATAAGATGTTTTATGTTACTAGTAACAGAAGTCACTGACTCTTGTCAATCAGTAGAACTTCATTTAAAGTATTTTTAGTAATACAGCAAGTGGATTGTACACACAGAACTTTTACCACTGCTCTTCCACTGATATGACACTGTTTCTGCATGCCAGGCATATCAGACCAGGCAACGGGTTTGTTCCAAACTTCCCGCTGTTTGAAAAAGGTGATGTGAATGGAAAAAATGAGCAAGGAGTTTTCACATTCCTTAAAGTAAGTTCAGCTCTGCTTTATCTAAACATTCTAATTTACTGTCAGTCCATAAATCATGACATCAGATTATTTCCAAAAACGCAACTGGGCTGTTTCTTTAAGATGTTTCAACTTTTACCCATAAGTTCATCTCTTTGGAATCCTGGATGATAGAGAATTAGGAGCAACATCGCAATAATCCTGTATTCCAGCTGTGCATGTAAATGATGAACATTTAGAGTGAATTTACCTCATCATGTAATACACGATTAAAATTCCAACTTTAAAAGAAAAACAAATATAATTATACTGTTACTAAACAAAGTGCAGCTGATTTTACAATAAAAAACAACAACTATGTCGTAAATGCAGTTATTTTTACTGGAAAAACTGTATTTAACTCAATAACATTCTTTTTTCCTGGTTGCAGAAATCCTGCCCACCAGTGGGGGCGGACTTTGGATACCCTAACGGCAGGTTGTTCTGGGAGCCTCTCAAGATCAGCGACATTAAGTGGAACTTTGAGAAGTTTCTGGTGGGACCAGATGGGAGGCCAGTGATGAGATGGCACCCACGTGTCAATGTATCTGAGGTCCGAGCTGACATTCGCAAATACCTTCTTCAGCTCTACATGCAGGATACCTTTAATTAATTCATTATCATTATGTCCAGTGATGTAACAGTGCATGTTAGATTATAGGTAGCAAACATGAGAGTAATGTGATAGTTTCTGATAACAGAAGATGACATGCTGAATGAAGGGGAGGCTTGAAAACAGGAACTCTGTGGTGCCTCCTCCGAATCTGGGATGCAGGTGAGTCTTCTGTGCATTCAGGCTGCCCTGCAACTCCACGGTAACATGGCGTCTTCGTATCCCAGAACCTGTTACAGAAGTTTTAATTATTATCAATAAATCATAAGGACAATCACTGGGTGTTCTGCCTCTTCTTGAAAATAGTCTTATCCTAATTTAAAACAGTTTTATCCTGCTTCTAAAGCAAGGAGGGCAACACAAGACATTTAGAATAAATTTATTAAGCCAGTCAAATACAAAAGGTTTTACATGTGCTTTTTGCCAACAGCAAAAAAGGGGGAAAAAAAGCTATAAACCAGGAAAATACAACTGCCAAGAATTTTCAGTTTACATTTCAAAGTGCAACTCTGCTCATGTCTCAGCTCAGCCCTTACCAATCAGGATTTTGTTTTTAACTCGTTAAACAAATCCGTGTTTTTCCAAAATATTTCTATCCACACATTTTAAGCCCTTCGTCCAACTATTTGAAATACAGGAAATCAAACTAGTGTTTGAAGGAAACAGGCGAGTCTTAATCTCTGATATCTGATTTACCTTAAAACAAACAGTAACACAAACAATTTGAAGATGTTATTGGGTCTCTACATTTTGTGTTACGGTAGATCCCGCCCCCTCCTGCCGTGTACTGTAGTTGGTTAATGGGAGCAGAAACTAAAGCCAGACATCCTGGCAGATGGTTCTCCTCTGAGGAGCAGCTGCACTGCTGTAACACAGAGCATGTTCAGTCATCGTTACACTAAAATGTCTTCTGATATGAAAACGTGACATAGTCGTGACTGCTGCCTTCAGACTCAGGAGCTGGAACCTGTGTGGTAAATCACAGGATGCAGGAACCAAGTTGAGGTGTTGTTTAATGAGAATAGGTCCATCATCATGGGAGAAAAAAAACAGCTGTATATGAACTGTGCATTGAGTTTGGTGTCTGATACACACATACAATGTCAATAGCTACAATATATTGGGATTACACTAACAACATGGAAAGAACAGCATTACTAAAGACAATGATATACACTTAGTCAATGCAACTATCAAAAACAGCAGGTTATAAATAAATTATTAGTAATCACAATCATGTTTTTTTGGTATGATACCATCAAAATTCAATTCCCCAAATGTTTGTATTTCAACAACCACTTTTTGAACAGTTACACATAATCAGACATTTCTATAACACCGATGGCACTGCAGAAATCCTCAGAAATCAATCAACATTCACATTGTAAATCCTATGACTCAGTGTATTTATATAATCATTCATGGCTGGAATGAGCACGTTGTCGTGTTGGGGAATGGCTTTCTGTAACCCTACAAGTAACACAGTTAAAGATTAAGTTGTTACATAGTAGCAGAGAGACATTTACATAGGTTCATTTTGTGGGAAAAAAAGAAGAAGAAAAAGTCATGATAATTATTCCAACTCATTTCAAACAAATTACTTAAGTTCCTGATAAAAAAATCTAAGTATGTATTTATATTCAGAATAGCGAAGTGTTTCACAAATAGCCTTATAAAACACAGGTATAAACAACATTACAATAGGATATCTACAGTTCAGTAGGAAAATTATATCTCAATCACACCTTGTCAACTCAAGAACAATTTCATGCTACTACCCAGGTCCCATTAGAAGTGGGATGTACGGAGGTTCTTTAGTGCTTTCCAGGATCTACGTTCTGTCGCTCCCTTTTCCCAAACCCTGTTGCTGTAGCTGCTGCTGATGGATCTGAAGATAAACACAGAAAATATACATTTCATTTAAAACTCACGTGGATACAAGGTTTAAGAGAAATCTGGACTTAATACAGCAAATATTTTTTGAAGGTTTTAAAAATCCTGAAGCAGCTCAAAATTAGTGGTGATTTATCTAAAAAGGACACAGCTGTAATCTGGGGTATCATATAGAAACTGGGTCTCAGCAGACTGTACCTTACCTGTGTTCTCTGGAGGTGGTCTTGAACTCTCTCCCACTGCTCTGGCCCCTCGCGGCAGAGGGAATGAAGTCTGCCAGGGAAAACCCTGACCAAAGAGAGAGCGCAGCTTAACCAACAAATCTCTAAATGTTCCCCAGGAACAGCCGCTACATCTCTAATTAAGAAATGTTGCTCCTTACTGGGGTAACAGGCTGGAAGTCTCGAGCAGGTGGTGGCGCTGCGGCGGCGGCTGCTGCTGCTGTTGCACCTGCTGCATTGGGCATCCGGGGAGGGAAGTGTATGGGCCAGCCCTCAAGGCCCTGCGTTCCCACCTGCACAAAGGGACCACAGTAGGGAGGACTCAGCGGGCCATTCACTGAGCCTGACGTGGGATCTGAGGTACGTCTTTCCTGCTGCTGCCCCTAAGAGGTATCACAAGTAACACATGTGATCCCCGATGATCAATGCATGGCTGCGACTCTCAGCCACCTGCAGCAGCTGTGTCATGGGCGCCTGCAGGCCCTTACGCCGGGCTCACACTGCCTACGGAACGGCTTCGGTCCGGATTCGGTGCAGTTTTTCCGCAAGCTACCACTCACATCTGCTCCAGACGGGGAGTGCGGTCAGCTCCGGTGCTGGGTGCGGAAACGTCACTCGTGAGAACAGAAGTTAACGTGGGTTATCGTTTTGTCGGGACTTCACACGAGAACACGTCCATTATTTAGCAAATGTGTGAAAATGTGTTGTGCTGCAGGCTTTCGGGACCCTGTGTCACCGGGTGTGATGTAATGTTTACATTTCCTATTAGCGCGTGTGCTGTCTAAAAAGAGGAGTCAAGTTACAATTGTTTGTACACTCCTTTATTTTGAAAAAACACCGGATATTCAAGCCACACTTCCTGAATAGTTCGTCAGATATCATCAAACTTGACGCGGATCCACTCCGGCGTCCGGAAAAAATAAAACCTTGCGGATTCTTTGCGTAGTGCCGTACGGCCCCCATAACCGGATCCGCACCGCGCGGAGCTACTGTGAGCCTTCAAAAGGGATTTTAATCTAACGGAATACCTGCGGGATCCGCACCAGACCGGATCTGGATGCAGTGTGAGCCCGGGGTTAACCCTGCAAACTGGGGGGGGGGGGTCCTACCACAGATCAGCTCTTTCTCTGAGGTGGGACCCTGACGGTGGTTAGAATCTGTTAACTCTTCCTTCTCTCATCAGACTCTGTGCACTCACATAAAAAGGTTTTTCCATTTGAAGCTTCTTTCATACAAAAATATGGATTCACTTGAAACTTCAGACTAAACGTTGCAGGGTGGATCAAGAAGAGGGAAAAGCTTTTTAAAAATCATCAAACTAACCCAAAGAGATTTCTGGTGTTGTGACAAATGCACACAGCTTTTAAACATCAGTCCATCAGAAAATAAAAATTACTAAGAATTATGTTTAAGACTGAAATTAATATAAAACACAGTTATACATATTCTTCATTCTATAGATAATCTTTCCATGCCACATTTAATCCTTATATTTGGTCGATGGTTTAATGTTTGATTTTCTGTCTGTTATTTGAAATTAAAACCTCAAGAACTTTTAAATGAATTAAAATTAAAACTTGAGAAATCAATATTTGATACTTTATTTTGACAAAACCACCTGCAGTGGGGTCAGATAATCACTTAAAGGTTGAATATGGAACCATTTCATGAAAAGCTATATTTAAAATAAAAAATACTTCCACGGGGCGTTTCGAGAGGTGCAAAATGAAAGTACAGTATTGCAGTGAAGGACTTTGGGAGTCGTCTGACTTAAAAACACGTTATACAAGTTCACGCCAAAATATTTTTTGCGATACTGCAGGGAGAACAGTTCTGAATTCATAAACATAATTTGTAATAAATTGCAACAGACTAACTTATAACTTCTGGCAGTCCCTAAATGTAAAACTTTTAACACCTGAACAATAAATAGAAGAATTCATTAAAATAGTTTAACACTTTCTTTTTTTGTCAACTTGACTGTATTCACTAATGATAAAACTGTAATTGGTTAAAGTAATTTGGATAATTTTAACCACTAAATGAATTAAAATACTTTATTTTCAAAGAAAATGTCAACTTTCTTTTTAACAGAGGACACGCAATAAAATCGTTAATATTAAAGAGGCCATTTCATACAAATTTCAGTAAGGTGGTTATCTCTTAAGTATTAACCAGTAATATGAAACATTTTATATCTAAAAAACGTCAGGAAGCACTGATTAACAGACCTTTCAATGTGTCTGCATTAAAATTCGGGTGGTTCCGGCTCCTTCCATCAGACAGCTTCGTCAGCAGCTCGTTCATATTCATTATTCAAATTTTCTGGACTCAGATTGGCTAACAAACTAGCCTATGAGAGCAAGGTATACTGTTTCCTGCCCCGCTGCGCATAGCAACGTCAGACGTCGTGTCTTCCTGTTTGCCTCGTCTTATGCTACAGCATTTAGCAAGCAGACCGCTAGGCATGGTTTCAACTGCGGGAGCTGATGAATACTAACAAACAAAGGAGTTGTAACGAAACAGATACAGGTCGTTCGGACTCGGGAGAACTAAGGTATTATCGTCACCTGCGTAGTTTGAGAGATTAAAACTGAAAGAGAAGTTAAGGTAAGAAGGTAAGAACACCTGTAGAGCTAAAATATTCAACAGAAACCTCAGAAAAAAACGTTTTTAATGGAAGGGCACAGCACTGCAGTATTTGTGTTGTCTGAGTGTTTATTTAAACTTTTAGTTAACATAAGAATTTGTTGATTTGCAAGTTGATTTAACTTGTCAACACACCTTTCACCTGAAAGAGCTGCACAATGTTCACATGTTCACTCAAACTAATGAATCCAAGCCATAAACTCTGGACAGCAGATGTTTACGGTTAATTTCAGTCTCCGTTGTCCGGTTAGTTTAAAAGGCTTCTGGAATGTGTGAGTTCTAGATCTAAGAAGGCAAAGCAGAAGCCTCCCCCCCCAAAAAAAATCTCATGCTAGTTCCCATACAGAGTTTGTTCTCCTCTCACCTGGGTCTCCTATCTCTCTACAACATCTAATGACCAGGTTCTCCACTGATGCAGAGTATTAGTTTGTGCCTGGCATCGACCAAATCTCAGGTTTTGATGTCAGGTCACTTGTTGAGATTTCAAAGTGGAACCATTTTAATCAGGACAACCGGGTTTACATCTTAAGTACATGGTTCAGTTAGCAAACTGGTTTTCTCTTGGTCGCTTGGCACGACAGGAACAGATAATATTAAATTTTTAGCCCAGATAAAACTGTTGGTGTTTCATGTTTAGATGAATGTTTGCACACTTGTTTTTGAATGCAGGTGTGCATGTTTACAGCCTTAAACTGATAAAGATCACAGTAATAACATGGTCCATTTGTTTAATGCTGTTTGACAGCAGCAGCTCAGTGTTAAAGGCAGTCAGCTGATAGTGAACAGAGCAGCAGAGCAGCTCCCTGAAGTTGTGGGATGAGCTATCAATATTAATAAAAATTAATATTGAATTAAATGTAACATTTAATAGATTAATTAATTAATTTTATAATATATGATTTTTGGCAAGCCTAGATCCAGTGTTTTTTTTTTCTTTAAACAGACAATTTATTTAAAATAAATCTATGAATACATACTTTGACCTTTATCCTCAAACAAACTTCTGTGTGACATTAAAACCTCACTTTCATTTTAACGGCAAACTAAACAGTTAATCTGGCCTTTTGTGCAGATTATTAAAATTTGGACATCTAAAACTGCGCTCTGCCACAAGGAGGCGCAGGTCTGCCAGATTGTCACAGCTCATGTTTCTTAATGAAAACACCATAAACCTTTACAGTCTGTTTTTTGTTTCTGATAAAATGTTCTTGAACAGATTGAAAAAATGGAATTTCATCCACGTTTCATCTTACCTAGTCTGATGTCTTTTTGTGTCAACCATTTGCATGTAAGTGAAATACAGAGAGACTGAGACCTGCCAGTACCTGTTTGTGATGCTGCATCTGCTGCCTCTCCAGTTTACATCTCTCTGTTCGTTCTCTCTGACACTCGTTCTGTGCCTGATGAAGCTGAAACACACAAACAAAAACATTAATACATGAGAAAACTCCTGAATTTACACAGTTTAGTTCAATTCTCTTGTTCCTTGTAACATCTAGAACTTGAGGAAAAAATTCTGTATAAAAAAAGCACCTGATTTGTCAAATTCGTAATTTGACCCTGAAGTCTCTCAACTTGCCGCCTCAAATCTTCTTTCTCCTCGTTCATTCGCTCCCTGTCACTTCTTTCTTTTCTAAAGTCTTCCTCAAATATTTTCACCTGAATTAACAAAAGGTAGAATGCAATTAAAGAAAAGCCCGTCTAACTGAAGCATAACTGTGTGTTGTTGTTTTATTGTGTTTCTTGCCTGTTCTTTTAGTACAGCAATTTGAGTGAGTAGTTCCTGTTTTCTCAGGTTAAGGGCTGCGTCTGCAAAGTTCCCCTGGCCTGGAGGTTGTTGGGAGGATGAAGGAGTGTGTAGATTTAAGGCTTCCTCTAAGGCCTAAGAAAAACAAACATTATACAGACAGAAGCCTTTCTGGATTTGATCATTTCTTTTGGGTTTTTTTCCACACGGACCCTGTTCAGGCGTTGGATCTCCTTCTCCTGGTACTCTCTCTGTTTGCTAAGAGGCAGCAGCTGATCCTGTAGGTAGCGAATCTTCTGCTTCAGCTCTGCAGTCTCAGAGTTTAAACACTCCTTTTCCCCCTAAACCATAAAAAACCCAAAACAGCAAAGAACATTTTGAATCTGACCACATCCTTTTTCTCCTGATCTTGGTGCACACTGGTTCTCACCTGTACGTTTTCAATCTTGGATTTGGCGAGCAGCAGCTTCTTGTCATAGTCGCGTTGCCTCTGCTCTCGCTCGGCCTCCAGTTCAAGCACAGTTTTCTGGGACTCGGCCAGTCGTTGCCTTAGATCTGTGATCTTTGGGAGGCGTTTATAAAACAGAGGTGAAGAGAACATTCATCAAATCCCCCAATCACAGACGTCAAAGTACAATTTTCACAAACATAAAAAGGGGCGGGGCTATGATTCAAAGATGAACTATCTGATGAAGATACGCATCCGATTGTGCTCGTGTTGAAATTCAGCATTCGTAATCAAATTATAAACGAAGCCACAAAAAGAACTCATCTGCAAACACAGTTCTGTTTTTGGGCAAAATATGAACGAACTTCGTGACGCAAATTGGTTCTGCGGTGTAAAACCCAAGCCTGCACGGTGTCCCCGTCTTAACAAAGTGTGTCGGCATGTTCAGATTTATGGATGTGCATGAACGCAGGTGTCTGAGTGTGAGTGTGTGTATTTCTCTGTGTGTTTGCTGCCCTCTGACTGCACCACAGCAGGAAGTTAGCGGGTACCGGAGAGGTGAGGGGAATTCTTGCTGAAGTGTGACAGGCCTTGTGGTAAGTATGTTCAGATAACAAGCTATTGCAAGATTGCACCTTTTCCACTGGACAAGCACATTGTTAAAAAAAAAAAAAAGACATGCACACTAGTTGCTTTACTGCCAAACGGATGCAAACAAACTTCAGAGCATCATGTCCCTGACAGACTCTTTCAAAACTGTTTGAAAAACACGGAAACCGAATAAAAGAAAACATTTATTCTGATTGTTCTCTGGTGAAATATGATCCTTGTTCCTGATGTCTGGGAAATTGACAGTGTTTTGTAATTACACTTATTCAGTAATGTTAATGAATTATAAGCTTCAGTTTGGGGAGAAACTAAAATCAGATACTTAAATTACTTATTTTCAACTATTACAATGAACATTTCTAAACTGCAACAATCCCATGTGCAATACACAAAACAGACACGTATATTACTATCCATATTGTATATATTTTTAATTAATGCATGCACATCTTTATTCATTTTTTAAACCTTCTGTGTTCTATGCTATAATGTCCTATAATGAGTGTTGCAACACCGGAATTTCCCCATTGTGGGACAAATAAAGGATTTCTTATCTTATCTTATTATTTTCCAAACCTGCTTATTCTAATATCAGTAGTTACAGTATTTCAAGAAAAAAAAATGAACAATTATTTATATCCTGCTTGAAACATCGGAACTTACTAAAGTTAAAATCTGCAGGGACATAAATGAGTCCAGTGGTGGAAGTGAGAAGAATTCAACTCATTTTGAACCTACAGCAACATTTTCAGTTCAGATTTATTTTTATATCAAGTAAAAGTCTAAAGAATTTCCAAAATTACACCAACATGCTCTGATTAAAAAAAAAAAAAGCGAGAGAGTCAAGAGTCCAGTCCAGGTAAATACCAGAATTACACTCCAGAAAAAATTGTTTTTCATAGAACTTTGAACTGAACGTTCTCAAAATCAATCAAGAGTTTTCTTCCCACACTTTCATCATCATCATCATCATCATCATCACCACCACTGTTTTCGTCATCATCATCATCACAGTCGTTAAAGTCATTACTGTACCTTCTGCTCAAACTGTGACTTCATGGAGTTCCACTGAATGTCCCACTGCTTGTTCACCTCCAGAACCTGTCAGCGTGCCAGAAAGTGAAAGAAGACAAAGTAAAAAAAAAAATACAATTACTGAACACAGAAGAAACTAAATATACAGATTTTCCCTTGTGGCAAAAGAAGATGAACCGTAACTAAAAATAAAATAATAAAAATTTCTGAAGACTCACATCCTTTCTCTGCTTCTCCAAAAGCTTGATCTTCTTCTCATACGCCTCTATATCGCAAGGTTTGGCTGGGTTTTTCTCCACAGACTTCCCATTCTGAAGGGACAAACACAAATTTGACTAAATTCATGAAAATCCTTCATGATTCAGATCCAATGAGTATTCAAACGAGGAAGTAACTGATTCACTGAGAGACAATGTATTAAACCCAAAAAGAAAATTAAGGACTTAGAATGTCTGAACAATATAACCACAAGGACTTGAACCGAAACTTTATATAAAACTACCTTTTGTGGTGTGTTTGCCTCCATTTTGGGTCGGACAGCCGCCGATTCTTCTTTAACTGGCTCGTCTTTTGTCTCTGGAGCTTCTGTATCAGGCAGCGCTGCAGTTGATGCCACTGCTACAGCTCCTCCTGTGACCAGCTCCTTAAGTTTCTGATTCTCCTGTCTGAATCAGTAAGAAAGTGAAAATGATAGTATGTCAGAACAGGGTCCATTTTCCAAAGTCTATTGATGTTTGTTAGAGCTGAATGATGTACTTTGGGAAGAACCTACAATACCCACTGGGTGAACAAAGAAGGAAACATACAATAAAAAACGAAGCAAAAAGTACTGAAATAACACCCCTCAGAAGTGAAAGCCTGATCCACTTCCATCTTATTCTAAAATAAAGGAGTAGTGTTTTTATAACAAAAATAGCAACAGCAAGTTGATTCTTATTACTTTTTATTCCTTCTAACTTAAAATAAAATGAGTAGAACAGAAAGAACAGATGTGTCTGTGTCATCAGGACTGTGCGACAGATCTTACAGGCTGTTCAACTGAAGCGACACTAAAGTTGAGCACAGCAAAAAGAGAAGGCGAAAGATTACCTCAGTTGTTCCAAGTCTCGATTCCTGATATGATGATCTTCTTCCATTTTCTTTCGAAGCTCATTGTTCTCTTGCCTCAGCTGCTCACAGAGAGTCTACACAAGCAAAGTCATTACAAAAACAATATCAGCATCATTCTGTGAAACAGCAGTTGCCTTTGACACAGCCATACATTGCATGTGTGAACAAGGGGATCCCAGACTCGCTGTCAAACAGTTCTCATTTTGTTGCTAAAAATATTAACTCAATTATTTTAATCCCATGTCAGTGTATGTTAAAGAGAGAATCTTTTAACAGAAACGTGGGACCTTACATTGTGTCAGCTGCAGATTCACAAGCAGTTCTTCTTTTGCTTTAAAAATACTTTATTTTTCAAAAGCTGCTTAATCTCACTGCAATACTTTACAGAATATAGAATTTAAACCAGTGAGTTAAAAATGTAAAACTCTCTTTATAGATTTCCAGCGCTGAGTAGGCAGATGCCCCCTCAGATTGACAAGTCATCTGCAGGCGATGTTCACCTCCGACTGTCATGGTTTTTGTGTATGTCACACGGTGCCCTACTTACATGGACTGCTGCATTACACCCCAAAGTCATTATTACTGGGAATCGCCAGCATTTCTCTGAAAATCAAACCTTTTCTTGGACGTGTGGCACAAACAAAATCTGTTCAGTTCTTACGAGTCAGCCTCTCTAATATCATGTAGTTTCATCCACAAATCTGATGCTGAGTAAAGCTCACTGGGCTGCTTTCGTTGGGAAACATCATGGCCATTGTTTAGAATGTATTTTTATACATTAAATAAACTTGCTGTTTCTTACCTGCAAAAGGGACGTCCTCTGTTCATTCTTTTGGACCTTGGAGGACAGATGGTGAAACTCCACAGCCATGCGGCCGAGGTGAGCTAGGAGCTGGTTCGGGTTGGACTCCTCTGCGAATATGCTAAAGGAACTCTCCAGTCTCTTCAGTTGGCTTGCGAGCTCGTTGTTCTCCTGAGGAAGCTGGGGGATCGCTCCCGCCACTAACCCTGCCTGGAGATACCCACACAGGTAAAAAGTCAGTCATCTCCTTCATGCTGAATGAGTGGGCGAGCTCACTTTCATCTTCATTTAGACCAGAACAAAACCTACTGTACAAAATGTACACGCTACTACTTTCTGTAGAAAGCAGCAGCTGATTTATCTGATGAGTAAAACCAGTTTATCCAGTTGGATTTAAATTTAGTTCTCAGAAGCTTCATTAGGTTTTAACAACATAGTCAGCAAAACCTTTTTAGATGGGACACTTGAGCCAAATTTGAAACAAGCTTGTCGATAACATTCATTTAGCCATTATCACCTCCTGGGATGCAATATGTGAATGCATCAGCAGAATAATTCTTGTCAGTAATAATCCTGGAATTTCCCCTCACTGACTCAGCTGGAGCTGCCAGTATTAAGTTTGAAGGTGAGTCAACACACCGCTGATGTATTTCTAATATTGAGGAAATTGCTCTAAATGGGAAACCCTGAATTTAGCACAGATAAGCCACACAAAATAATAATAGATAATAGAGGACTTAAATCACTAAGACACTTTGGTTATATTGGTGGGGTGGAACAAATAGTATGATTCATGCAAAGGTTTGAGTTAGTTTATTTTAGGGATTTAATTGGATACATACAGTCAGAACATCTGAGCTCTTTCCCTCCATGTTCACCACCTCAAATTCTGATAAGACCTCCTGTAAAGACCAAAAAGTAAAGTATTGTTGTAGTTTATTAAAAATCAGGTAGAAGTTCATACTGGTCCAGTCCTCACAGTACTTACATTGGGCTTCTCAGGCTGAAGGGTCTTCCCTAAACAGCTTATTTGCTCCTCCTTCTCTGCAGTTGAGTGTAAACAGGGTTTACCTGTAATAAACCAAAGGTACAGTTAAAGATGTTTATCGCACTGGGTTAAAGTTCAAAAATCCAAGTCTAACACAATGATAATTGTTTCTTTTGTATAAAACCTATGGGACTTACTTTGTGTGTCAGTCTGAACAGGTCCTCCCATACACAGACTGGCAGCATAACTGGAAGACTTCAAGGCTTCGTTGTCTCTCACAAGTTCCTCCACTCGCTGCCGAAGCCTTGATGCCTCTGACTGAGACTCCTCCAGCAAATCACCTGCAAAGTTTAAAAAAAAATTAAATGTCCTGTCTGCGAACACTTAAGTTGACAGTGGAAAAACACTGTTATTACTGGATCTATCAGCAACAGTAGTAGTAGTAAGCAAACAGGACTCGTTAGGTGTTCAAAGAAAAAACTGGCATTAAGTCCAGTCACATCACTGGTTTGCATGCTTTACAAAAGATAAGTTTCATTTCTGCACGTGTTTATTTTATTAATAATAGATCTTTTTTTTAATTTCAATTGGGGAAATTATTTTCTGCGTCTGACCCATCCCTGAGGAGCAGACAGCTGCCATCTGTAAAGAGCCTGAACGGCAATTTCAGGGTTCAGTATCTTGCTCAAGGACACGTCAAACCGCTCACCTCCCAGTCAGAGGACGACCTCCATTAAGCTACAGCCGCCCCTTGGCCTGACCTTTTTACAGTAAGATCAGTTGTACAAACTGTGGTAAAAAATATTCCATATTTTGGGCCTTTTTTGATCTATGGTGTCCAGTTGAGAAAAAAAAAAAGAATCTTCCTGACACTCAGTGGAGGTGAAGTACTAAAAACCCTTTTGGGTCACCTTTAGTCCACAGCCATCATACCGGTATATTAAAAGAAACTGATTAGTTTTGGAAACATACCTAAACTCTTGAGTCCCTTCATCCGCTCCCTTAGCATGCTGTTCTCCTCCAGCAGCTGTCGATAGCTGCTACCCCCTACAGCCTCTTCTCTGGCCTTTGCCTCACTCCCACCGGGATCATAGATACGATATGGACCTTTTCCTTCCATTGTTGTTGCTCACTTCCTACACATGATCATCTGAACTGTGGAAAGAAAGTAAGAAATCTTATTTTTAAATCTATAAGGCACAATAAGTTATTCAACTAAACACAAAAAGACTGCCTAAAGAAAAAGGTTTCGTTAGAGACCTTTAAAGAAAACTGTCCTGATTGCAAACTCGTCCAGTTTTTGTTTTTGCAATTGCAGAATTGACAGGGAGAAGTGTATTGTTGAAATGCTAATGGTTTAACGCAGCTTATGACTTTAAAGTGTAATACTGATAGAGTTAGTTCAGAAGTAGAACGTGACAAATAGCACTGAGTTAAAGCAACATCATGTCTTTCTCCTTCAAAATCGTAGTGTATCCAAATAGATCACAGCCACTGAAAAATAACAGCAAACACCGAGTCGCACCATCCCATGGACGGTCCATGTTGACTCACACCGTGGCATCTTCACTCAGTTTCAAACAAGAACAATTCATACGATCGATGAAGCTCCATAAGTAAAATAAAACAAAACAAAAACCCGGCAGCATCATAAAGCTGCACCGTTAGAGCTGATAGTGATCGCATTAAATAACAACTACAACGCTCATAACAGCCAAGACAATATTAGGAAAATAAGCTGAGGGGAAAATATCAAACATTACGTGAATTTTACTAATAAATACCGAGAATTAAATACGGCACAATCCAGCTGATGATAGCTACCTTGATTGGCTGAAGAAGGCTAATATTAGTTTTCGCTGTTGTCATGCAAATTGATAGCAACATCTTCATTAGCCGTCGGCTAGCTAATACTGGATGACAATGCAGGACAGGAAGCACCTCGTATTTCTACAATAAAAGGCTTTTATAAGGCTACAAGTGAGTCGAAAAGAGGAGTTACACGACGGAACAGATAAAAAGACAAAAGAGGTTTCCTCAGACGGAATACCTTTCAGCTCGTAGTGGCCTCTCGTCTCTCTGGCCAGACAGACATCTATTACGGAAGTAGTCTACTGAGTCTATGCCGTAACCTGGGAAATTCCACCTCGCAATGTTTGATGTAAACAGCGATGACTGACAACATTCTGGACCAATCAGAGTACAGCTTGTAGCCTGAAGGGGAGGAGCGGGGCGGACTTGACAAAGTTGACCGTGATGTAAACACTGGAGAAAGAACCATCGTGTATCCAAATTTAATCATGGAACTTTTTTTTTCTTCCTTTACCTCTTCTTCTTGAGTGCTACTTCCTCTGTCCTCATGATCTACCGGTCAGAACTGATAAAGTACTTGTACAATTCATTCACAACAAATGTTGCAAAAAATACCAGGCAAATTAAAATAATCACTTGAAAATAAGCAAAATCCTTTTATTTTTTATCGAAATGACAACTTGAATATACTGTATACAAACATTTTTTAACCTTTTAAAAGGAAGTCTTCTCAGTACAGGGACAAACCCAACTAGTTCACTGAATAACTTTTTAAAACCTCATTGATAAATTCAGAGGGGCTGAAGGGGGTTTCTGTTATTGCATCACATATTTCCTCTGAACACAAAGAGCCACAGGAAGTGCATCAAGATAGAGTTAATCTTCACTTCAGGTTGACATGATGGTTTTACTGAGCGATATGTCAAGATTGGCAGTTTAATCAAAAATCCTAAAGTAGGGGACAAAGATCAAACTACTTTGTGGGCCAAAAGTATTATGTTCATTATTTCTTAATTATTTTACTTTGAATGTCATGGTACATTTGAGATGCTGTTTAGCAATTAACTTAAATTCTGAATGTATAATAAGGATTATATATTACACTTAAATTAAATAATTAGAAATAAATGCCCTTTTTTGAATGCTTTCAGGTTCTGTCGGGGTACAGTGAACATATAACTGCATATGTAAGTATTTTAAGAGAGCTGAATACATTTCATTAAAACTTTTTCCTTCTGTAAACATCTCCCTACCTGCTTATGCAATTCTAATAAAGAATTTTTAAAAAATATGATTGTATCCTTGTATTGATTTAAGTATAACCTTTGCAACGTTAGAGAAAAAATACAGGCGAACAACAATGAATATTGGCTATTGACCAAAATCTTATTTTACTTTGAAAAATTTGTAATAGACAGAATTTCACAATCAGTGAGTGTTGGTTTGAAAAGCTAATAAATTTCAATATATGGGTCAAGAGGAGAACTATTTTGTAATTTCTGCTCTTTATGTCTTTTATTTATAGAATATCATAAAATGTTTATTGTAACTTTTTACATAAATTATGCTTTGCATCATTAAAAAAATAAAAAGCCAATAGAATACATCCAATAGACAAACAAGTAAATAACAGTTTGTGAATTAGCTCATGCTTCACAACCTTTCAGCAGAAACGTAGACCAACCTTTTTTTTTTTATTTTTTTCAAACCTGGATAAAACTCACGAGTCAAATTCAATGCAATAAAAGAAAAATGTTAAACATCTGATGAATTATGGTCTAAACCTTTCGGTGAAATTGTTTTATTTAAAATCATTAATCTGTCAGTAAGCTGATACAGACAAACACTTTCGCAGAGCATATTACACGTGTTCACCATGTAATGTTCTACTGTATGTTAGTCACATAAACCATGACAACACAAATTTATTTTTTAATATTTAAAACATACTAAATCTGCCTGGCAACACATGCCAACCTTTCCAGATAAAATGATCAGTTTAGATAAGAGATGGCAGGTGAAAGGAAATCTTGAAAGCAGCTCTGCTTGTCTTCATCACCAGACTGGAGTCACACTTTTAAACCGTCAATAAATACTGGCAATTTTATGTTCAACAACTCCAAAATGAGACTGTTTTAAATCAGCTGTAAAATAGTTAAATTACCTCAGTCTAGTTGATTTTAACTTTGTAGCATAACAAAAGAATAAAAAAAACAATATTTTTAAATTGAATTTTAAATTTTTGTAATTGTCATAAAAAGCCATAACCTCGCCTAAAATAGAAAGAAAATAATAATCGTTTAAAGCAATAGTGACATCTTGTGGTAATTAAAAAAATAATAATTTGTAACCACTTTTTCCTTTCAAGGAGTTGCATGGGTTACTATTTTCTTAACAGGAAGTGGAAATGATGCTGAAGAAATTCAGATAAGGATTTCACACCATTATCTACACAAATCTTTAGTTAAAGCAGTAAAACAAACTCTTCCTGACAATGGCACTTCTAAACACAAGAATTAGAACTCCCAAGTCTGAGGCCTTTTCAAATAAAAAAGTTTAAGATTAGAAACACCAAGTTTCCAAATAATGTAACACTATAAATACAGTTAGTTAATGATAAATGGAACAGAATGGGAATTAAACTCTCATTTATTAGCACTTCCTTTGATTATGACTTGTATTAAACCACAAAAAAGAGAAGAAAGTTTTTCTTATAAACAACATCAGCCTCAGGATTTCTAAAAGGGATTTTCTAACTTGTGTCTTTGACTATTTTTTAAAAGAAAATATCACATTAAACTCAAATACTGGAGGAAAAGATCTTAAAAAAATATTTAAATTTGGTAACTCACACAGTTGATGGGAACAATATATTCACTTGTGTGATTTTTATTGGCCGTTAACATGTACATATGCTTCTCGTGTATGATTATGTTACAAAACACTGTATCTGTTTTAGCTGATGCTCAGTTTTTTTCTCCACTGTGATGTGCTCAAACAAAAAACTGGGCTTTGACTCTGAGTTCTTTCAGCACAGAAAGAAAAAACAAACAAAAGCCTCAGGATACAGAAAATGTCCCCATCACTTAGTCCAGCAGGGTAACAAACTGCACACTTTGTTTTCTCCCTCTCACACTCACTGTTTAAACTACCTTCAAAATGTTTGTCTGATTTTACATATGACACATATAACATGTGAATAGTTTGTAGCCACTTCACCCTGCAGAGACACAGCAACCATCTTTTCATCTCCCAGCAGCTGAAATAAGCAGCTGGCATTCGTCATGGTATAGTGTACTTATAAGTTAGATGACTCCCAAAGTACTTCACACTACAGTTTTGTCATTCACCCATTCATGCACACACTCACACATGGTGATATATATTGTAGCAGCTATCCTGGGATACAGAGGTGAGACTGCCATTGTGCGGCTCTGACCACCTCTGACCATCACCAAACCAGGCAAGATGGGTGAAGCGTTCTGCACAACAGTAAAGCCGTTTTTGCAGACGGATGTTCTGTTGATTGTTAAACTTTCTATCACTTTTTAAAGGAACAAAAAAGTAATTAAATTCAAAGACAGACATTGTCCAAAGATGTAATACTCTTAACTCTAACTGGCTAAAATAATAATAAATACTATTTCATGGCAAATTTAAGTTAAAGGTTTTATTAAGTTCTACTAATCAGTGGACCCAAGGGGTTTCGTGACTGATTTTCTGATGATATTTTTAAGCTTTTTAAATATAGAACTATATTAAAATAAATAGGAAATTAACATTTACCTTTCCATAAATGTGAAGTGAGACATCTGATCTGTAAAGACCATGCAATTAAAAAAAGCTCAAAATCAATACAAAGCCATCAGAACCCAGAATGATTCTGCATGTGCCTTCTCCTGCTTTAAGTTCACAGCTCAGCTACATTTAATACAGTGACAACATAAAATGGCTGCAGTTTACAGAAGAAAAAAGGGAGGACAGAGATTCCACAATGCAAACAACTTCTAGCAAGTATACAACTGTTTGCATCTACATCTAAAATGTTAAAAATAAATAAACAACAACTCACCCACACATTTGTCTTGTTTCGACGAGAAACTTTTTAAGGAAACTGGTGAATAAGGGGGAAGCAATTTCACAGTGAGACTTGGGGAATTCCCATAACCCAGTAAAATGGTTTGACACTGCAGGCTCAGTTTGAACAGAACCTGGTGTGTTTCCAACTTTGTGGCCTTCCTTTCACTGAATAACAAAATACATAGAGAATACAAGATGCAACTTAAAATTAAAAATGTGTTTTTAAAATGGAATTGTTGCTTGCATCTCCTGACTGCTCGCAGGATGCATGTCAGTATACGTGAGTTACACAAAAGTGCAACAATTGGCATTCTACAGGATGTGAAATGTTTTTTAGAAATAAAAACACACATGAAATTAAATGCAACAACACTTTTTATGTGCTTTTCAGTGGGGCTATATGTAGTAAAGAACATGGCCTGTTTTCATTATCACATTATGATTCAACCCCAGTCACGGAAACTTGATAAAAGCCACAAAACAACACACCCATGACATTCTATGAAGACATAACAGCTCACAAATAATTCAACTAAAATCTATCTAAATAAATTATACAAACTGAGCATTGATGCAAAAAAAAAAACACCTGCAAGTGAAGAGAGAAATTCAAGAACTGTGCACATACTAAAATATTAATAGAGGACTACTGAAACCTTCCCATAATCTCTTGTAATTGTAATCAAATTGTGCAATTTCTGCTTGGATGTGCCATTAAAACCAAAGTGACTGACTGACTGAGTGCTGCAGACTCTTATTTGTTGCCTTGGATTTTGGCGTACTGTAGGGGATTTCCTCACCCCATGTCTTTTTTTTTTCTTCTTTCCTCTTTTAACTTGAAATGGCCTGACAACAGCTGCACTCACACATACGCAACTGAGACAGAAGCAGAACACAGACAGCTGTCTTGAACTTTCCTCCAGCACCAACAAAAGTATAAATGTAAATGCAATGTGCTATGTGTAAGACAGAAGGTGCATGAATGCATAAAATCCTACTTTATATATTTATTTAGGCATGTTGTGTGCAGACTTTGCTCAGTTGTGGTATTGTTCACCAGATCAGACCAAATTGACTAATGTATATATTAGCTATTAATAATTTAACAATGATTTCTGACTCAGTTTTTTGCAGAATCACAAACTTGATTGTATTTTTGTGTTTCTGAGAAGCTTTGAACTACAGTGGAAGTTTCCAAATATTAAATATTTTAATTCCAATTTTGTTCAACCCTTATTAATCCCTCAGATGTCTTACCAATCAGAAAAAAGACTTGTGAAAAACAAAACTCTGGGAGAGAATATTGGGTTTATTTAACTTTGTTACAATATGTTATTCAATACAAGAACAAAAAATACTTACTTATACTGTAATAATACAGTAATTATTTTTATTGTATTTTGGTATATCTGATACCTTAAAAATGACAGTACTCATGGGAAGGGCAAGAATCTGAAGGTGCTGCTTGAACACCTACTAATAAATGTACATGTAAAGCTCATTTCAACACTATGCAAACAACTTCATGTTACATTTGACACTGTAAAAAAACAAACAACCTCCTGTCAGACGAGGAAATGACAGGAAAGAGCAGAAAACTGGCTTGTGATGCTGCAAGGTCATCTTACGTGGCAGGTCACTTGGTTTGGCTGGGGAGTAGCAGCAGTTAGGATCACTGACGTTAAACACACCTGCATTTACTCTGTGAACGAGCTTCTCTTGTGGTCACTGAAGCCAGCAAGCAGAGTGGAGATCTGACAGGTTTAATCTTCCCCTCCACAGAGAATCAGCAGGGTTTTACGGTAGTCTCCTGAAGTATCACCCTGAATATAGAAGGGAAACACACATACACATACCCCCCCCACACACACACACACACACACACACACACACACAAGTGTGTTTTGTTATCCTTATGGGGACCGTCCATTGACTTCCATTGATTTTAGTAACTAGATTTATACCTAACCCAAACCCTTTTCCTAACCTTAACCATTACTGATCTATAACTAACCCTAAGACTAACTAAAACTCTATTCACACCATACCTATAAACCTAACCCCTAACCCTAAAAGCCATCAGGGTTTGGCTTGGCCTTAAACATGAGTAAAATTGCAGAACAAAGGAATTAAAAACAAAAAAACAAAGCAGTTATTTGTGGAATTACCCTTTTGATCAGCTGACAAGTGGATTATGTTCTGTACTTCTTTATATTTACCAATATGGCTATTAAAATGAATAGGACAAAGTTCTATTTAAAGGAACAGTTCCTCTTTTGCCTAGATAATTTACATACATTTGGCTAAATATTAAACCACAACATGTAACATTAGTTTAAAAACAAGAGAAAAATAAAACAACAGGTTACAGTCAGAATTAATATGTTCTGGGATAAAAAAGTCCAAATATCAGCTAATCTACAACCAAAATGATCCACCTGCAGTCTACAAGAAGCTTTATATGACCCACACCTTCTGTTATGTCCTCATACACCAAACCTCATTCAAGTAAGTTTAATGTTCATTGCAGTTATTTAAAAAGCAAAAGCAACAACTACATGTCAAAAATGTTTGTTTATAATAGCTTCTTCTTTAACAAGAATCTGATGAGATCTAATCATTTGTTTCTTATCTGCTTCATGTATTGCTATAATTATCTTGGGTTTATTTAGTTCAGACAAATATCAGACTTTTCTTTACAATAACATGTTTCAACTGTCATCTGCAGTAGAGAATACTGGGAAGAGAATGTGAGCTGAGGTTAGACAGTCATGAGACAGGTTAGTTTGATCTTACTGATGATGTGTTGTTGCAGTCTGAGAAGACTGAAGCTGAAACGTCTCTAAACAAAAGAAACCTGAGATAATTGCATCAAAAAAGACATAATAGACTTATTGACCAGTTTAGGTCTTGCTCACTATTTTAATTCTTAACAAATTGACCTTCTGAAGAAATGTTCTACTTTCAAATCTAATGTAATCTATTTACAAACACATTAAAGTAACAAGGACTATTTTCTAATTAATTTTACAGCAATAAACTTGCTAACAGCCAATCAGCCAGGAAATGTTGTATAAAGCATGAAAAGAGTTGCACCTACATTTTTCTTGACTTATTTAAATGATCTGGATATGGGGAAAAACATTCAAAGTAATCAGTATGACTGTTTATTTAATTAGACGGTTAAAACATGCAGTATATTAACTGATTAAAAACAACAACCGATTACAACTAGATAAGAATAAAAAGTAGTTTTTCAGAACTCTTTGCTTTTTGTATAATCTGAATATTTTTCTGCTCAAACATATCCAGGACATTCTGCTTGCTAGTCTGTATTGGTATCACGGTGTTTTCATCTGTAAGTTATTGTAGAACTGCTTTTAGAAACTTCCTATCGCTGCAGCCACCAGCCAATCAAATGGTAGATACAGAGAGGAAGTTGGGTTAGGGAAATTCCTAAACAGCTGTGCAGTAGCCACATGCCTGCAGTCCACCGCAGGAAGCTATAGATTAAAGTGCCCCACCACCTCACCACAGCAGCATAAAAAGATGGGCAAATGCATGCTTACACAGAGCAAGACAAAGCGAGTAAGAAAAAAAAAGAAACCTCTCAGACTCACAAGTCAGATGAGAACAAGACAAAACAAACGGGCGTGTTAGTAATGAAAGAGTCAGACTTACGATCGTGGTCTCTACCTGGATGAATTCATGGAGCGAGGCATCGTGGGTTTCCTTGAACTCTTTACGAATGTTGAAAAGATCAATTTCACAACGGGACACCATGATGCGGATCAGCGCTCTGTCATCTGTACCAAGACCCTGAAGAGGAAATAAGTGCTTTCTGACTTTTTTCTTGTTTTGTTAAAGCAGCTGCCATCATCTAAAAACCACCTGAGGCCTTTTCAATTGTCAAGTGGTTTGATGATGTGCTACAGAATATATTAATGCAAAAACTTCCCACACTGTGACTGAATACCTTCATGGCCTTATACAGGCGGTCTGCAAAGTAAGAAGGCTGGTTCTTTACACTGCGAACTAAAGAGAAAAGGAGAAAGGATTCAGAATGAGTCAGAGAAACAATGCAGACAGACAAGTCCAACAATAAACATCAAATTATTACCAATTGCATAAAAAGCATTCTTCACATCTCCTGACATGTGCTTCTTGATGATTTGTTCAATGTCCTTATTGGAGCATTTGACAAACTCCTGGAACACTAAAAGTGAAAAGGAAAAAAAAATCATAAACAGTTTCTGCAAATTGGGTCAAAGCAGCTTTATTGTCAACATGCAAGTATAAATGAAATAGTCATTTGTCTGACGTGATATTCACCTCTCCTGAGGTGGGAGAAGCTCCTGGTGCACAAAATACTCATAAATTTCATTTCCATGTCATCAGAGTCAGCGTTGCAAGCATCAGCAAGTTCCTGTTAAGTTTAGGAATCAACAATGAGAAGCAAATATTTAAAATGGTTCTCCTGTCACTTCATAATAAATCTTTTGTAACAAATCATTGGAGTATTAACCTGAGCATCTTCACAGGCTCTTTCCACGTTTGCAGGACCCACCTCTCTCGCCCCCTGACCATAGAAAACAAGAGTAAATGTCACTTCTAAGATGCTTAGAAGATGCTAAGTTGTCAGTGGTTAACCATGAAAAACATTTTTTTCACTGAAATAAAAGTATGTCAACACATTGTGAAAGAAACGAATACATAGGATGTTGTAGCTGAGAACTTAAGGCAGACTGCAGCAAGTGAGTGGGTGTGGAAAATAAACCCAGTCAAAGTTCCCATGGTGATACCTGCACGAGAGAAACCAGAATACGGCAAAAGAGGCCTGATGTGTCTGACTGTATGGCTTCCTCCAGAGACTTCTTATAGGCTGTGGAAGTACAGTACAGTAAATATGTGCTGTCTACGTTTCTCTGTACAAAAAAGTAATTTTGACATAAAACCCACCGTTCTGATAGGCAACGTTCATGGCTTGTATTTCTTCGTTGCCCCTGGTAACCAGAATCTCAATCAGAGCATGCTCATCTGTCCCTGCACCCTGTTAAAATATACAGTTTTAATCACAAAAGTTACATTTCACTGCTACGCCAATAGCTACCAAATTTCTTCTTAACTGGATTTTTGTAAGAATCTTTCCTTTGGTATCAACAGTCTCTGCTGTTTGTCCAAAATGATGCAGCTTACTAATGAAAGTGAAATTGTTATTTCACCTGCTTATTAATGAGTTGGAGCTGAACTCAGACAAATCTTCAAGCAGTCAGATTGAAAGGTCTGTTAATCAGTGTTTCCAAACATATTTTAGATATAAAATGTTTCATATTAAAGGTTAATACTTCAGAAATAACCACAAAGTCCTGACATTTGTACGAAATGGCCTCTTGCTTGTGTGCCTTTTCCTAATGGGATATCACCAACACTTTGTATTTTGGGGATAAACACATTTTTGTGAAATATAAAAGCTAACCTGTTTTGAATCTAAAAAAAAAGTTAGATGTTTTAGAGTTTAAGTTATCATAGCACTAAAATTGTCTGTCTTTGATTTAATCTATTGACCCGTTTATCAAAAATGACATGGTGTATTTCAAATCTGAACACTGCAGGAAAGATATTTGGCGCTCTGAGATATGGCTCCCATTCAAAAGTATAAAGGGATGGTGTTCAACGTCAATCTGTACATGTGAGTCAGCTGACTCACATCCTGACTACATCCAGTAAAAACAACAACAACAAAAAATGCAGAAACTACAAAATCACATCAATTGTTTAGATTTCAATTGAGTCTCATGAGAACTACCACAAACAAGAGGAAACAGAGTCACAAACAATGCAATTCTGTTGAAACTGAAAAACAGCATCATAACGGATAACGTGGAAACAAATAAACCATTTACAACAACATGCAGCACACTGTGGTCCGAACATCGCACAAATCACTTCCCAGACAAAGAAAACAAGTGAATTACTTTGGGCTAGCTACAAAAACTAAGTTAGTGCAATCACTCTTTTTGTAGGAGTTGCAAAAAATGCATTAAAATCATGGTAGACGTTCCATATTCTGTAATGTTTACTATGTTTTTGAGATTATCTTTTACATGCATGAATTATGTCAATAATTTTTTTTCTATTTTTTTTTACCTTTAAGCTCTTAAAATAGGATTTTGAACTTTGTATGAACTTCATTAAAAAAACAACATTATTTTCCAAAAGTTTGTATATGTCTCCTCAGGTGGACGCCATGTGGACGCCATGTGAAACATACTGTATATTTAACAAACGCGTCAAATATCTTATCATTGTTACATTTTCTTTGTAATTTATGAATAAACATACACTACCAGTGGGTGGCAGTCTGTGACACACTAGAGTCCAATGTGGTGGCATATATGCAAATGAACCAAAAATATCCAAACATGCACAATAAAACTGGTTTGAAATAGCTGTTGACTGTAGTGACCACTGTGTGTTGAAAGCTTAAATAAATCCTTCAGACCTTCTTTCACCAAAATAAACATGCTCCAGGTTGCTCCATCCCAACAGCTTGATGATTTTATGGCTCTAATACTCCATATATTCCCCTAAATTGTTAGATCTCTCTATAAATCTATAAATTAATCTGCTTAAAATGTATAAAACTACGACATAATGTTGTCAAACTGTATTACTCTCACTGTTATTCTGTTCAAAGTTCAGAATGACTCTGCTGGTACAAATAAGAAAGTCTACATGTTACCAGGTAAGATATAAATAAAACAATTTCATAATCAAATACTTCCCGAGCAGTTTGCTTAGATGTTTTCGCATTGACCTCACACATCGCTTAAAAACCAGTCAAAGAGGTCTGAATTATTCTCCCTAAGGGAACTCGTCTGCTTTATTTACAGCTTTTGCGCATCAAAATATATATATACAGTGGGGCAAAAAAGTATTTAGTCAGCCACCAATTGTGTAAGTTCTCCCACTTAAAAAGATCAGAGAGGCCTGTAATTTTCATCATAGGTATACCTCAACTATGAGAGACAAAATGAGGAAAAAAAATCCAGAAAATCACATTGTCTGATTTTTAAAGAATTTATTTGCAAATTATGGTGGAAAATAAGTATTTGGTCACCTACAAACAAGTAAGATTTCTGGCTTTCACAGACCTGTAACTTCTTTAAGAGGCTCCTCGGTCCTCCACTCGTTACCTGTATTAATGGCACCTGTGTGAACTCGTTATCAGTATAAAAGACACCTGTCCACAACCTCAAACAGTCACGCTCCAAACTCCACTATGGCCAAGACCAAAGAGCTGTCAAAGGACACCAGAAACAAAATTGTAGACCTTCACCAGGCTGGGAAGACTGAATCTGCAATAGGTAAGCAGCTTGGTGTGAAGAAATCAACTGTGGGAGCAATTATTAGAAAATGGAAGACATACAAGACCACTGATAATCTCCCTCGACCTGGGGCTCCACGCAAGATCTCACCCCGTGGGGTCAAAATGATCACAAGAACGGTGAGCAAAAATCCCAGAACCACACGGAGGGACCTAGTTAATGACCTGTGCTGTGGAAAACATCCTGCCTTGTTCCAGTACCTAAAAAACCACAACCAGCTGAACCAAACGACTACAGACCAGTTGCCCTGACATCTCACGTCATGAAAGTCCTGGAGAGACTCTTACTGGCTCACCTCAACAAGCAGGTCAGCACCTTTCAGGACCCATTACAGTTTGCATACCGTAATGGGCTTGGGGTTGAAGATGCCATCATCTACCTGCTTCACAGAGCACACGCTCATCTGGACCAATCAGGCAGCACTTTGAGGGTCATGTTCTTTGACTTCTCAAGTGCTTTTAACACAATTCAGCCTGCTTTGTTATGTGAGAAGCTCCATAAATTCCAGGTGGATTCCTCCACAACCTCCTGGATTTATGACTACCTCACAAACAGACCACAGTTTGTGAGACTGGGGGGTTGTGTGTCTGGGATGGAGGTCAGCAGCACTGGAGCGCCACAAGGAACTGTACTCTCACCATTTCTCTTCACGATGTACACCTCTGACTTCCAGTACAACTCTGAGTCCTGTCATCTGCAGAAATACTCTGATGACTCTGCAGTTGTTGGGTGCATCAGTGAGGGACAAGAAGCTGAGTATAGAGAACTGGTCAGTCAGTTTGTGAAATGGTGCAGTAACAATCATCTCGTTTTAAATAGCAGCAAAACTAAGGAGATGATTGTTGACTTCAGGAGGAGAAAGAATCAACACAGCAGTATTTCCATCCTAGGAGAGGAGGTAGAGGTGGTGGAGGAATACAAGTACCTTGGAGTTCAGCTGGACAACAGACTAGAGTGGAAATGCAACACAGAATACATCTACAAGAAAGGTCAGAGCAGACTCTACTTCTTAAGGAAGCTGAGATCTTTTAATGTCTGCACCAAGATGTTGCAAATCTTCTATAGGTCTGTTGTGGAAAGTGCAATCAGCTTTGCAGCCATCTGCTGGGGCAGCAGCATCAGAACCAGAGACTTGAAGAGAATCAACAAAATGATCAGGAAAGCTGGATCTGTGCTGGGAGTATCTCTGGAGCCGCTGGAGCTGATTGTACAAAAAAGAATGCTGGACAAGCTGATGAAGATGATGGAGGACTCTTCTCACCCTCTGCACGACACAGTGATCAAACAACAGAGTGTGTTCAGTGAGAGGCTTCTTCAGGTCCGATGCAAGACCGAAAGATACAAAAGATCATTCCTGCCTGCAGCCATTAGCCTCCACAACAAGAACAGACCTTGATTTTTATTATTGTATTGTTGTCTTCATTGTTGTTTTTATTTTTATTGTTGGACAAAAAAAAACAAAAACTACTACAACGTTGAATTTCCCTTCTGGGATAAATAAAGTATTTTTCATTCATTCATTTCATTTCATTCATTTCATTCATTCATTTTTCATTCATTCATTTCATTCACCTGCAGAGAGCTGGGACCAAAGTAACAAAGGCTACCATCAGTAACACACTACGCCGCCAGGGACTCAAATCCTGCAGTGCCAGACGTGTCCCCCTGCTGAAGCCAGGACACGTCCAGGCCCGTCTGCGGTTTGCTAGAGAGCATTTGGATGATCCAGAAGAGGATTGGGAGAACATCATATGGTCAGATGAAACCAAAATAGAACTTTTTGGTAGAAACTCAACTTGTCGTGTTTGGAGGGGAAAGAATGCTGAGTTGGATCCAAAGAACACCATACCTACTGTAAAGCATGGGGGTGGAAACATCATGCTTTGGGGCTGTTTTTCTGCAAGGGGACCAGGACGACTGATCCGTGTAAAGGAAAGAATGAATGGGGCCATGTATCGTAAGATTTTGAGTGAAAACCTCCTTCCATCAGCAAGGGCATTGAAAATGAGACGTGGCTGGGTCTTTCAGCATGACAATGATCCCAAACACACCGCCCGGGCAACGAAGGAGTGGCTTCGTAAGAAGCATTTCAAGGTCCTGGAGTGGCCTAGCCAGTCTCCAGATCTCAACCCCATAGAAAATCTCTGGAGGGAGTTGAAAGTCCGTGTTGCCCAGCGTCAGCCCCAAAACATCACTGCTCTAGAGGAGATCTGCATGGAGGAATGGGCCAAAATACCAGCAACAGTGTGTGAAAACCTTGTGAAGACTTACAGAAAACGTTTGACCTCTGTCATTGCCAACAAAGGCTATATAACAAAGTATTGAGATTAACTTTTGTTATTGACCAAATACTTATTTTCCACAATAATTTGCAAATAAATTCTTTAAAAATCAGACAATGTGATTTTCTGGATTTTTTTTCCTCATTTTGTCTCTCATAGTTGAGGTATACCTATGATGAAAATTACAGGCCTCTCTGATCTTTTTAAGTGGGAGAACTTACACAATTGGTGGCTGACTAAATACTTTTTTGCCCCACTGTATATATATATTTTGATGCGCAAAAGCTGTAAATAAAGCAGACGAGTTCCCTTAGGGAGAATAATTCAGACCTCTTTGACTGGTTTTTAAGCGATGTGTGAGGTCAATGCGAAAACATCTAAGCAAACTGCTCGGGAAGTATTTGATTATGAAATTGTTTTATTTATATCTTACCTGGTAACATGTAGACTTTCTTATTTGTACCAGCAGAGTCATTCTGAACTTTGAACAGAATAACAGTGAGAGTAATACAGTTTGACAACATTATGTCGTAGTTTTATACATTTTAAGCAGATTAATTTATAGATTTATAGAGAGATCTAACAATTTAGGGGAATATATGGAGTATTAGAGCCATAAAATCATCAAGCTGTTGGGATGGAGCAACCTGGAGCATGTTTATTTTGGTGAAAGAAGGTCTGAAGGATTTATTTAAGCTTTCAACACACAGTGGTCACTACAGTCAACAGCTATTTCAAACCAGTTTTATTGTGCATGTTTGGATATTTTTGGTTCATTTGCATATATGCCACCACATTGGACTCTAGTGTGTCACAGACTGCCACCCACTGGTAGTGTATGTTTATTCATAAATTACAAAGAAAATGTAACAATGATAAGATATTTGACGCGTTTGTTAAATATACAGTATGTTTCACATGGCGTCCACATGGCGTCCACCTGAGGAGACATATACAAACTTTTGGAAAATAATGTTGTTTTTTTAATGAAGTTCATACAAAGTTCAAAATCCTATTTTAAGAGCTTAAAGGTAAAAAAAAATAGAAAAAAAATTATTGACATAATTCATGCATGTAAAAGATAATCTCAAAAACATAGTAAACATTACAGAATATGGAACGTCT
>SSNP01000123.1:1150472-1176225 GCA_006937955.1 Pachypanchax playfairii | reverse complement strand
AGACGTTCCATATTCTGTAATGTTTACTATGTTTTTGAGATTATCTTTTACATGCATGAATTATGTCAATAATTTTTTTTCTATTTTTTTTTACCTTTAAGCTCTTAAAATAGGATTTTGAACTTTGTATGAACTTCATTAAAAAAACAACATTATTTTCCAAAAGTTTGTATATGTCTCCTCAGGTGGACGCCATGTGGACGCCATGTGAAACATACTGTATATTTAACAAACGCGTCAAATATCTTATCATTGTTACATTTTCTTTGTAATTTATGAATAAACATACACTACCAGTGGGTGGCAGTCTGTGACACACTAGAGTCCAATGTGGTGGCATATATGCAAATGAACCAAAAATATCCAAACATGCACAATAAAACTGGTTTGAAATAGCTGTTGACTGTAGTGACCACTGTGTGTTGAAAGCTTAAATAAATCCTTCAGACCTTCTTTCACCAAAATAAACATGCTCCAGGTTGCTCCATCCCAACAGCTTGATGATTTTATGGCTCTAATACTCCATATATTCCCCTAAATTGTTAGATCTCTCTATAAATCTATAAATTAATCTGCTTAAAATGTATAAAACTACGACATAATGTTGTCAAACTGTATTACTCTCACTGTTATTCTGTTCAAAGTTCAGAATGACTCTGCTGGTACAAATAAGAAAGTCTACATGTTACCAGGTAAGATATAAATAAAACAATTTCATAATCAAATACTTCCCGAGCAGTTTGCTTAGATGTTTTCGCATTGACCTCACACATCGCTTAAAAACCAGTCAAAGAGGTCTGAATTATTCTCCCTAAGGGAACTCGTCTGCTTTATTTACAGCTTTTGCGCATCAAAATATATATATACAGTGGGGCAAAAAAGTATTTAGTCAGCCACCAATTGTGTAAGTTCTCCCACTTAAAAAGATCAGAGAGGCCTGTAATTTTCATCATAGGTATACCTCAACTATGAGAGACAAAATGAGGAAAAAAAATCCAGAAAATCACATTGTCTGATTTTTAAAGAATTTATTTGCAAATTATGGTGGAAAATAAGTATTTGGTCACCTACAAACAAGTAAGATTTCTGGCTTTCACAGACCTGTAACTTCTTTAAGAGGCTCCTCGGTCCTCCACTCGTTACCTGTATTAATGGCACCTGTGTGAACTCGTTATCAGTATAAAAGACACCTGTCCACAACCTCAAACAGTCACGCTCCAAACTCCACTATGGCCAAGACCAAAGAGCTGTCAAAGGACACCAGAAACAAAATTGTAGACCTTCACCAGGCTGGGAAGACTGAATCTGCAATAGGTAAGCAGCTTGGTGTGAAGAAATCAACTGTGGGAGCAATTATTAGAAAATGGAAGACATACAAGACCACTGATAATCTCCCTCGACCTGGGGCTCCACGCAAGATCTCACCCCGTGGGGTCAAAATGATCACAAGAACGGTGAGCAAAAATCCCAGAACCACACGGAGGGACCTAGTTAATGACCTGTGCTGTGGAAAACATCCTGCCTTGTTCCAGTACCTAAAAAACCACAACCAGCTGAACCAAACGACTACAGACCAGTTGCCCTGACATCTCACGTCATGAAAGTCCTGGAGAGACTCTTACTGGCTCACCTCAACAAGCAGGTCAGCACCTTTCAGGACCCATTACAGTTTGCATACCGTAATGGGCTTGGGGTTGAAGATGCCATCATCTACCTGCTTCACAGAGCACACGCTCATCTGGACCAATCAGGCAGCACTTTGAGGGTCATGTTCTTTGACTTCTCAAGTGCTTTTAACACAATTCAGCCTGCTTTGTTATGTGAGAAGCTCCATAAATTCCAGGTGGATTCCTCCACAACCTCCTGGATTTATGACTACCTCACAAACAGACCACAGTTTGTGAGACTGGGGGGTTGTGTGTCTGGGATGGAGGTCAGCAGCACTGGAGCGCCACAAGGAACTGTACTCTCACCATTTCTCTTCACGATGTACACCTCTGACTTCCAGTACAACTCTGAGTCCTGTCATCTGCAGAAATACTCTGATGACTCTGCAGTTGTTGGGTGCATCAGTGAGGGACAAGAAGCTGAGTATAGAGAACTGGTCAGTCAGTTTGTGAAATGGTGCAGTAACAATCATCTCGTTTTAAATAGCAGCAAAACTAAGGAGATGATTGTTGACTTCAGGAGGAGAAAGAATCAACACAGCAGTATTTCCATCCTAGGAGAGGAGGTAGAGGTGGTGGAGGAATACAAGTACCTTGGAGTTCAGCTGGACAACAGACTAGAGTGGAAATGCAACACAGAATACATCTACAAGAAAGGTCAGAGCAGACTCTACTTCTTAAGGAAGCTGAGATCTTTTAATGTCTGCACCAAGATGTTGCAAATCTTCTATAGGTCTGTTGTGGAAAGTGCAATCAGCTTTGCAGCCATCTGCTGGGGCAGCAGCATCAGAACCAGAGACTTGAAGAGAATCAACAAAATGATCAGGAAAGCTGGATCTGTGCTGGGAGTATCTCTGGAGCCGCTGGAGCTGATTGTACAAAAAAGAATGCTGGACAAGCTGATGAAGATGATGGAGGACTCTTCTCACCCTCTGCACGACACAGTGATCAAACAACAGAGTGTGTTCAGTGAGAGGCTTCTTCAGGTCCGATGCAAGACCGAAAGATACAAAAGATCATTCCTGCCTGCAGCCATTAGCCTCCACAACAAGAACAGACCTTGATTTTTATTATTGTATTGTTGTCTTCATTGTTGTTTTTATTTTTATTGTTGGACAAAAAAAAACAAAAACTACTACAACGTTGAATTTCCCTTCTGGGATAAATAAAGTATTTTTCATTCATTCATTTCATTTCATTCATTTCATTCATTCATTTTTCATTCATTCATTTCATTCACCTGCAGAGAGCTGGGACCAAAGTAACAAAGGCTACCATCAGTAACACACTACGCCGCCAGGGACTCAAATCCTGCAGTGCCAGACGTGTCCCCCTGCTGAAGCCAGGACACGTCCAGGCCCGTCTGCGGTTTGCTAGAGAGCATTTGGATGATCCAGAAGAGGATTGGGAGAACATCATATGGTCAGATGAAACCAAAATAGAACTTTTTGGTAGAAACTCAACTTGTCGTGTTTGGAGGGGAAAGAATGCTGAGTTGGATCCAAAGAACACCATACCTACTGTAAAGCATGGGGGTGGAAACATCATGCTTTGGGGCTGTTTTTCTGCAAGGGGACCAGGACGACTGATCCGTGTAAAGGAAAGAATGAATGGGGCCATGTATCGTAAGATTTTGAGTGAAAACCTCCTTCCATCAGCAAGGGCATTGAAAATGAGACGTGGCTGGGTCTTTCAGCATGACAATGATCCCAAACACACCGCCCGGGCAACGAAGGAGTGGCTTCGTAAGAAGCATTTCAAGGTCCTGGAGTGGCCTAGCCAGTCTCCAGATCTCAACCCCATAGAAAATCTCTGGAGGGAGTTGAAAGTCCGTGTTGCCCAGCGTCAGCCCCAAAACATCACTGCTCTAGAGGAGATCTGCATGGAGGAATGGGCCAAAATACCAGCAACAGTGTGTGAAAACCTTGTGAAGACTTACAGAAAACGTTTGACCTCTGTCATTGCCAACAAAGGCTATATAACAAAGTATTGAGATTAACTTTTGTTATTGACCAAATACTTATTTTCCACAATAATTTGCAAATAAATTCTTTAAAAATCAGACAATGTGATTTTCTGGATTTTTTTTCCTCATTTTGTCTCTCATAGTTGAGGTATACCTATGATGAAAATTACAGGCCTCTCTGATCTTTTTAAGTGGGAGAACTTACACAATTGGTGGCTGACTAAATACTTTTTTGCCCCACTGTATATAGATTTATAGATTTGGCTGGAAATGTTCATTTATGTCATTTAAGCTACTGCTCAGATGTTTAGATCAATTGAAAATCACAAAGAAAACAATTCTTCAGAACTGGAAAGAGAAAAAAATAACTTGAGTCTAAATTAATTGAAAGGTTTACTGTTGGATCATGTCTTCATGGACAGAGTGTCTGCTGTTAGGAAAGAAACCCTTGAAGATTTTCAGGCAGTTTGGACATCAGTTATAAACATTATTGCATTGAGTGGTGAGGTCCCACAGCACTAGAGCACGCTGGGGCGTGGGGGGTCTGGGTGGGGGAGGGGGGCATGGTATCCTCCAGGGACAGGCACTTTGGCAGTGCTATGGGGTCTTATGATTAGGACATTTGCGAGGGGAGCTGTACAAAGTCCTGGTCAGATCAGTGGGGACAAAGGCGGGGGCCAGTCAGGAACATGGCACTTCATTGGTGTGGGGGGGCCCCCACTGCAGATCAGTGCCCAGCCAGTATCATATAGGACTAGGGTTGTGGGGAATGAGGTCTGGTGGTTCGGAGGGTGTTGCCTCCTTCATGTCCACTCACTCTTGCACTGGACTTGTCCCTCAATATAGACATGTAAGGACAGGTGCAGTCGCTGTGGGGGAACGGTATGGAATTAAATTTCAGTTAAAAATCCTGAGCGAGGTTTTCTGCAGCGCGCACGCGCATTTAACCGTGCGCGCGCGTCCTCGGCCTCTGGAACAATGTTTTCACGTAATAATGTGATTATACATGTGATTATATTGTACAAACGTGAAAAGTATATAGTTCGAACAATAAATCTATCACGTAATAACGATACAGCTCTGTTTATGTTCTTTTAACTTCTGTAAATGCAACTCCGATTTTACAATAAAGTTTTGTTGTTGCTCTGTATTGTACAGAAATTTCGATTAAAAAAAATGACGACGGCAGCTGGTTCTATGGCTGGTTCTTCTTCCACCACTAGCAGGAAGCTGCCGCTGGTTCTTTTGGTGGGCGGTGACTGATATAAAATGACCAATCACATGAGGATCACACCGGGCCTCAGTCTCCTCCTCCAAACAGTCATAATTACTTTTACTTGCGGGGGCAAAGTTTCCTTTCGAGCGTGCAGCCTCTCCTGGTTTGCCTTCACGCTCATATGAGAGCTTCATGTACAGGCGCCTGTATGGAGATCCACATGCGCGGTTCTTGAATACTCGTGTAATGAATCATACGCGGGCGTGTGGGGTGAATTCATGCACGTGCTGTGGATTGCGCGTGCGTGAAATTTAATTCCATAGAAAGGAGGATTCTGATATCAGCCAGCAGTAGGCTGTCCCCACATGGACTGTTCTTCCCCTTTTTAATGCACTACATCATTGTACACAATCACAGCACACACACTCCAGCACACACTGACGACTCATGCTGAACAGGTGAGAGAGGTTGTTGGGTGTCCCACCCCCATGCCCTCTGCTGCAGGTTCTACACCAGGCTGTGAGCTGGGCATTGCCTTTGGGTGCTACAGAGGATGCAGCTGGTTGTCCCAGTGTGGATGTGGCTCACTTCAGTTTGGTGGGGGGACCTTGCTGCTGTGGTGCTGTGGGATCCTGGCCAGCTGCTTGGGCTCTTTGATGGCTCAGACTGCCTGTGCGTCTGGGGGTTGGCCCGAGAGCAGGTTGGGGGCTTCTACGCCATTTTCTTCATGGTCTGCCTCTCTGTGGGGCTCCACCATGTCCTTCCCTCATAATCATGGGGTCAGGGTGCGGCTGTGGGTCTGTACCTGTTGGACTGGAGGTGGCAGGGCTGAACTCTCTGGCACCTAGTTGGGAGTAGGGGTTACCCATGGGGACACCGAGTCCTGGCCTATACTGGGGGGTGGGGGCAGCATGCGGGGACTCCTTGCTCTGTGTCCTCTTGGGAACCTTCCTGCTTTAGGCGGGGTTACTCTGCTCTGTTGCAGACACCCCCTCTGCACTGGGCCTGTGGTTACTTTCTGTGTCAGTCTGCTTGGGGCTGCTGCGCTTCCTGGTGCTTGAACCTGGTGTGGTAGGTGTGGCCCGGCTCATTGGTGGTTGGTTAAAACAGCACTCTAGATACATTGTAACTTTTCTGTGCAGTTATTTCACATGATAAATACATAAACACAAACACATGTAGAAGTAGGTGGATGGATATACACTACATACAACCCAAGTGCCTCTTCTACACAAACATACATTACATACATACAGGCTTTACTTACTTCACTGATTTGTAACTTTTTTAAATCAACACCTACAGTATATTACCTCCATTGCCTTTTTCATCATTTTAGCATCAAACTCTGCTGGAGTCAACATGAGCCCAATGATCAGCCTCTCCAAGTTCCTGGACAGTTCAGATTTCAGGTCTTTCAGCAGATCCTGAAAGGTGATCAAATATACTGAGGTAATATAAAGTTACCACCAGAAATATTTGTGGGATTTTTAACTAAATTTGACATGACGTTGATTCAGTTCAATAATAAATATTAATAATAATAATGATAAATAAAATAATAATGATAATAAGACCAAAAAAAGCATAAGAAATATATCCTAACTTGTTTCTCTTACCCTTCCCAACAAGGATTTGAAGGCCTGTCTGATCTCCTGCCTCTGGTCGTTGCTTCTATGTGCAACTATTTCAATGATTGCATCTTCATCAGTTCCTGTAATCCAGAAAAGATGATCTGGTAAAAATGCAACTTTAAGCTTACACTAGCAACATCAGTATTTTCAGGGTGCAAATTTTAAAAGTTGCATACCAAAACCCTTCATAGCTTTCCTGAGAGCTTGTGCATCGGCTGCAGCGTCAAAATCAGGAGCAGGATGGACTGTGGGCCTCAGCTGAGTAGGAGAGAATTAAAGAAGAAGGAAAATGATAATTAATCCTTGCACATGCACACAAACGATGTTAATGTATGCATAATTATTTCAAAATTAGAAACATTGTCTTTGTAAGTTTAGAGCAAAATGAAAGAGGATAACAAATCGTGCAAAATGGAAATTTAAAACAAAGGTTTTTTGATCTGCAATGATTCATTTGATTACAGCTGAAAAAGCTAATCTAAGTGTTCTGATAATAATCTCCTGACATTTGAGGAGGCAGGTGATCTCATGAAGTTAAAACTCACAACAAACACATGGACTCTTATGACGCCTTAGTGAGACAGGGTTTTGTTCACAACAATACTGGGCCACTTCTGACATTCCCCCTCAAAGTTACAATGACCACAGAGTGGAGGTTCAGAAAGCTGATTGCAACAGCAATCTGCATTTGAGTGGATAGCATTCAGATCCGAGGCTAAACAAAGCCCTGTTCAGAACACACGATCAGCAAAAGCTTGTGGTGCTGCTACAACAACTCTGTTGAGAGACCAGCAAGATTCCAAACATTGTCAAGTTAAACATGCAATGAAACATCTAAAGTGGGAGTGGATGAGACCCAAACCTGTACTTTGGTCATGGCACTTAACTCCCACATCTTGTAGGCTATCTGAGCGGCTTCGGGGAAGAACTCTCCAGCTAAGCTGTAAGGATCAGTTTGAGACAACAAAGCACACTCAGGAAAGCCAAAAACTCCAGCATGGCTGCTCTTCTAGAAAGAAGAATACATTCTAAAATAACGTTCCTGCTACACAGATTTGCTTCTCTTTGAAACAACACTTACATATAACCATATATCACAGACGGGTTTTACTTTGCTCTCTCTCGGCAGAATGACTATGAAAACATTGCCCCCTGCTGGTTTCTGCTCTTGTCTGCAGCTGTAACTTACTCATCATCTCCTCCACAAAGGTTGAGAAGAGTCCTCTTGTAATCCCCAGATGTGTCATCCTATATCACAAAAAATGAATACATGTGTTAGCTGAGTGTTTTACGTTTGTGTGTTTCTAAACAGGTCAGTTTGTTTCTAACCTTTATCATGTTATAAAGTGACTTCTCGTACTGGAGACGGAAACACTCTCGAATGTCCAACATGTCGATTTCGGAGCGACAAATCATGATTCTGATTAGCGTGTTGTCAGCTGTTCCCAAACCCTAAACAATAACAGAAGGGGAAAACAATCTGAATTCCCATATAAATATCAATTATAATTGAAAACATTTGAACTGTAATCTAAGAAAAAATATTTTATTGATGAGGTCTTGAGATGGATCCTCACGAGGTTACACCCATTACAATCCATCTTGTACTGCTCCAACTAAACTGTCTGACTCGGTCAAATAAATATTCAGACCAATCATGTGTTAGCATTGTGCTTTGGGGCGGGTGTTCAGGTATGATTGGCAGCAAGTGCCCAGGAAGGCAAAGTAAAACAAACATGGCTGCACCGGTGGACGCACGTTAGAAGCAGCTATTGAATCTGTTTTAGGAGAACTACAGATGATTTCTTGGTTGAAAAATGAGCAAAGGTAAGAACTTTCTTGATGGTAAAGATGTGTTTTGCTTTTCTTGGTGGTAACGATGTTTGTGCTTTACTTCTGCCTGGATTTGCAAGAGCTTGATTTACTGTGATTGGCTAACGACAAATCATGGTAGGTGGCCACTTTCAGGAGCGTTCTCCAATTAGCACAAAATATTAAACCAAACGGCCCTCCCTTTTATAGATGGTTTCAAATGGAGTGGTTCCAGATATACATGTTTCCTCGACTCGACAAGAGGTGGGGCTACAACCTGGATCTGGCAGATCCAAGTTATTGGGGTGTTTTTGTCTGTGTGGAAACTGACCTATTATTTTTTTAGTTTACCTTCATCGATTTGTAGAGTCGCTTGGCAAAGAACATGGGAACACTCCTTATGCACTGGACTGTGAAAACACCAGAAGTAATCGCTGGGTTGAATAAACATCTCTGCTGTTTCTGTGTGAAGTTACAGTGAAACGTTCAGGGTATTTCTCACCTACAGCCAGCATCAGTCGTTCAAAGTCTCCGGACAGTTCGCTCTTAATGCTGTCCTCTATGGACACTTCTGTGATCTTCTCATATTCATCAAAAACTATACAGTCATTAGAAAACATCACGTTATATTAAAACCCATCCTCCCAGCCATGTTAATGTGTCTAATCTTTTGATTGCCAGATGTATCTCTGGGTCTATGAACTGAGTGAGAGGATGAGGAAAATTACTGGGAAGAATTTTTAAATTATCAAAGCCTGTTGGTGATGTGCCATCAAACCCTGAGAGACCTGAGTTCACACATGGGAATGTCTTGGACTTGCTAATCACTCTGTGAGTTGAGCTCACCCATACGGAGGTGGGTCATGCTACGGTTTCCCAGGATCATGATGAATTTGGCTTCATCTGTCCCCCACTGCTCCTCTCCTGCAGCATATAGGTCCTACATGAAGACAATAACAAAATAAGGATGTGATAAAACAGCCACAATAAAGTCTAAACTAAAATTGGATTGTGCTTTGAATAATGCCACTAGCCCTTAAAGATCATGTTATTTAAGATGTAGTAAAGATCTTGTTAAATAGTTTCTTGTTGTTAACTAGTTCTGTTCCAAGCTTTCATCTTTATTTTTAATTTTATATTTACTTTAATTTGTATCTGCTGTTCTGTCACACATGCACTCATCTGGTAATTCTTTCTATTACTATTTAAGGGGTTTCTGTCACAATAATAAAATACATAGAATATAAAGTAGATAGAATATTCAATATGATATAAAGGATGTATTTTTTTCACATTGTATTAATAGAGATACATTTTTCACGAAATGCATCATAAAACCACTCGAGTTGAAAAGGTCAATGAAAAACCATCAGCCATGTTGTGATGTCACTGGATGAACACGTCAGTGTCAGTATGTATGTAAACAAACATGGAGAGTGACTGAAACGGCGATCACAGTAAGAGATTAAATAATAATTCAGAAAAAACTGAGAAAATGATTTTGTGTTTCAACATCTGGGATTGCTACTTTAAAGCAGAACTAAGTAAGTTTTTTCACCTCAATAAATGTTTTCTAGAGTCCCTGTGGGGGTAAACAAGGACTTGGCGGGGTGATTTGTGGGTCCCTCCCCTCCCTCCGGGGTCTGTGTCCTGAAAGCAGCACTTGCAACTTTCAGTGGATCGGACCCGACTAATCTCGCGAGAACAAACCTGCTTTACGGCACTCACACTCACGTACATAAATACAAGCATGAAGCCCTTGCCGTTGTTAGCAACGCCACCCTTAGGAGCGCAAAGATGACAATAATACTCACCTGTCGAGACATTTTCTTGGTTTTGTTTTTCTTTCTTCTTGCAAAAGCGTTCTCTGCGCGTTGTTGTTGGGGGGGGCGGTGGCAGGGTGGAGGGGGTGGGGGGTGAGGGGTCTGCGGCGGGGGAACGTTACGACAGTGAGCTTTCACAGGGGACCAGTAGGGGGAGAGCGAGAGCAAAACTTACTTAGTTCTGCTTTAATAATACTTGCTAAATTAAGACCTATTTTGTGTACAGAAGCTGGATAATCCTCCTGTGGAATTATTCACATGCTGTACAGACTTAGTTTATGAAGACTTTTATTAAAAGTCTGGGTCATCTGATCATTCTTTCTCTGTCTGAGTTCTCACCCATTAACTCTGAGCTTAGTTTACACAGTGTTCTATGTCTGCTCTGTGTGCGACAGCGGTTCGCTAATAACGGCCTCTTGTCATGGTTTCACTCCTTTTGTGTGTTACAATACAAGTAACTTCTAAGGTCACAGTAACTCTTCTGTTACATTTAAAATGTTATGGTTAAACGGAGTTAAAACAGTTTAACATGTTAAGTTATACTGTATATAAAACAATTAAATCCTCACTTGTGCATCCTGCTGGACCAGTTCTGCATCCACAACTCCAGATTCATCTCTGGTCCCCTGGAATCATCAAACCAGATCAACACAATGCTGATGAGTCCGTGTTTAACCAAGACTGCTGACAACTTCAGTTTCTTGGTGAACTGACCTGAAGTAGAACAACCAGCATCTTCTTAAAGTGGCCTGAAGTATCTGCTATAATGTCCTCCTCCACGTCCCTGCCATAAGCTGTAGAAACACACACACAAATCAAAGTGAGATAGACAGATACTAACACAACAACCACGTTAAAACCATGTTCATCTTACCATCCTTGTACGCAGCAACCAGGTCGTTGATCTGCTGGTTGTTTCTGGATGCCAGGATTTCGATCAGGCATCTCTCATTAGTTCCTAGACCCTTGAGAAAGAACATGAAGTGACATTTAAATCAGCTGCTGTTTCAATGAAGTAGAGTGATGGGAGAGAAAACCAAAATAACAGGTCTTACTTTGACTGCATCATGGATTTCTTTGGCATCGTGGTAAGCTGGCGTTCTCATCAGGCTCACAATGAGACGCTCAAATTTTCCTGTGAGCTCATATTTCAGATCTTCGATCAGATCCTGGGGAAAGAGAATTAACTTGTACATTTAAAAAGAAATTTTTCTGAATTTACATTATGGGCATATGTTTATACCTGCCCAAAACTGCATTTGTAAGCTGCAGTGATTTCCTGCCTCTGCGCATTGCTTCGAGAGGTGATCAGGTCCAGTATAGTTTCTTTGTCACTACCTGAACACAAGGAAATAGTTTGTTCATAAGGTAACTACAAATAATACAAATGTTAAATGAAAACCCTTGTTTGATAATTCAGCTGACAGGAGAGAATAAAGATGACTTTGACATGTTGACATGAATCACAGAGGAGTGATTTACCCACCGATGCCTTTCATGGCGTTGTAAAGAGTCTCAGCATCAGTGCTGGGGTCAAAGTCTGGGGCATCAGATACTGTGCCTCTGAATACCTGGAAGAACAACATATTCAAGGTTTATTTTGGATATTTAGAAGTCCGTTGAAGTTGTTATCAGTAATTGTTCCACCTTGATGTTTGTTTGTTGAGAACTGAAGAAAGGCCGGGATCTGTAGGAGACTGACTCCGATGTCCTCCATCATTTGAGATTACCTTTAGCAATTTACTCATCTTTATGTAGGAGAATTTCTGTGGATCACTTCAGGTTCATATGTTTGCACATGTCACAGCGATTTATGATTATAACTTAGTTTGAGCAAAACAGTGTTAGAGGCCGAGCCTAATCCCAGTGTATCAACGTCTGTAGTATGACGCTCTCATTCAGGCATAGAATTATATTAAACTTCTGTCCTTTTCAACTCATTACAACTCTTGATAAATAATTTCCATGACACTCAACTGAACAGGTACAACGCAGCCTTATCACACATAAGTTTGAATAATAATACAAACATCGATTGGTTGATAAAACAGCAAAAAAATTTAGCAGCAGGCTCTTGTGAAAGTCTAAACCTCTATAATTCAGCCATTTAGTGTCGTATCCCAATAATGTAAATATATAATTAATTTATTATTAAATTGATAAACATAAGCTTAAACAGAAGAGGACATATGAGAAGCTGTCAGATTTCAACAGTTCTGGAACATTCTTCACTTCTTTGTGAACAAATTAGAAGGTGAATTTCTACCACAGGAACGGGAACTTCATCCATCCATCCATTTATTTTCTTATCCTTAACCAGCTCCCCATAACACAGAATAGGAACAAGACAATGGATGATAGATGCTATGATATTTTTAAGATTATAACTATTTTCAGACAGCAGTAATCCATTTTGTTCTTAGCTTATCAACACAGTCAGCGTCAGTATCTTTATTTCTCCAACAGCCCGACCTCACGTGAAATACATTGGTCGATTTTGAAAATGATTCTATAATCCGTATGTGACCCCTATCTGCAAGCCCTAAACTTAACCGATCCGCTTTTTAATATTAAATATTCGGCTTTACAGTGTGTCAATATGTATTTTTACATTTTATAGCTAACTGTTGTAATAAAATTAGACATATTGCTGCAGAATTTTTGTTTTGTTCGGCTGAACAGAGTGAAACTTTGCGCATGCGTATTTGTCAGCTCCTCTGGGAAGGTGCGTGAATGCGCTGTCGGTAGTACGTCGCTGTAGAGCCCAGAAAAGGCTCCGACAGTTCATTTGAAAATGCTCTCACAGGTCGTATTTTTTGAAAATCGACCTTTATGGTCATATAATGTGCGGGCAGGTTGTTCAGAAAGCTACAGCATCTCCAACAGGTCATATTAACCTTTTCAATTGAACTTTACTCCCTAAAGTTTGAACTATCACTTAAACAAGTCATCTTCAACTGAAGCTTTTAAAAAGATGCATTAATTTTAGTTAACTTATAAAACAAAGATGGAGATTTACTAAACTTATTTAAACTAAGTGTTATTAGGGGAAAATATACATTGATCATTTTGCATTTACTGCTGAGTCCAATTTGTTGGTATGTTTTAAACTTTCCATGGAATCTGATAAAGTGGAAATATTGGGACTGAAGGGGCTGCCAAGTCTGCCATTACAGCTGCTGAACATTTGTGCCTGCCTGTGTGTTTGTGTGTGTGTTTTAGTGATCGAATTGCACACAAACCACCTGTCTTTACACAAGTCTGACATACAATATCTCAAAAATACAAAGAAGGTCATAAGAGAAAACAAAATAAGCTCTTAAATACAAAGTGACCTTTGGCTTTTTACCTCAGCCCCATTACTTTGAAACACTATGAGCTCATCCACTTTGGGAAATTCAAAAATTCAGCTGAAGTCTTGATGCTTCCCACTGCATCTGCAGCTGTGGAGACTTCTGCTGCATTAAGGCTGACAGCCAGTACTCTCCTCACTGCTGAGGTTTTATCCACACATGCTCAGACTGTCACTCTGCACGACAGCTGGAAGTCACAAACGCCAGCCCGGAGCAACTAAACCAGTCACATTATCATGACTGCTGAGTCCAAATGTAAATTTAAAACTGCAAACTATCTACTCCTTCCTCCCTCACGAAAGCTTGTCTTTTCTGTCCACTTTGCAGAATATATTCTGCCTCAGGCTGCCTGTCAGAAACATTAAACAGTTTTTCTGAGCTCTGACTCTGAAAACATCCTGCCAGGTATGTCTGTCAGATGTGCCAGCGCAGGTAGCACTGACACCCTACACTACTGGCTTTATGATGCAAAAGGGTGGCGTGGTGCATGGTGACAGCAGCTGACCATGCTCCATCCTCACTTCATTCAACAGCAAACAAAAACCCACTATATTAAATAGATACAAGATCTGCTCGGATCATAATTCAACATATAAAAGGTCTTGTCCACTTACCATGTTTATATTTGGTCTTCTGTGTGAACACTGCCCAGGAATCAATAGTTTCAGGCCTAAAGAGGAACAAACAAAAACACCAACTTAAAGGGATAGTTCGGTATTTTTTATTTTTTTTTCCAACATCTGTTTATTGCTTTTATGATTTAAACAAGATACAAAAATAACTCACATGTGAACAAAACACACAAAAAAAAAAAAAAAAAGCACTTTCAAGGTGGCTAACATGTGTAAGTTGCATTGAGAGAGCGTTTTTCAAGTTTGGTATATCAGGGCTGTATATTAGTTTTTAGTCCAAGAGGTTGGAGCATAGTCCACAAAAGAGGCTTGGGATAAGCTGACAGGAGACCTGTCCTCCTTGAGATTGGGAATATAGCAACACTTCAGATCCCAACGCATATCATACGGTACAGTGTGATTGGAAACTTACAATGTGATTTAACAACAAACAGGTTTGGTCAAGATATGTTCAATTTATCATTCATTGTTACAAATATTTACGCGTTTCAGGAATATCAAAAATTTTTCCCATATCTTTTGAAACACCAAGTATTTACCCTTCATCATGAAGGTAAGTTCCTCGAGGGCAAGAGAGCTGGAAAGCATGGACAGCCATGATTTCAACTGAGGCCTGGCAGTAGATTTCCAGGATCTGGCTATACTGTATTTTGCCTGTGCCAAACCAAAAGTAGTGGTTTTTTTGTCAACCTCACGTAGTTGGCTACCCGTGGGAAAGATCCCTAAAAGGCACAATTTAGGGCAGGGATTCAGCTTAGTGCCTATGATGTGCGAGGTTTGGTCCAAAACCTCCCTCCAAAAAGTTTGGATCTCGGGGCAGTCCCAAAGGCAGTGGATCAGAGTGCCTTTGTCGCCACATTTAGCACAAATAAATATGATAAATAAATATGTTAGAGTCAAATTTGTTTAACAATGTTGGGGTTACATATGCTCTCATTAGCAACTTTGCATAAACCTTTGGCATACCATAATTTAAAGCCCATATCTTGTCTGCCTGGTTAAAATGACATATTGCCCCAGATGGGGGAAAATTGGGATAGTGTTGGTACTTCATTTTTTAATTTATGTACATCAAACCAAACTCGAATAGTATTTTTTACAAATGGGTTTAATGTATGTTTTAATAGATCTTGGTATTTCCTGGAATATAAGTATGAGTTTAATGATAAGGGTGTGGTATTCACATTTTCTAATTTTACCCAGGACAAAGGAGCCACAGAAAACCAACAGGAGGCACTGGCGAGCTGAGCAGCCCAGTAGTACAACTTAAGATTTGGCACACCTAGCCCTCCTCTATCGTAAGGGAGATAAAGTAATGACAAACGCAGTCTGGCCCGTCTATTATTCCAAATGAAATTATTGAAGGTGGTTTGGATCTTAATCTCCTCTGGTGGATTAAGGGGGATGGCCTGGAAAAGATATAAGAATTTTGGGAGCACGTTCATCTTAAGGAGGTTTATACGGCCAAGTAGTCCGAAGCAATTACAAGGTGTGACTTTTTGGACTACCAGGGTTTTGTTATGCAAATAAATCACTCATTCGAACACACACTGTTTTGGGAAGAAAAACGTTTTACTTTGCTGACCCCAGGACAGCTGCTGGGACTACTTTCGCTTTGACCAAAACTGGACGAAAACTCGGCTCACAGGACGCTGTCGGGGGTAAGTCAGTGTGTCTGCACGAGACTGCAGACGGTGATGCCATATTGATTCATGTGAAAAATACCGAACTATCCCTTTAAAGGCTTGCATTGCAAAACATCCATGTGATGTTTAAAGGTGTCCTTGCTTCCAGGGAAATATGTTGAATAGAATAAACCTTGACTACCTCTCAGTAAATTGTGCGTAGTGTGTATCCAGCCTGTTAAAACTAGTTTATATGTCCTGTGAGAGCAGCTCAGGATTAAAACATTAAAACAGAGATTATTTTCTCTAAGATCCAAATCCAACGATTTTAAATTATTTTATGCTAGACATAAATTACAGCCTACTAAACAAACCTCAAGAAAAATAAACAAGTCAAATGTTTCATCCTCCTGCCCATTAACCCACAAAACCACGTGGAAGCTGCAGGAAGAGCCCAGTTCACTGTAACTGATTTGAGTTCACTGTAATTGATTTAATTTGGAGAGTTAAAAATAAACACAAGAAGTTATTTTAAATGACCTCTATAGTTCAAAGAAATCGCTCTATATTTTTCTACACATAAAAATAAATGAAATATTCTATTTGGTTTTAATGCTCAGAGTTTCTGTCAGTGACGCTTTCTAAAAATAGTTAAGTTTAATTCCGTCTCCATCACAGCCTGGAAGGGGGGGGGGGTCTCTATATCTAAAACCACACCCTTCTGTGTCCCCCAACAGAATAAACCCCGCAAGCTTTAAATCGACCTGTTCTCGCTTTTAAAAATAAGAACTAAACTTTATATGAAGTCGATTTTAGCTTATTGAATCCTATTTATCTTCCATAGCTTTTTATTTTCCTAAAGTCACAGGCACCTTTATAAAACAAACATCAGCAAACTTTTCGTGTGAATTTCTGACACGGTGCAACGTGTAGGCTATGAAAGTCTCTAGATAAATCAACTAAAACTGGGTAGAAGAAGCTCGAGCTAACGGATCTTCTGGACTTACCTTGTCTCTGCAGGACTCTTCGGCGCTGCTGCGTCCTACAGTCTGTTTCCCCGCCCCAACAGTCACATTCAGGCTGCCTCGCTGCGCGTGTTGTGACGCAGCAATTGCGGCGTTCAGTCGCGCAGCATCTCAGTGCGTGAAAGGACTGCGTGCTTGCGTGAGAGACTCGAAGCCTGTAGCAGAGCAACGTCATTTATGAAATAAATTACTCAGAATATAAAACATCTGACCACCAGAATGATGCGCATTTGGATCATTTTACGCACGTCGTAATTTAGGAAGCGCAAAGTTAGCTGCCTCTGTGTTTATTCTTTCTTTCATATAAATCTGTGGGAGGTTAAGAAACATAAAAAACTGTCCAAAACGCATCTAAAAGTAAAGTTAAGTTCATGAGCTTTCTGAGGAAGGTACATTCTTACTTTAACACAGTACAAACACGCTGCACCATCTGAGAACTCGCCTGCGCTATTTTTGTCGTGTCAGTTCATTCATTCCAGTAAGTGGGGGAGTCAGCAGAGCAGGGTGGGGGATGGGGAAGGAAGAAAAACTGAAAAGACGAGAAACAAATTATTTTCCCCTTACAGATTTCCTCTGGGTTTGCGTATTTATTTGCTCACTGAAAAAAACAGATTAGCAAACAACTTCTGATTCCAAAGAGACATCGAATAAATACAAAATGCAGTTTTAAAATATGTATGTTATTTATCAAGGGAAAAGCTATCTAGTCCCACCTGCTCTATCTGAACTATCTGAGCTGCTCAAACCAGCTGACTGTTCCACCCTTGGCAGCAACAACTGCAATCAACTTTTTGTTATAACTGGCGGTGAGTGTCTAATATCACTGCGGAGGGATTTTAGCCTGCTCACCTGCGGCTTGGTTTGTTTTATTCAGGTAGTTTTTGCCTTAATAAATAAAATAATTGTTTAATAAAATAATTTTATATTCACCCAAGTTATTTTTGTCTGATATTAAAATGTGTTTAAACTGAAACTCAAACAAGATGAAACAGCTCAGAACATCATATGCATATCAAAGCACGACTCCATTGATTTAATGCTGACAGACGTTCTTTAAAGAAACTTTAATATTCATTTAAAGCGTTCTTTAGTTTTTATTGTTGTGCTCATGTAAACATGCTGAGAAAGATAAGAAGGAAATCACTTTGATATTCAGATTCTAAAAGGCCTTTTTAAATAAGATTTGTAAAGAACTGAGTAGAGGCAAGACAGCGGCTGAGAAGTTTTAAGGATGACCTTTTAACTTTAACATCCTTTAAACTTTTCAGGTCTGATTTGTACTTTAACTTTCAGAATGAAGGTTGAGTGATTCATCTATCTGAGTATCTGTCTATTGACTTTACATTAATGATTAATGACCAACTTCTGATAAGTTTGATATGTTCATTTTGAAATAAATGAGAAACAAAACAGGAATTACTCAACACTGAATAAGTCATAAAATATATTTCTTATTTATTCCTTTGTCTGAAAGAATTACATTAAATATATTGATGAGTTACAAGAGAAAACTGTGAACAAAAACACAATGATTAAGGGTTCATTCATATGTTATGACTCAAAACATCAACTTCTGATTTTATGCACTTAAAATATTTATATTGAGTCATGTCCTTGTCATCCCTGATTCCTTCTCTTCACAAAACATACTTTATAAACTATCTTTTTTTGAATTGGATATTTTTATTTATCGTCTTCATAGATTTTTACAAATAGTTATGATGTACTGATTAGACTGTACTGGCGCACACTGGAAGAAACCTCCCCTTGGCTTTGTTTTGTTTTCTTTTATGGCCATAAAATGTGCAACAGGTGCAGGTCATAAAACATTTTTGATTGAATTGTACTTTACTGATTGCTTTGGGGAAATCATGTCTCTGCATTTGACCTACCCATGAGAGGTTGGTGTACCGCACCTTGGAAACATGCAAACATGAGTAGAAACCTTGTTGTGGTGACGCAAAAGTTCTGATCAAAATGTAACTCTCATTCATTACAACAAAAATCAAACAAACAAGAACATAAAAAAGGTCCATATGTACTTTTAAACTGTGGGACATGTGTCAGGATTCCAGACTGACCCATTGTTACCTCTCTTCCTTGTTCCATTCATTTGTCCTATTGCCAGGTGGATCAGTGGCCAGCTAGTGCAGTTCCCTGTGCTGCCTCATGATGGTGCTTCACACTCAATGCAGTCTCTTCCTAATGACTTAGCTGCTGACTTCAGAGTAGTTGCTCTGTATGGTGCTCTCATTTAACATTAGCTTACCTGGATAATCCCCTCTCTGCCCACTCTCCACCTCCGCTCCTCTTCTTCTTCCTCCTTAGAAGCTTAAATCAACCTTATCATCCCTGGAACAAGAAACACATCAATAAACTTACAACAAGCCATACAACATTTTTAAGACAATACAACTTACTTTAAACACCACTAACACGCCTCTCCTCTTCTCTGAAGTTCCAGGGTCCTCAACTTCCCTTCTCCAGTAAAAACATCTTTTACAATTTAATCCTTTAATCGTTTACCTCATTAATACAATAATTTGCACATTATCCAAACATAATAAACTGGACTCTGTACTTCACAGTAAAGGGACAAATATCTTCCAAAGTAAGAAGAAACTCTGAGCTCACTTATCCATATAAAAAGTTTGTGTATTATTTTATTCTATTTTTTCTGTGTATGGTAATTTATCTTACATTTAGCAGATTGAAATTACAGAAACAGTGGCAGAGCCATATGTAGTAAACACTAATGGAGGTGGGAAACCTTCAGAAATAAATAGACCTCTTCATCTTCATCACACTACACTGCAGTCTGAACACTGGGACCTCAGTGGAAATCAAACTGGTTTAAATCTACTAAATTAAACACAGTTGTTTTTGCAAAGCTGAAGTCAAACACCAGATCTAGAATAAAAATATTTTTTAAATATAAAAAAGTCAATTAATTTTTTGTCCTTTATTTTTGAAAACTGAATGTGCAATAATCTTAAACTTCATCCAATGTGTTCCCTACACAGAAACTGATCTTTTACATGATATTTCATAAAGACTGTAGGCATTAATTGTTTGTTGGTATATACAAAGATCCCTGAACGTTTTAAAACTCTTTTTGTTCCGTAAAGCATACTCAGCTGTTTGACAAAGTCATGAATGTGACAATAAAAGTGATCCCAAAAATATTGTTATTGTTTAAAATTTTCAGCAGGACTTGCAGTTCCTGGTTCTCAGCCTCCTTGCAATAATGAGCACATTATGATCCCAGCTGGTCAGCACTAAGAAAGGCTACTTTGTGAGTAATTCCATTGAGTAGGAGGGTCACACAGGCCAGTCTCGTATATATTGCAGCAATGTTTTCTTCGTCCAAGTCAACAGCTCAGATATTTCTGTTTGGCCGCACTGTTTCAGATTCTGGCAACACCTCATTGGACTGAAGATAAAGGTAAAGAGCTATTTTCTATTAAAAAACCCATCATCGAATCAATTTTAAGCCCATAACCTGTCCACCAACTTGAATCAGTGTTTTTAAAAGTTAAAAATAATTTGATAAGTGTTGTATCTGGAATGGCTCTGATGCACAGGAGATGACCATAAACGTCACATTATTAGCCTGAAGTTAACAGGATCCTAATCTGTCCTCTGATCATAAAGCTGAACATCATGTGTGGAGGCTGTTATTTAGTTACGATTTACCTGCTGTTACCCCTGGAAATGGTATCTTCTTTTAAGAAGAGATTTGGTTCTTTGACCCTCCTCACAAACTTCCCTCTCACCTCCTGTCTGCTGGAGTATAGATGCCAGGGGGGATTAAGTAAGCTAAAATCTCATGATGGGAGATGAGAAGGTAAATGTTACGTCTCAGAGAGCGGGCGAGCAGCTCGCTGTGCACATAAGCCATGAAAGCTGCTTTGTCTTCCTCTGTTTCACCAACCTTTCAGGGCTGTCTTGGCACACTCACACCTTTAGATGGAAACATGTTCCTAAAAGGCCCGAAACAGAACAAACTCAGAGGCACTTTGGGGAAGATACAATGTAGGCTAGTTTATCAAATCTAATCAAAAGAATCAGATGTTATTTGTTCAATTTCTCTACCACTGCTTCTTTCAGACATTTGTAGTTTTTTGCTATGGAGACCAAAACTAAAGTCCCAATCAAATGTGGACCTTGAAGTGCCTTATTATCAGGAGGGTGTTATCTTTAATCTACTCAGAATTTTTATGGTCATTCCTTCTAAGTCAGTAATTCACATTTTATCATTGCTGGACAGGTGTTTTAAGTTAATACAGTCCCAGTAACACTATCAGCTAAAAAGTGCAAACAGATAAGTTCATCATAGATTTATTCTTCTGTGGGAATGGGATTTTTTTTGTTTTTCATTTCATTTTATTGTTTGATCAGACTTAGCCCTGAGCGGAGGGATTCAATGCTGACATGACATTTAATTGATGAGGTAAGCACAATTTGCAAAGGACAAAATGAGTTTGCGGAACATCACAAAATTTTCTTAACGCTACGTTAAGGAAGTAACAGTGCATGAAACTGATGGCTGGCTAAAGTGCAGTCTTAGACCAGGGGCGTTGTTGTTTCTCAGAGCTGTAGATGGCAATGAAAACTCCCGGCATCAGCACTATCATATCATGGGGAGATAAAGACGGGTGCCTATCAAAGAAATCTGTATTTTAAGATAATGACAGATCCAGTCAGTTCTTGTAAGCACAGCTGTGAGGCAGAAACCTACAAAGAGGTGAGTTAGCTGTTTTCTTTCATTTATTCTAAGAAATATTAATGGTGTGTGTGTTTTATTTAAAAAAATACCCTCTAACTATTACAAAACTAAGACTTTTGAACTGTTTGAGATGTTCTAGAATATCTCATTGTTTACCACTCAGTTTATTATTAATTTGTTTTGATAAACAAGCCTCTTTTTAGAAAAAGGAAAGCATACTATAAAATTAAACTTTGAAACAAATGTTTTTTTTAGAAGACAGAATGTTCCTTTTTTGGGACCTGACCTAACTATTCATTGACACATCCTGTGAGCTGCCCTTCCCTCCCCCTTTCTTCTCCCCTGTCTCTTTCTTCCATTTGTGCTTTTTGTCCCAACAACTTCAACCTGCACTCCTGCCTATTGTATTGTTATATTTTACCTCTATCCTGGTAAAAATCCCTCAGAAGCATGTCGTGGTTCAAGTCCTTTCTGGTGAGTCTGTCTCGGAGGAAGCCCATTGAGCCTGATGGGGAGCAGTCCACCTTTAACAGATGCCTGACCACGCTTGACCTGGTTGCCCTTGGAGTTGGCAGCACTTTAGGAGCCGGAGTCTACGTTCTCTCTGGAGAGGTGGCCAGAGACACAGCTGGACCCAGTATCATCATTTCTTTCTTCATTGCTGCCTTGGCATCTATATTTGCGGGACTATGCTATGCAGAGTTTGGATCCCGGGTCCCTAAAACAGGCTCTGCTTACCTGTACAGCTACGTGACTGTTGGGGAGCTGCTGGCTTTTATCACTGGCTGGAACCTGATGCTCTCATATGTCATAGGCAAGTGTGACACACTGCTTTTTTCCTATATATGCACTATATATATATATATATATATATATGTGTATATATTTTATACACATACACACATGCACATGTGACTTGATGCATACACCAGAACAACAACGAACCTTATTAATGATTGACCCTCAATTACAGGAAAATTTTGCTCCTTAAACTTTAACCTGCTTTTGATGAGTTTAAGTTTTTTTTTACAGCCAGTGAGATCATTTATTTCTAAGCAGCGAGTTGATTTTTAGATAAGATGAATATCATGGGAAGGAAATGTTCTCATTATCTTTTTTGTTTGTTTATGACTGCAGTTAAATAGTGACTTAGACTAATTAGTTTATTATCTCTTTTATTTCAGGAACATCCAGCGTCGCGCTGGCTTGGAGTGGAACATTTGATGACCTCATTGGTGGTGTCATATCAAAATACTTTGAAGAAAATGCTGCTATGGGCCTCCCTGGCCTGGCACCCTACCCAGATGTCTTTGCAGCTGCTCTTATAATGCTACTTTCAGGTACACGCAATGGTGTTCAACTGGCGACAGTAATATCCTCTGGTAGATGACCCGAGCTTGGAACAGGCAAAAAAAAAAAAAACACCGCCCAGTGGGAATTTTTTTATTTATGTGAAAACCCTCATGAAGATGAGAACGATCTCCAGGAGGACAACAAATAAGGGTTTAGTCAGCTCGCTACTGTTCTGAAGTGTTTAATTTATCGGTCAGCCTCAGCCTTGGAGAGCTCGTTCAGAGCCACAACATCGTTGCTGATAACTATCTGTTCAACATCTTATTCCGTTACGTCTTCTGTCGAATGTAAATTATATCCGAGTTATAGTAAAATTCTATGTTTTGATGAAAAGGTGTGTTGGCATTTGGTGTGAAAGAGTCAACAACCATCAACAAGATCTTCACAGCAATCAACATCCTAGTGCTGCTCTTTGTAACCATCTCCGGATTCATCAAAGGAAACATCTCAAACTGGCAGATCAGCGAAGAAGCTCTGATTAACGCCTCCGTAGAGCTCAAGTAAGGCCAAAGAGCAGTTTAACCCTGTCCCTTAACATGTCTTATCAATTTCATTTTATCTCAGCATAAGTAAACACAAGGTGATTTTCCCCCTTCATACAGAAACCTGAGCTCTGCTGTTAATGTGACGCATAACTATGGAATTGGTGGATTTTTCCCATATGGCTTCAGCGGCACCCTGGCTGGCGCTGCAACGTGTTTCTATGCATTTGTTGGATTTGACTGCATTGCAACAACAGGTAAAAGCCTTGTTTGACCATCTCACAATGAAATTAAGTAATCTAAATTTAATTTTATGTAGCAGAATAATTTTCTTAACACAATATATCAATAATTTACAATTACTCTAGTCACAACTAATCCCTTGTGGAAAGTAGTAAACTTAAGTAAACTAGGCAATAAAATAACAAAACTGTGAACACTGTTGTAATAAAGTACAATAAACATGCAATTTTAGTGGGACTACATAATGTTACAGCACTTTACAACATCTTTAAACTATGATTAATGACAATAAAATGCTGTTTACAGAGCACTTTTCTTAACAATGTTACAAAGTGCTTTACAGGTTAGGATAAAAATAGTCTAGTTTGATGGATCTTCATTGCAATAGTAAATGTAATTTGTTAAATTTTATGAGCCTGAACCCAGTAGCCAGTGAATTCCAAGAGACAGAGTTTTAAATGGAGAAGGATTGATCCACGTTTTTCCAAAACTTTGACCTGGGAACTGTTAACAGGGCATTGTCTACAGATCTCAGAGATTATTTACCATGCCAATAAGTCTGTTGTGTGTTTAGGTTAAAGGCCACTTAAGGTTTTAAAGGTGAAAAGTATGATTTTGAGATCATCACAGATTCTAAGAGGAACCAGAATTGGAAAATGAACCAGAGGTAGGAACCCTGCATTGGAAGACAAGCATGGAGGATGCAGTTTTGCTGTTGTGTTTAGACGAAAAGGAAAATCAACATTAGGGTAAAAATCAAATATAACTAGAAAAATTAGAATAACTTGTTTTTAATTTCTAGCTGCATTGGTGCTTTGATAGACTGTCAAGACTGGAACCAGCCCGAGCAGAATTTTTTTTCATAATGATCTCTGACCAATCGTGATAACATTTATAACACTTTAGTGCCTTAAAAAGCTGTAAGACCCAGGCGACTGGAATCTTTATATTTTACAATTAGGGACTGTTGGGTGTCATCTGCATTGATATGTGTGTTATGGTTTTTAACAAGCTGGCCAAGACCAAGCATGTACATGAAGAATAGAAGTACAGTACCATATATAATTACTAAAGCGTGACAAAAAATCATGTAAAATAGGAGGATTAGCAAGTCAAATCCCTATATTCAACCCATAACTCTAGATGATGCAAGTTAATTCTGTGACAAACTTCTTTGCACCTTACAGTTTCTGTGAAAGACACAGACTTTGAACTATTGCACAATTGGTTTCATTATACAAATTCTGCTGTTTTTGTATTTTTCTGTTTCTCTTACCGCTACTTTATTCTCTGAGCTCCTTTACCCAAGACAAGTTCCTTGTGTTTTTCAAATGATACTCAGCGATAAATCAATTGTAATACTGATTCTGATTCAAATGTGGCATTTAAAACTAAAACAAATGTACTTTAGCTGTCTTGTCTATGAGCACTAAGCAGGAGGTCATCAGTTACATTATAGTTAGGTGGTTAGTCTGTTTTGTGAAATGCCTGACAACCAGACTGGAAACTGTTAAAGACATTGATATGTATCATTTATAACTGACGGTGACTGTCTCTCAGAACTAGGGCCAACATAATATAGCAGGACAAATCAAAATGCATGCTTTTAATGTGTGAGAGTCAACCAGAGAAAACTAATGCATGCACAGGGAGAAAACACAAACTCTAGTCAGATTCTAGTCAAGTTTCAAACCCAGAACCTTCTTTTTACAATAAAAAGTGCAACTAACTGTGCCATCATGCTAATGCTTGTTAATGATTGTTGCTCTTTTGAAGGTGAGGAAGTCAAGAACCCCCAGAAGTCAGTCCCTGTGGGAATCGTGGCTTCCCTTCTGATCTGTTTTTTGGCCTATTTTGCTGTGTCTGCTGCCCTCACCCTGATGATGCCTTATTACATGCTGAATGAGAAGAGCCCTCTGCCAGTGGCCTTTGAATACGTCGGCTGGGGTCCTGCAAAATACGTTGTGGCAGTGGGATCTCTATGCGCCCTTTCCACCAGGTCTTAAATTACACTTACAGCTGAGTTCATGTCTTTATTAGCATTGCATATTAACATTGCTACACATACAAACAAATTCTTTTCAGGACCACTGGGAACATTTAATGTGACACAAAATTCAAAAATGCCCAAATTGATATTATATACCATACCATACCATACCATACCATACCATACCATACCATACCATACCA
>SSNP01000123.1:1044227-1150462 GCA_006937955.1 Pachypanchax playfairii | reverse complement strand
AAAAAAAAAAAAAACACCGCCCAGTGGGAATTTTTTTATTTATGTGAAAACCCTCATGAAGATGAGAACGATCTCCAGGAGGACAACAAATAAGGGTTTAGTCAGCTCGCTACTGTTCTGAAGTGTTTAATTTATCGGTCAGCCTCAGCCTTGGAGAGCTCGTTCAGAGCCACAACATCGTTGCTGATAACTATCTGTTCAACATCTTATTCCGTTACGTCTTCTGTCGAATGTAAATTATATCCGAGTTATAGTAAAATTCTATGTTTTGATGAAAAGGTGTGTTGGCATTTGGTGTGAAAGAGTCAACAACCATCAACAAGATCTTCACAGCAATCAACATCCTAGTGCTGCTCTTTGTAACCATCTCCGGATTCATCAAAGGAAACATCTCAAACTGGCAGATCAGCGAAGAAGCTCTGATTAACGCCTCCGTAGAGCTCAAGTAAGGCCAAAGAGCAGTTTAACCCTGTCCCTTAACATGTCTTATCAATTTCATTTTATCTCAGCATAAGTAAACACAAGGTGATTTTCCCCCTTCATACAGAAACCTGAGCTCTGCTGTTAATGTGACGCATAACTATGGAATTGGTGGATTTTTCCCATATGGCTTCAGCGGCACCCTGGCTGGCGCTGCAACGTGTTTCTATGCATTTGTTGGATTTGACTGCATTGCAACAACAGGTAAAAGCCTTGTTTGACCATCTCACAATGAAATTAAGTAATCTAAATTTAATTTTATGTAGCAGAATAATTTTCTTAACACAATATATCAATAATTTACAATTACTCTAGTCACAACTAATCCCTTGTGGAAAGTAGTAAACTTAAGTAAACTAGGCAATAAAATAACAAAACTGTGAACACTGTTGTAATAAAGTACAATAAACATGCAATTTTAGTGGGACTACATAATGTTACAGCACTTTACAACATCTTTAAACTATGATTAATGACAATAAAATGCTGTTTACAGAGCACTTTTCTTAACAATGTTACAAAGTGCTTTACAGGTTAGGATAAAAATAGTCTAGTTTGATGGATCTTCATTGCAATAGTAAATGTAATTTGTTAAATTTTATGAGCCTGAACCCAGTAGCCAGTGAATTCCAAGAGACAGAGTTTTAAATGGAGAAGGATTGATCCACGTTTTTCCAAAACTTTGACCTGGGAACTGTTAACAGGGCATTGTCTACAGATCTCAGAGATTATTTACCATGCCAATAAGTCTGTTGTGTGTTTAGGTTAAAGGCCACTTAAGGTTTTAAAGGTGAAAAGTATGATTTTGAGATCATCACAGATTCTAAGAGGAACCAGAATTGGAAAATGAACCAGAGGTAGGAACCCTGCATTGGAAGACAAGCATGGAGGATGCAGTTTTGCTGTTGTGTTTAGACGAAAAGGAAAATCAACATTAGGGTAAAAATCAAATATAACTAGAAAAATTAGAATAACTTGTTTTTAATTTCTAGCTGCATTGGTGCTTTGATAGACTGTCAAGACTGGAACCAGCCCGAGCAGAATTTTTTTTCATAATGATCTCTGACCAATCGTGATAACATTTATAACACTTTAGTGCCTTAAAAAGCTGTAAGACCCAGGCGACTGGAATCTTTATATTTTACAATTAGGGACTGTTGGGTGTCATCTGCATTGATATGTGTGTTATGGTTTTTAACAAGCTGGCCAAGACCAAGCATGTACATGAAGAATAGAAGTACAGTACCATATATAATTACTAAAGCGTGACAAAAAATCATGTAAAATAGGAGGATTAGCAAGTCAAATCCCTATATTCAACCCATAACTCTAGATGATGCAAGTTAATTCTGTGACAAACTTCTTTGCACCTTACAGTTTCTGTGAAAGACACAGACTTTGAACTATTGCACAATTGGTTTCATTATACAAATTCTGCTGTTTTTGTATTTTTCTGTTTCTCTTACCGCTACTTTATTCTCTGAGCTCCTTTACCCAAGACAAGTTCCTTGTGTTTTTCAAATGATACTCAGCGATAAATCAATTGTAATACTGATTCTGATTCAAATGTGGCATTTAAAACTAAAACAAATGTACTTTAGCTGTCTTGTCTATGAGCACTAAGCAGGAGGTCATCAGTTACATTATAGTTAGGTGGTTAGTCTGTTTTGTGAAATGCCTGACAACCAGACTGGAAACTGTTAAAGACATTGATATGTATCATTTATAACTGACGGTGACTGTCTCTCAGAACTAGGGCCAACATAATATAGCAGGACAAATCAAAATGCATGCTTTTAATGTGTGAGAGTCAACCAGAGAAAACTAATGCATGCACAGGGAGAAAACACAAACTCTAGTCAGATTCTAGTCAAGTTTCAAACCCAGAACCTTCTTTTTACAATAAAAAGTGCAACTAACTGTGCCATCATGCTAATGCTTGTTAATGATTGTTGCTCTTTTGAAGGTGAGGAAGTCAAGAACCCCCAGAAGTCAGTCCCTGTGGGAATCGTGGCTTCCCTTCTGATCTGTTTTTTGGCCTATTTTGCTGTGTCTGCTGCCCTCACCCTGATGATGCCTTATTACATGCTGAATGAGAAGAGCCCTCTGCCAGTGGCCTTTGAATACGTCGGCTGGGGTCCTGCAAAATACGTTGTGGCAGTGGGATCTCTATGCGCCCTTTCCACCAGGTCTTAAATTACACTTACAGCTGAGTTCATGTCTTTATTAGCATTGCATATTAACATTGCTACACATACAAACAAATTCTTTTCAGGACCACTGGGAACATTTAATGTGACACAAAATTCAAAAATGCCCAAATTGATATTATATACCATACCATACCATACCATACCATACCATACCATACCATACCATACCATACCATACCATTTTTCGAATAGTGCGCATGTGTTTTAGGCCCCCCCCTCCCTCTTCCCCCAACATAAGAAATGCCTCTGTAAATCGTGAATTTGCGTAGGACTCCCCTTGTTTTGTTTACTATCGGTAACCGCTGTTTTTTATTTTGAAAAATGCTATTATTTTTGACCGGATTGTCTCGTGTGTCTTGGTGTGACTTCCTGCCAGAATTGATGCTGAACGCTCGTGGCTCGCGCAAAAAATAGACCAGACGCCGAAATGATCAATTAACAGCACTCCGCGTCTGGTGTGAACTACACCTTATAGGTTAACTAGGGCACTGAATGGAAGCGGCCTTGGTTCTACTCCGTGCAGCGTTAACCAGCCCTGAGGCCTCCACAAACTACGTAGTACGTACAGAAGTGTGATTGACAATCTAGTAGCCAATAGATAACGAAACTGGTTCATTATCTTTTGGCTTCTTTATTTCAAGCCAAACCAGGTCTATGATTTATGAATATTATAACGTTTTCTTTTGGAAACCATAAGTATAAGATTTTAAAGTAAATTAGATGTCTGAATTTGCTACAAAATCCTTTTGACTGTCAGAATTTTCTCTGCAAATTCAGATTTTGGAAAACAAGTTTCTTAAAGTAACACATTTAATGAATTAATTTAATTACATATGATGAACTCACTGATTACATCACCAGCAACCATCTTGGTTAAAAAAAATTCTTAGACAAAAAGGAACTTTTTACATATGTATGTTTTGTTATTTGGATCTAGTTTCATGTACAAACCTCTGAACATAATTATTTATATGTTGTTTGATGTTCTTTTAATGTTTTTGGCCACAGTAGTTCAATAAGAAATCCAAAATCAGTAAATCACCAAAAACTAATTGAAATACCTAAATTTATAGAACATGAAATCTCCAAATTTATTTTCACAACACCAACTAAAGAAATAAATTTTTTAGGCCATTTTTAGGCCATTTTACACCTCTTACTTAGGCCTTTTGTCTATATAAAAAAAACCAATGCCATTAAATTGATTTCTCAACAAAATTATTTACACAATTCAATTTAAATATGTCCAGGTGACACATTTTGTAATCTTTTAGACTGTGGTATGTCTGGAAGCAGAATACAGTACACAGTGCAACACCACATGGACAGCACCTGTACTTTGTCTGACAGCAACTTTTAGGGTGGGTGTTATCTAAAATCAAAGAGATACATTACTGTCAACTGGTTGTGGCAAAAAAATATATATACCAATGATACATTTAAAGGCCTGTTATTGTATTTGCATGAGCTGTCACAATTCTGTGACTTTGGCAGTTAAAGGGTTAAAAGGCAAATGCAAATGAAAGATCCTCAGGAAATGTGGCCCATAGAGAGAAGCCAGCCAGCAAATCGATTTAATTTCTAACCACAAAATAATTTTAGAATCAACCAGCCTTTCTGATTTTCTGTTAATAAAGTACAAATTAACTGAAGTGCAATTTTATTTTTGTCTCCAGCCTTCTGGGCTCTATGTTCCCAATGCCTCGGGTTCTTTTCGCCATGGCAAGAGACGGACTGCTTTTCCAGCCTTTGACAAGAGTCACTGCTAAGGGCAGTCCTGCTATAGCTACTGTTGCATCTGGAACAGTGGCAGGTATACAGACACTTAATCTAGTCTTAAGTGTTGTGTTGAGGATTATCTTAAAATGACCCAATTTTGTGTTCTCACCTGTGTGTGTTTAGCAATCATGGCCCTCCTGTTTGACCTGGAAGCCTTAGTTGAAATGATGTCCATTGGCACTCTGTTTGCATACACTCTTGTTGCCTTATGCATCCTTATACTGCGGTACCAGGCAAGTTCTTCAGAAGACTCAGACCTACAGATCAGAGAATCAGACTCCAAGATGGCCTTCTTGCATCCTCCATCATCTCCTAATACTACCACTGCACGGACAGTCACAATATTGACTGTAAGCTCTGGTAAATACAGGAGACTATACAGAAGTACTTGGGGCTCTTTAGTTACAGTTTCCATCCTTTTATTCTAAAATGTTTGTTTTTTCAATATCTTTTTGCAGTTGTCTGTGTGGTTGCATTGTGTATCACTCTGACTCAGGGCTTAGATGCTCTGTCTCGTGTGGAGCCATGGAGTGTGGTGCTTGTCTGCATCCTCGCCTTGATCCTGCTACTTATCCTGTTTTTCATCTGGCGGCACCCTCAAAATCCTTCAAAGGCCTCTTTTATGGTGGGACTACTTTAACTATACAAACTATTCAAGTAATTTCGGACAGGTTTCTCAAACTTTTTGTAGAAAAAAATTACTGTCTAATTTTCTCTTCTTATAGGTACCATTACTCCCTGCTCTACCTTTACTGAGCACGCTCATCAACGTCTACCTGATGGTACAGTTGGGTTCAGCTACCTGGCTAAGATATGGAATCTGGATGTTAGTTGGTATGACAATTTTTAAAGGATTATTGAGTGTTATCATCTTGGTTGTTGAATTGTAATAATCCTTCTCTTCTTTCTGAAGGGTTAGTAATCTATTTTGGCTATGGAGTCCGCAACAGTGTTCAGAGGAAGCGACTCATGGGCAACAACACAGTCATCGAAACAATCAGTGGCAATACAGAAAAGGAAGTCATCAGAGAGGAGAAATTCTGAGCTCAGATGGAGAGAAGGCAGATAAACTGAGATGTTACAGCGAGTAACTAATCTAAATGTGTAACTATTGTTATACATGCATCTATGCTTATCTATTTCTTTGGTGTTCAATGTCAGAAAGTTCCAGGACCAAAAGTGCACTGTGTAGCACATACAAATGACCTTACTTGACAATTTTTTAGTGAAACTGCAACTTTATCCTAATGTTATGTGTGTGTGTCTGTGACAATTTGAAAACTTTTCAAGTTGGTGATGGTGAATGTTTCATAAAATCATCTGAGAGAAAACTCTAAAACATTTGGTGTACATATTTAAAACTCCAATCTCCAAGAGTTTTTTATGTATTTGTGAAATAATTTTTACTGTCTGAAATAAGGAAATAGACTCAACTTTTTTCTCTGTAATTTATTAACATTCAATAAGCTGAAAAAGCAACTGGTAAATGATTACATTTCTTTTTGTGCATATGAATGTATTGATAATCATAAATTACCTCAGTTTTTTAAATTTTAACATTAATTTAATTTATTAGAATAAAATAGCTATACAATGTAGATATAGACTATGTTTTGGGGAACATCACATTTGTTTGATCTTTTCTCATTCATTTTAAGTTATTAAAAATACTCTACTGATTATTTTGTATTTGAATATAGAAAATGTACATGTTTTATGTTTTTTATTATCGTACATGTTTTTATTATTGAAAAAAAATCACTAAAATTTTATGGCTATCTAACTGCACTCTGTAAAGTGTTTTTTCTAAGTTATAAATATTGCAGGTGTTCTTTTAAGCTGCAAGCTTCAGTTTTAAAGGGATAGTTTGGACATTTTGAAGTGGGTTTTTTGTGGAGTTAATTGACAAATGCGGTTCATTAAAACTGAGTCTTGGAGGGGGGCGCTAGTGAGCCAAAAATGGAGTAGGGCGTCTTCCTAGAGGCTCCCGCTGAACAAATTTCTAAAATAATTATTTTCAACCTGTAAAGTCTTAACACAACCTAAAAAGAAAAGTAAGATGTCATGATGCGGGATTTGTAGCGAACTCTAGTAGCACCCAGACTTCAGACCAAGAGAGGGGTAAAAGGGTAAAAACAATAATTTATTGTTTTCTTTTACAGGACAGAGTAAATGATCATGATATGTTAATGTGCAGGAGAACTGGAAGGCTGGAACCAAGGGACCTCGGGAGGAGATCTGGCAGCGGAGGAGAGAACAGGTTAGTAACTGGATAACCTGGAGGTGGATGGTAATGGGTACGGCGTGTGGGGATTGTGCTCGCAGACTTATGGGTGCAGGTGAAGGTTGGAACGTGGAGGGAGGACTGAGGAAGCAGCTTAGTGGTGATGTTTTCCAGGTATGATGATGAGATTATGGATCCAGGTGATGATGGTGTCTTGGTAGAGGTTGCAGTGTGGACAGAGCAGGGTGGCACAACCAGGGCAGGTGTGCGAGGGACCGAGGAGGAGAGACAGACCAAGGCTGAGGCTGGAACGGGTGTGCAGAACCACGTCGGGACTAGAGCTGAGCCCTCTGAACGGCGCAGCAGACGGCCAGCGAGGAAGGAGGATGAAGAGCTGGAAGGTGAGGAAGACAACGAGGAGGTAAGTATACTACTCAGTAATTCACAATAAGAGCTAGTACGGCCACACGTTACCACTGTAAGTCATGGAACCAACTGGGGTCTGTCTCTGGTTCCTCCTCAGCTTTTATCCCAGTCACACCTGCACCTGATCTGCTGATTGCACCTGCTGCTGCCACACCCTGGAATGACAGGTTAGTAGGAATATGGCACACACACCACTCACCAGAGCTGGAACCTGACAGTACACCCCCCCCCCCTTAACGGACGCCTCATGGCTTCCGAGCCAATGAACCACACAGATTTGCAGCAGAGACAGAAGGGATGGAGGAGGTGGAGGAGGATGATTTTGAGGAGGAGGTGGGGATGGAGGAGGAAGGAATGGAAGAGGAGGTGGAGGGGGAGGTGTTAGTGGTGGATGTGGATGCTGAGGAGGCTTCGAAGTCTGTGATGAGGGAAGGGTTGAGTATGAAGGACCGAGGACCCAGGAGCTGTCCTCGGGGCCATACCCTTCCCAGTTTGCAAGATACGGATAACCCTGACCCTAACGGATCCCCACGATCCTGCACACGGTGTAAGCGGGATGTCCATCGATGATGCAGGCCAGAGGTAGTGATTCTTCAGGGGGACACAAGGGGCTGGTGCGGACAGGCTTGAGCTGTAAAACATGAAATACAGGGTGAATACAGAAATGAGAGGGGAGCTTAAGACGGACTGTGGAGGGACTGATGACAGAATCTATGACATAAGGACCGAGGAACTTGGGAGCCAGTTTACGAGAGGTGTATTTAAAGGGGAAATCGTGTGCAAAGAGCCACACTTTTTTGACCAGGTGAGTAATTGGGTGCGGGGATGCATTTCCTGTCTGCTATGATCTTGTTTTGGGCAGCAGTGCATTGAAGTATGTGTTGAGTCTTCGACCAGATGCGTTTTAAATTGCGGATGTGGGTTCTGGCTGATGTGATAGTAGGTTCGGGATGTGAACTGGGGATCAGTGAAGGTTGGTATCTGAGACATACCTCAAACGGGGAGAGTCCAGTGGCTGTGGAGATGTGGGAGTTGTGCGCATAATCGACCCAGGAGAGGGGAAGAGACCAGGAGGTGGGGTTCTGCGAGCACACACACCATAACTGATTTTCAATTTCTTGGTTGAGGCATTCACACTGACCGTTAGACTGAGGGTGGTATCCAGATGTGAGTTTGGAGTGAGCTCTGAGTGATGCACAGAATTCCCTCCAGACCTAATCTGGGATGAACTGTGGCCCTTGATCTGAGAGGATTTCAAAGGGGATGCCGTGAAGCCTAAAAACATGATGAATGAGGAGCCCGGCTGTCTCCTGGGCAGACGGGAGTTTAGACAAGGCAATACAGTGACATGACTTAGTAAAACGGTTTATGACTGTGAGTGTGACTGATTTGCCTTGAGAACTGGGGAGCCTGGTGAGGAAGTCTAACGAGATGTGGGACCAGGGTCTGGAGGGTATGGTGAGGGGTTGAAGGAGTCTGGCTGGAGCGCTATTAACTTTATGTGCTATCCCTGTACAGCACCCTGGTCAGCTCCCATGCTGTTTTTAAATGTGCTCTATCAATTAAATGGACAGAAATGGAATGGAATGGTAGCTGGTGGGATGATTTATTATGGGTGCACGTGGAGCAGGCGGCCATGTAGTCTCTCACATTCTTATTCAGCGACTGCCACCAGAAATATCTCCGGAGCAACCCGATGGTTTGGCTGACTCCGGGATGACAGGCAAACTGGGAAGCGTGGCCCCAGCAGATGACCTGGGATCTGACGGCAGCTGCAACATACGTCCTGTTGGGTGGTCCACCCCCGGGGTCCGGTTCCGTTTGGAGAGTGATGCGAACTGCCGCCTCGACGTCCCAGGTGACAGAGGAGGGCAAGATGGAGGTGGACTGGTCTTGAGGCTGGTCTGGCTGGTGTATGCGAGAGAGGGCGTCTGGTTTGATCGTGGATCTGGGTCTGTTGAAGATGTTGAGGTTAAAGCGGGAGAAAAAAAAAGGACCAGCGAAACTGTTGCGGATTTAGTCTTTTAGCTGCTTGAATGTACTCTAGGCTTGTGTGATCCGTCCAGACCAGTACCGGTTGCTCAGTCCCTTCCAGCCAGTGTCACCACTCCTCCAGGGCGAGTTTAATGGCGAGGAGCTCTCTGTTGCCAATGTCGTAGTTCTGTTGAGTGAGGGTGAACCGTTTAGAGAAAAAGGCGCAAGGATGCATCTTGCCATCAGACCCCGTGCGCTGTGACAGAACTGCGCCCACCCCAATGTCAGAAGCATCAACCTCCACAACAAACTGGATGGTGTGATCGGGGTGAGCGAGGACCAGCGCCCCGGTGAACTGCTGCTGCAACTCCCGGAAGGCTTGATCGGCCGCCTGGCTCCACTGGAAGGTGACCTTTGTAGATGTGAGTGCTGTGAGGGGAGCGGCAATGGTGCTGAAACTCTTGATGAACCTCCTGTAAAAGTTGACAAACCCCAGGAAATGCTGGAGCTCCTTCCTGGATGAAGGGTTTGGCCACTCCTCCACTGCCTTGGTCTTTACCGGGTCAGGTGTGCGAGGGATCGAGGAGGAGAGACAGACCGAGGCTGAGGGCGGAGCGGACGTGCAGGACCACGTCGGGACGCATTAAGCTGCCTCTGGAAACACTGTGTCTGTTTGACCCGAAAAAACTTTATTAAAAACTAATAAAGTGATTTTACATGCAAATAGAGACAATCACTGTGAAAAAGCCAGGGGTCTCATTTATAAAACATTGCATAGAAACCCTACTAAAAGTACCCTGCAAAACCCTACTAAAACAAAAAGTTTGAGTACGCCAAAAAAATTTCCGATGTATAAAACCATGAGTATGCACAGTTGTAAGCAATTTCACCTTTATAAATCACACTCTACCTTGAAGCTTAATTTTATGTATTTCTCTTAGTATTAAAACATGTTTTTAGGAGAGCTACAGCTCACTACAAGGGTGCAATATACATATCATTGCTGTTCTGAATGTTTATAATAACACGTATCTATAATTAATGTTTGGTGTGAGGTGAAATGACGTGTGAGTGGAGTAATATGCAGTCTGACTGCAGTTCACCACCTCACCAACTGCGTTGATTCCCCTCGTCTCCAAAATGTCCATACGCACGGGTCAGAGTTGGCGTACAGGTGCGCACGTTTTCAAGTCAAGTTCGTTTTTTTATAAATCCCAACTTTTGCTTTGGAAGTGGCGTACGCTACTTTCAGGCCCCATTTTGTGCGTACGCACCGTTTATAAATGACCCCAGGGCTCTTTCTAACGACCAGGACATTGCTGGAGCTTGTATAAAGAAGAAATTTTACAGTTCTGTACATTTATTTGTTGTTAAAAGTACTTATAGTCCCTTTAAGTTTGAAATACTAGCAATAAAAATGAAACTGCACGCCGACAATGTGCACTGAAATGGATGAAGTGCAGGCTGTGGTGAAGGTGGGGGGGAGTAGGTTATCAACGTGGAGCAATGAATGACTATGCTACAAGCTATGGTAATGGGTTTAAAGAAGGAGCTGTCAGATGTGAAGGACAAGTGTGATGACTTTAAAGGCAGGATGTTGAGATGTGGAAATGCAACATTCAGATTATAGGATTATTGTGTCCTTGGGCAAGATACTTAACCCACCCTGTCTGTTTGGTGGTGGCCGGAGGGTCCGGCGGCGCCAGTGTCTGGCAGCCTCGCCTCTGTCAGTGTGTGTCCCAGGACAGCTGTGGCTACAAACATGCGTGTAGTTCATCATCACCAAACGTGTGTGTGAATGGGGGAATGACAAAAAACTGTAGTGTGAAGCGCTTTGGGGGTCGTAGGACCTGAGTAAAGTGCTGTACAAGTGCCTGCCATTTACCATTTTTTACCATCAGAAGGTCCAGACTCGAGCACCACTACAGCAATCTCAGTGTTGCTACTTGAGGCCCTGAGTATGGATAAAGATGTCCTTGCTGACTGCTCACATAGGAGCCCTGTACCAAGAAGACCAGGTGGAAATCCTCATGCCATCATAGCCGAGCTGCACTACTATCAGGACTGTGTTGAGGTACTGTGTCGGGCCAGGAGTCAGGCGCTTTGGCAGTTAAATGGTCAACCCATTGCGATGATCCCAAATTTTATTACCTCTGTGTAGAGCCCTGCTTGGGCCTATATTCCCAAGCCCGGCCCTGGCCCCCCTTTTTTGAGCATGATCCAACAGTAAGACTTGACCTTATTTTGACTACAAAAACATCTTCTTGGCATCATGAACAAACAGAATAGCATCAACAGTGTCAGGGGCAAGTCCAGTCCTCCTCCCCTTGATGACCCATCCAGCTGCAATAAACATGCGCTCCTTGCTGCTGCTGCTGATGGTTGTTGCCTTGCAGCGAGAAGGTCCTGGGTTCAAATCCGGGCTGGGGCCTTTCTGCATGGAGCTTGCATGTTCTCCCTGTGCATGTGTGGGTTTTCACCAGGGACTCTGGTTTCCTCCCTCAGTCCAAAAACATGTAAGAGGTTAACTGGCAACTCTAAATTGTCCCTAGGCGTGAGTTTGTGTGTGAATGGTTGTTTGTCTCTGTATGAAAAAAATGGATGGATGGATTGTAGGGAATACATATTATGAATGTTTACCTCTTTATTACATTATTACCAGGGGCACCACCTTCTTGGGAAGGAATTAAATATTAGAATATTTAATTGAATTATTTCAATCTCATGTACTGGGATCGCTTTGTTCTGTCCAGTTAGTGACTCAAATCACACATAAAACTCACTGAATCAGCCAATTAAAATTAAGGGGAATATTTATTTATCAACAAGTAAGACAGACCAATAAACAAACAAACAAATAAACGAAATAAAACATTTAATGAAATCAACGATATATGAAGCTACGAACCGGAAATGGCGTCAGACTTAGTACAGTTATTTTAAGTTGATTTTTCTAACGTTCAAGAATCTTAAACAACTGTTAAGAGTGGGTGAGGAAATGGTAACTAGTGTTTTACAACGGGGGAGAATTTTAAACTTAAAGCTATAGTGCGTAACTTTTACATGTCCGTGAATGTCCGTTTCAGCCAAGCCACTATTAGAGGAGATGACACAATGCAGATTAAGCTGATCGGCTCCTCAAACATCTCACGGTATTTTTCGATATATATAATTTTTACTTTGCGTGTCGACCGGCGACATTCCCGCGCTGGCGCGCAGGAAATTACGTCTTTTACGTCACAACAAGAAGGGAGGGGGAGGACGAGCGGAGAGTCTCGTAGCAGGAGGCAGAGTGCAGGCAGAACGGGAAAGCGACATGGCGGAGAAGCCAAAGAAACGGCCGAGACACACTTATCTGGAAGTTCTTCCGAAGAGTCCATCTTTTTTCAACAGCTGTCCTTATTCAAACAGAATAAAAATGTTGTGGAATCGCGAATAACAGCGGCAGAGGGATAGCGGTTGGGGGAAGGGGGGTGGGTGGGTGGGGACAGGTGGGCGTACGTCATATGGAAGCGCCAGCTTCATTGTTGTAATAACGCAAAATTCCGCTAGGGGGCGACAGAAGTTATGCACTATAGCTTTAAGGAAGGTTGTACTGTTGCAGACCATTTAGTGGAGTGAGAGGAAAGAGTAAAAGAGTGGGATGAAAACTTCCAGGCATCTGAGACACCAGCACAAAATGTTTAGAATCCGTTTTGTCACGGATAAGATGAAACTGATTCCTTACATGGTTCATCCACAGGCAGAAGTTTTGCCGCAGTTTCTGGTGAGATTTCGTTGGTCTGGGTGGTTCTCCCGGTACACCGAATCTACTTGCCAGAGGAAGATAGCTGTCCAATTCATCTTGGAATCAGACGCTGGGGTTTCTCGTGCTGTGCCGGAAGGCCCACGGAAGAACTCTGGGAGTTGTAGTCTTTGGCTCCGCTGGTGACGTGAAAGTCTCGTTCTTGTGGAATTAAACTATTTAAATAAAATACTTTTGCGTGTTTGAGTGTGCGATGAACTTAAAGAAAAATGAACTCTGAAGATATAAAAATCGCGTGTTAAAACAAACACTTATGTTTCAAACAAAACAAGTTTTGTTAAGTAAAATCCAAAAAAGATTAAAACTCGAAAAACGAGGTAAAAATGATGAAACGAGTAAAGACTTTAAAACTTAGTAAAAGTAAAACGAGCTGCTGAGAAGTAAAACTTAGGAGGAAAAATGAAAAGAAAGCTAAGATGAATCTAAAAAGAGAGCTAAGAAGATCTAAGATGGAGACGGCAGACAGTGTTGTAAGTTTATACGGCTGTAAAGCTAGCCTCTGGGGGGCCGTCTCAATGGCTTCAGCCAATTGTGAATCCGTCTTGGAAATTTTAATTTTAAGACTTCAACTCTGGTATTTGTTCCAGATCACTTAAACTATTTAAAAACGCTTACTCATCCACTCTTTGTGAAAACTACAACTATCATCAATTGTATCTTTTAACAAGAATTAACAAACAGCATTTTCCTATTCTAATAACATAATGTTACTTTTGTATATGTCAGTATTTATTCCTGAGTAATAAAGAAGGGATTCACATGTTAATTAAACATAACATAATAAAACCTGTATGGTTAAACAAAGCATTGCTTAGATCATTTGAAAGTTAATCTAGATTACATTGCTCTTTATAGCAACTTACTGAAGAGAGTAATTTAAACACATTTCATTTTATTCACTAAACAGTGTAGCACTAATTAGGGTAGAAGTACTTTTCTTACAACAAAGTGTTTTTATAGATATTTCCTGTTTAGAGGAATTTGGGTTAACAGTTATTGATCAGTTTAACAGTTTCACATAACTTATTAAACAAAGGTAGCGTCACATGTCTCTTTACTTGCTTATTATCAGAATTTCACTGAAAATAGTTTTCAAACATAACATTTCATTTTATAACACAATATGTCAGTTAAACTGGGTGAACATTACTTCAGAGCAAAGATAATGGTTTATACCGTTCCTGTAAGAAAAAGTTTTGATTATATTAAATGTGTGATCACATTACTTTAAAACAAAATCATTAACAGAGTTTCTGTGTGCTACGGTCTATGGGTGCTCCAAAGGGGGGGTGCTGTTCACTTCACCATCCTAAAAGCAGAGCGTCAATAAGGTCTCAGGGCACATAAAACTCCTTTAACATGTGTTCACAGTTCCTTTGAACTAGCCTGATGGTGCCAGGCAGAGATATCAGGAGAGGTCTTTGTTGATCAGATAATGAGAAATAGAACGTTTCTCAGAGTTGTATTTTAAAGTAGGGAGTCTGGTCTTTGAAACTTTAATGGTTAAACATAGAAATGTTTATCCTTTCTCACCAGCAGATGTTCAGGGGCGGTTGGTTTAAACAAACATCCGAGCACTTATCCTAAATTATATCGGCAGGGTGTGTGAGCTTCAAAGAGGCTCTCAGACCAGAATAGCATTAGAACCTGCTTTTACAGTGGGGAGTCTGACTCAAGCTTGGTATCGCTTGGTATCCAGTCGTAAAGGTGTCGAAAGTGACCGAAACATTCACCAAAAGCAGTGCCTTTTGATCCTTTGTTGCTCTTTGGAATGTGAGTGTGTGTGTGTGAAGAGAATATTTTCACACCACTGAAAGAGTCACTGATACACACGATCTTCTACAATTTAATTAATCAGAAATGGGGCTGTTGATGCGTCCTACAAAAAAAACTCCAGCAATGCTGATAGTAAACAAACAAAGAGGGATTTCTTCGCAAATTTCTAATGGAGGTCTTTCTGCCATTAAGGCAAGATGAGGAGGGGGGTTACAGCGCATGTGCACTACTTGAAAAATGACAAACAGCAGTTGAGCTTCTCATTCAGGGCAAAATTGTCTTTACCACCTTTAATGTTTGTTATGGTTAAAAGGGGACGCATAGGAGTTTTTTCCACAAAGATTGCATTACTATTACAGCATATGTTTAACATTTGGGTTTTATTTTAACGTTTTGCATTTGAAGATTGTTGAATTTACTACAGGTTGAGCAGAAGTCGGAGCTTCTCTGAGTTTATTTACTCATAGTAAACCATGTATGCACTACATGTGGACTTATATGCAGGGGTTTTTACTGTTACCATCTTCAGTTTAGTGTGATTGTTCAGTGTTCTTAGGGGGAAAATGAGTGCACCTCAATCTACAGGTGGGCGGCCGTGGCTCAGGTGGTAGAGGGGGTCATCTGGCAACCAGAAGGAACCCCGCTCTGCCCAGAGATAAGATCGCTTGGCCATTGTGTCCTTGGGCAAGACATTTAACCCACCTTGCCTGTTTGGTGGTAATTGGAGGGTCTGGCAGCGCTGGTGTCTGGCAACCTCTCCAGTGTGTGTCCCAGGGCAGCTGTGGCTATAAACATGTGTGTAGTTCATCATCACCAAACGTGTGTGTGAATGGGTGAATGACATACTGTAGTGTGAAGCACTTTGGGGGTCGTAGGACCTGAGTAAAGCGCTATACAAGTACATGCCATTTATTTATTTACTATTCTACTCTATTGACACAATTACTAAAGTTAACCTTTGAATAATCTGTCATCTCACAATCTTTGCCCCAATAATGCATCAAGCTGTAATTTCTCTACTTTTAAAAAAGGACAAAGATGATTTAGATTGTGGCTCATATCGTCCAATTTCTTTACTGAACACATACACTAAAATCCTGGCTCAGGTGCTGTCCTGTCATCTAGAAAGTGTTTACCAACCATCATATTACCTGATCAAACAGGTTTTATAAAAAATAGATATTCTTTTTTTAATACCAGATGACTGTTGAATATAATCTATAAACTGCAATTTCACTTGATGGGGTGAGATGGGACTTTTTATTTTATTCACTCAAAAAATGTTGTTATGGAAAAAAAAATGATATCTTGGATAAAAGTACTATATATTCATGGCACCCTGTGCAGACAAACAGTAATCTATCCCCTTTCTTTGAACTCGAATGGGAAACAAGACAAGGGTGCCCATAGTCCCCCTTTTTAATTTGCCATCACAATGAAAACCACAAGCTAGTGCTCTGAGACAATGTACTGATATTGAAGGAATATTCCATGGGTGGATTGAACATAAAATTTCTCTTTATGCCAATGATATGCCCCAAGTTATCTATAACCCCATTGGTTAGCCTCCAAAAACTACTGACTTTACTTGAGGAATTCAGGACAGTTTCTAGGTAAGGTGAATTTTGGAAAGTGCAAGGCAATGCCTCTAATGTAGCTGGGACCTTTCAATCTTTCTGCATCAAAATTTGGCTGGTTCCGTCAGGCTTCAGCAGCAGCTCGTTCATGTTCATTATTCGAATTTGCTGGACTCAGATTGGCTAACAAACTATGAGGGCAAGACATACTTGTTTCCTGCCCAGCTGCGCATGGCAACATCAGATGTTCTCTCTTCTTGTTTGCTACGTTATGCTACAGCTTTTAGCCAGCAGCATGCTAGGCGTGGTTTGAACTGCGGGAGCTGCCAAATACTATCGAACAAAGGAGTTGTGACGAAACAAGTACTGGCCGTTCGAACTCAGGTTGTATCGCCACCTGCATAGTTTGAGAGATTAAAACTGAAAGAGAAGTTGTTGACCTGTTTTCACACCCACTATGAAGGTAAGAACACCTGTGTGCTAAAATATTCAACAGAAACATCAGAAAAAATGTTTTTAATGGAAGGGCCTCTTTAAGGATGGAAGGATGGGCCTGCCATTGTGTGTAAGGCTGAGAAACCCTCAGCCAATCAGAAAGCTGCATTATTCTGACACTAAATGTGTGTGACAGCTGACAGGTACAGCAAATGTGATGAAATGTCTGAGTTTTGCAAAGGTTTCTGTTGAATATTTTAGCTTCACAGGTGTTCTTACCTTCATAGTGGGTGTGAAAACAGGTCAACAACTTCTCTTTCAGTTTTTATCTCTCAAACTACACAGGTGGCGATAACACCTGAGTTCTCCTGAGTTCGAAAGGCCTGTATCTGTTTCATCACAACTCCTTTGTTTGTTAGTATTCGGCAGCTCTCGCAGTTGAAACCACGCCAAGCATGCAGCTGGCTAAAAGCTGTAGCATAACGTAGCAAACAGGAAGAGAGTAGCCTATGTGTGACATTGCCATATGCAGCGGGGCAGGAAATAGTATACCTTGCTCTCATAGGCTAGTTTGTTAGCCAAACTGAGTCCAGCATATCCGAATAATGAATATGAACGAGCTGCTGCTCGAGGCCTGACGGAACGAGCCGGAACCAGCTGAATTTTAATGCAGACAGATTGAAAGGTCAGTTAATCAGTATTTCCTAACATTTTTTAGATATAAAATGTTTCATATTACGTAAAGGAGAACGCCCGTTTTTTGCAATTGGGGCCTTATTTATTCTGTGAGATGTGTTTTACTCGTCATCAGTGGTACTTTTTTGCGATTCGGATTCGTCTCGGAGATTTTTGATTCACACGGCAAACACCTAAACAAGCCAATAAACGAGAATAAACGAGAGTCAGTTGGGCCTGCGGCGAACGCAGCGGCGAACGCAGGCCCAACTGACTCTCGTTTATTCTCGTTTATTGGCTTGTTTAGGTGTTTGCCGTGTGAATCAAAAATCTCCGAGACGAATCCGAATCGCAAAAAAGTACCACTGATGACGAGTAAAACACATCTCACAGAATAAATAAGGCCCCAATTGCAAAAAACGGGCGTTCTCCTTTAAGAAATAACCACAAAGTCCTGAAATTTGTATGAAATGGCCTCTTTAAATTTACCATCATTTACTCACTTATGTGTAGACCAAGATTTTGCCCATTGTTAAGCACATTTCTATACCTTTATCCTGGTTCTATTGTTCTTTATTTTTTACTGACCTAGGTGTGTAGATGCTCAAAATGGGACAAATATTCAAAGTATTTTTTTTTTGTAATACTGTAACATTATTTTGATATATGTTTATTTTTTCCTTTGACTTCTAAGCTTTCAGTGTAATTCATAATCCTTGACCTAATTGTTAAGCAAAAGGTATTTGTAAAAAGAAGTGTTATGACCTAATTAAAACGATCAAACACATTTAATGTTGGAACCAGGAAGTCTGGACGTGTAAATAATGATTCTGGTGTGGACCAGCGTTTTTAAAATGACAGAAACTAGCGACCACCCAGCCAGCTGTGATCAAGATCTGTTACAATGTGACTTTACTTTTAACATCTGTGGGACATTAGACTGTTGCGTTAGTATTTCACTGTAAAGTTTTTACATACTGTACCTTTAACTCATCTTTACAAACGTTTTATTAACAGTCATTTAATTGGATTTATGCAGCCCCACCCAAAAAATATCTCGCTAGCTGCTACATATGGGCAAAACATGGGATAATTTTCTGCATAAATGTCTTCTGTTCATTTGAACAGTTGATGACCAAATTAAAGATACCTCCATCCCCTTTTTTCAGGTATCTACAACTTAGATACTTTGTCGCCTCTAAGATCAAATGTTTTCTGTACTACCTGCATTCATCTCTTCTAGAGGATATATTTAATTTTAAACCAAACTCAGGGTGTTTTATTGGTATGGTCAATCAGTTGTTTAGTAAACAAACTGGCTGTAATGCAATCTCTCAAGGGGAGATGGGAAAGAGACCTGGGCCAAGAAATTGATGATGAAATTTGGTGTTAGACTATTGACAGAATATTCTCTTCATCTATCTGTCTTAAACATGTGGTCACCCATTTCAAGGTGGTTCACTGTTTTCACTGGTCCAAGGTTAGATTAAATTAAAGAGGGTCTTGACCATCTGTGTGACCGGTGCTAGCAAGAACCTGTCTCTTTATTACACATGTGCTGGACATGTCTGAAACTAGGGGACTTATGGAACAGTGTTTTTGATACCTTGTCCAAATTATGTGGTAGTCCAATCACACTCTGTTCGTTTGTAGCTATTTTTGGTGTAGCACTGCACAATGATGGTCTTTCTAAACCACAGTCTGGCTTAAAGGGGACATATCATGAAAATTCCACTTTTTTAGCCCTTAAATGCTTTGTGAAGTGAATTTAGTGTCTAGGAGTGCAACGATTTTAAATTTGTCAATCCATCTGTTGTGATTTTAGGGTGACCAGACATCCTACTTTACCCAGACATGTCCTCTTTTTGAAGCACAAAAAAACGTACAGGCGGATTTTCAAAATGTTCAGGATTTTAGTCTAACCCTCAGAAGCTGGCATTAGGTTCCTCCTTTTTTGCATGTTGAATGACATGCAAAGAAGGAGCATTGATGTAAGTTTAAGGAGGAGCTAAAAAAATATTTCACTTTCTGTTATGGTCGGCATCCATCCAAGGCAGAATGCATGACATGTAAAGCTGACACTTACATGTCAGTGTCCAACAAAGGTGCGGGAGATTTAGAAAATCATCTACAGTAGCTCCAGCCAACCACCTTATGTTATTTTGAAGATTAATATTGTTAGTGGTATTATTTGAGGAATGCCCTGCATTGGGAAATGGGGACAAAAGCATTTATTATTATTGTTAGCCTGTTTTCTGGCATTTTTGCACCAAAGACTGTTAATGCAGCGTATTACAATTCAAATGTAATGTTACCTGTAATGTGATTTTGCTCAATTCAGGTGTCCTACTTTTTGGTCTTGTTAAAGTGGGGGACATGAAAGATGTGTTACTGTTGTGACTGTTGTTACATGTTCCAAGCATGTGAGTGTGTGAATGACATACTGTAGTGTGAAACGCATTGGTAGTCATTTGACAAAAGAAATGATCTGCATTCGAGTTCAATTCACACCACATGTTATGTCTTCATTATATTTCAGCCAAAATAACTATTTAATGGGAACTTTACAGTGGCATAAAGATCTTTAAAATACCATTCACTTAACTCTTATGAAAATGTAGACACTGGAGCTGTTTTAAAACAGCAATAATCAGTTTTGACACTGGCAACATTCAAACTAGTTGTTAGAGATGATTTAAAAATTAAGAAGCTAATTACAGCTGATAAAATTTTTTTATAACATTTCCAAAGAAGCATTCCTCAAAATATACAAATTATTTCTTTAAGTAATCAGGGATGTCCCACAAACCAGGGATTACTGAAAACAAAAGGACCTTTCAAAGTAGCTTACATGTGTCATGTTCAAAATCACAGCTTAGCCGGTCACTTGCATGGAAAGATTAAAAAGGTTTATACTGGGTTGCACTTCTGAATTTTTGCAAAAATGCATGTCTCGTTGTGAAATATGTCGTTTCACAGGGGACTGCTAATAGATGTGTGGGAATTATGACCAGTGCACCCAGTGGCAAAGAGACAAGGGGGCCCCAAGCAGCAATGTCACTAGGGGGCCCTCTGTTGGCTGTTTTGTCATTAAGTTCTTCAGTTTTCAAAGCTTATCCAAGCTGATTGGATGGCAAATTAAAGTTATAAAACAAACAGAAAATACTATTTTGAGAAATTTTTATTAATAATAATTGTAATTATAATAAATAAATATATTATGTAAACTCAGCCTTTACCTGATACTTATATGGAATTATAGCATTTATGGCATAATTACCACATGTAATAAGTAGGGAGATACAGAGGAAGTACTGCTGGATTTACTCAGAAAAACCTCTGCTATTACCCATCAACTCAACTAGATTGTGACCAGTTTAGCTTTGTAATATTTAAAATTAAAATGGTACCTTCCAATAAATTACATTTTCTTATATGGCCTTCAGAGTTTGTTTTTTTTTTTTTTTTTAGCATTTACCTTGTGTTACCTGTAACAACCCCCAACCCATGCAAGAAGCTTTCCTCTAAGATCCTGGTATATCTTAAATACTGGGTATGTTCTTGCAGGTGTTCTTAACATTTACTCAGTAAGTAAGCTGAGACTGGACCGTAAAAAGAAGCCCTGTTTGTTTCCATGGTGTTACCAGTTTCTTATCATATAATTCCTAATACCAATTTTATAAAATTGTGGCAATAATAGAGTTTCAAATTGCTTTTGGGTTCAAATAAATATAAGAGAATCATATCTTTCAACACATATAAATAAAAATTAGAAATTAAATATTTTAAGTTGGATTTCAATGATTAGTTAAATCAAACAAAACATTTGAAAGTTTTGATTTACTTGTTGGCAGACAGTTAACTAATGCAGGTTAAAATGTTCGTTAGGCACAGAGTGGTTTTAATGGCATGGCCACAGTCCTCGCCTGGTCTGAACAGCATTAGCACTCTTCCAGTCTAGCAGCTAAACAAACAGGCTCTAGGCCCTTATTGGTTCAGACACTCAGGAGGAATTTGGGGTTCTACTGTTCTACTCTCAGTAGGAGGAATTTGTGTGATTCTGGTAAACAGCTCACTGCACGGTCTGCGATTTCTGTTCTCCTCCAGTTTTTTTTGCCTTTTTTCTTTTGATTACTTCAGTAAGATTTTTCACTAAACCACTGGTGAATCATGGCTTTACTGAACTTATCTGGGTCGAAGTGGAGGCTGGTGCTGAGTGCTCTCCTTGTTTGTGCCATAATCTTTGAGTTAGGTAAGTCATTTCATTCCCTCGCTGTGGACTTCTTAGAACATGTGTTCCTAGAAAGACTATGAAAGAACCATTTATTTACTTTAAAGGCTGGCATGGGATTAAGCAATGCTTTCATTATATCATGGACCTTTAACTGCATTTGCAAGCTACTGTTGAACACATACACAGTGTTTTTATTGTCAAAAGATGCTCAAGAACAGAGAACCCCTTCAGGAACAACATCAAGTAAAGCCAAACCCAGTAAAGCAACAAATAAAAGGCCAAAAGATGCAACTGCAAAACCAAAAATAAAATCGATATCTGCAGCTCCAGTACAGACCTCCCTCACACAGGTAGGACACAATGGCTTCATGTAAACAATGTTTATGTTTGCTTTATTAAAAATATTATCATGTATCTAACACATTAAGGTGCTAAAAAAAGGCAAGTTTAAGAAAGTTGGAGAAACCATCAGTGTACAAACAGGAGAAACTTTGGAGCTGAGATGCAGAGGGAAACCTGTGCAGTGGAGTGTCCCTCCTTATTTGGAGGATGAGGATGACGGAAGGCTCAGGTAAGCCATACCATCATTATGTATGCTGAAAACAGAATCATAAAACGATGACTCTTTTTTACTTGTTTTTATGATTTGGATCTGCAGGATTGTCCAACATGAGCGGTACAGTGTCCTCACTTTAGTCAACACTACTGGAGCAGACACTGGGGAGTACACCTGTTACCCCATGTACTGCGAGGAAACAGATTGCAGGAAGGAGTACAACAAAGCTGTCAAAATCTTCATCTTCTTTCCAGGTAACTGAGAGTTACAAGGATTTTGGAGTTGCAGTCTTTTTTTTAACTGCCAGTTTAATTTGAGTGCCAATATGTTGATGTTTTTTAATAATCTCACTACCAACATGCCTTGTGTTTCAATGCACCAACCAGACCCACAGGAATTATTTGTTCCTTCGTCTGAGTACTATGAAATGATTCAGTTAAGAAGCAACTGGCCGACTATCCTCCCCTGCCAAGTGACATCACCTGAGGCAAAAGTAACTTTGCACCGAGAGTTCCCACCTGTCCAGGTGGCAGTGGATGGGACGGAGATCTCCTTTGATGTCAAGAAGGGCTTCACTATCCATCGGCCCCGGCTGTTTCACGCTGGAGTCTTATACTGTGTAGCAAGTTTGGGCAACCTGAGGCAGAGCTCCATCAAGTACATACTCATCTATGTTAACTGTGAGTGCTGGAGCCAAGCAGAGGATTGGTATTAACATAGAATCACTTGTATTTAAACTTATCTGTGATATTTTTAATGTTGTCAGTCTGTCTTTCCATAGTTTTGCACAGTGACTTCCATTTTATTCAGATCCCATAATTTCCTTTATGTCACGCCAAACCATAAATTAACATGAATGTCTTTCATTTTGTTGGCAATTTATGTACTGAAGAATGAACTTTAGAAATTGAAGCAAGAGAATGGTGACTAATGGTGCCATTTGTGTTCAGATCCCATGGCTCCTCCTGCTCCAGTGATCCAGGCAACATCGAACTCAGTGACTGTGGGGGAGAACCTCCAGGTCACTTGCACTGTAATTGGAGAACAGGATGTGAACGTTGAGTTCAACTGGGAATACCCAGGACAGAAGGTTAAACATAAAAAATATAAAACTAACTGTATAAACAGGGCTGTGCAAAAGTTTTAAACAGCCCTGAACCTCTTTATTTTTTGTTTCTTGTGTTCCGTCTTATAACGTGGTCTTCATTTAAAAGGTCTTCAGGTTTTTGTAAGGTCTTTTAAGGCTGAAATTGCACTTTGGCTGTTTTATCTCACATTTTAATTAACTCTGATACATGAATCACCCATGACCAAAAACAACTCCTAGCAACAACTTAAGGAACTTTGTTACTAGCAGTCTATCACAAAGACACTGTTAAATTTCCTTAGCTAAATCTCTAAAAAATACTAAAGATAACATAGTTTGATCAAAATCTTATTTTAGCATCTACAAAGTGATGCAGGTTATCAAACGAATGATGGCACATCTCAGATTCTATTTCGGTTCTTCTGTTGATTTTATTTGCACACAGTGTTTTCACATACTGTTTCTCTATTGTAGATAATGTTTTAGGTCTGATAGTTTTTCCACTTTCCTCACTTTTAAAGCACAAATACCTCAGTATGCAGCCATTATCAGATCACAGTATACAGGGCAGAAAATGAAAGGAAAAACAAAGAAAGTCATAAAAAATTCTGACTTTTAGAAAGACTGAAGAACTATTGATCTTAAAAGATCTTAAAAGATTAAATCTGGCACTCACTGGGAAGAAAATTAAAAAAACTTTAGGGTGGTTCACTTTAGCTGAACTTATCATTTCAGTTAGTTTACAACTTGTCACCTCAACAAATGGACTGTGAGTTTTAACATGCAACAAATTATTAATGGCTTACTGGCATGCAGATGCTTAACTCTTCCTCCATCATTTACTCCCTGTGTTTATTTGTATCTTGTTCTGCTTGCAGATTGGAAGGCCTCCATACACTCGGGAGAGTGTCAGCCGAGTCGGTGGAGGAACAGCCAGACAGCAGTCTCAGTCTGTTCTCCTGGTGGATGAGGTGAGAGATGTGGACCAGGGAACATACACCTGCATGGCTAACAACCTTCAAGGAGCCAAATCAGTGTCGACTACTGTTAAAGTGATCCCCAAATCCAGAAGCAAGAAACCACGAATGTGATCGCTGACAGAGAGGCACCAGCACTGTGCTAGTACAAAGCCTAAATTAAATATTTATCAGCCAAATGTAGACTTTCACAACAAAGCATGTTTTTATAAAATGTAAGTCTGTGAGAGATGAATTCAGATTAGATAATTTAGATTGTTATCTTATTAATAAAATTATGATCAGTAAAAGGGCTGTTTTGTTTTTTTGTTTGTTTGTTTTTTGTAGTATTTATTTATTACTGTACTTAACCCTGCCAGAATATGAAAAAGGTTTTTTTAGGAGGCGCACATTTGACTTTTTAACAAATAAAAGTGTTGCTGATCATTCTGTTTATGGACAGAGTGTGATGCATTCCAGTGGTGGAATCTAAAAGTCCATCATTTTCAAGTTCAAGTAAGTTAGTAACAGCATGTTAATCACAAATCCTCCATCATCCATCCATCTTCTACACCTGCTTGTTTCTCTTCAGGGATCTGTGGAAGGTGCTCTACAACTACAGGATTCAAAACCTGGACAGATTTATAATAAACATTTAATCAAATTAACAAAATTATCTGGTGTTCAGATTTGATCGAGAGTGGGTTCTGAGTAATAATTAGTTTATTTAGAATGTCTTCTTTAAAGCTTGTGGACTGAAAATTTATGTAATATAAATACCTATATATGTCAGTAACTATTTGATCCTTCAGAATATTTTTAATGAAATTTTTGAATTTTAAAATGAAGTATCTCATTTTTTTCTGTAAATAAATTTGATACTGATATAAACACATACATTTATGTCCAGCTGTTTTTTGTTTTGTTTTTTCATTTTAAATGACTATAGGATTTATGATAATTATTTAATTTAATGGGAATTAGAAAAGTGTGATTGAACTGAACTGAGTTGAAAACTCAAGAACTTTAAAAATAAAAAGAACTTAACATAAAAAGAATACAACTTTTAAAAAAATACTATTTAGAAAAGAAGTAACTAAATCATGTCTCGAAACATAACCACAGAGGTAAAAAAAAAAAACCCATCATATTTAAGATTATTTGTGAATCCATTTATGCTTCTGTATTTTAACTCAGGATTTAGTCAGTCATTAATCTACTCTTATCTTGTCAAAAGATGGCGCTACAGATCCTTTTTATCTGAACCTGTCAGTGCGGTTGCAGGAGTGGGGGGATTATCCGTGGGACAGTCTGTGTTAACTCTCACTCTCCGATCTGCGTTTCAAACCTCCGGGAGGGAAAAGAAACAGCCGGTCTGCGCTTCTTCCCCTTCGCCAGAAGTCTGGTCCCGGTCCCGGTCCTTGTCCTGTGCGCTTCTGAAGGCTCGTTAACGGCGTTTGTTTTTGTTGTTTTACAAGCAGAACTGCAGCAGAAAGCGTACCACTGTTGCTCAGAGAGATGTCCTGCGTAGGAAATAGGGTGAGTTTTCAGATCTCTCCGCGTGCACATGTGCATGTCTGCAGCCGCAGTGAGGATCAAATGCTCGATGCGCGCGACCACAACTTTCTATTGACTGTAAGGCTTTTCAAATGACGATAACAAAATCCTGTAAATTAGACCAAATGTTTGTGGAATTTGTGCAAAGAGATTGGAGTGTGTGTGTGTGTGTGTGTGTGTGTGTGTGTGTGTGTGGGTTTGTATTTCTGACCTCCTGGGGACCCGTTTCCTGACTTTTACTATCTTTCTGGGGTCCGAGGGTTCTTGTGGGGACCGAAGCCTGGTCCCCATGAGGGGGACTCCCCTTTTTAGGGTTAGGGGTTAGGTTTATAAGTATGGTGTGAATAGATTTTTAGTTAGTCTTAGGGTTAGTTATAGATCAGTAATGGTTAAGGTTAGGAAAAGGGTTAGGTATAAATCTAGTTACTAAAATCAATGGAAGTCAATGGACGGTCCCCATAAGGATAACAAAACACACTTGTGTGTGTGTGTGTGTGTGTGTGTGTGTGTGTGTGTGTGTGTGTGTGTGTGTGTGTGTTGGGGTGGGGGGGAGAGCCTTCCACAGTCCAGGGGACTGCCAGGCTGTAGCCCTGGAGACCAGAGGCCACAGGTGACCTCTGACCTGAGGACTCACAGGAGCGCTGCAGTGTGGTGAGCTGGTGTTCAGAGCTGCTTGTTGATGTAAGTGAAAGAGAAAACTGAACAATAGAAAGACAATAAGTGCGTAGCTAGTTGTCAGAGGCTGTCTGGAAGAACTGTTCCTGTGATTTGGGACTAAAGAAGTGCTGATTGTGTGAGGAGACTGCTGTCTCTGCTGGTGTGAGTGAGCGCTCATTACTGAGTGACGATCACAAGACAGCTTAAACACTGCTTTGGGTTACAGTCATCATACAAAAATGCATTTTTCCATCACATCCATTCTCCTTCACAACATACATACGTGAATGAGAAATGAAAAGTTGTTTTGTTGTGCTAAAGTTTTGAGTTACAACTTCTTCTGTCCAACCAAACAATTCAAGCTAAATTCAACATTTAAAACAGTCTCAGTTTTTTTTTTCTGTTTACCATATGCAGAATTCCTGGGAGATTAGCAAAATCCCAAGAAGTCTGTTCTCTCAACCCTGAGATAAGTTTGTGTTAAAAACACAAAAGATCAGGTAGCTCAATCAACAGCTAGGGCTCTTTTTTCCATGGAATCTGGTAGGTTTAGCTGACTGTGTAACGTTCAGTTGTGACTTTGGTAAAAAGAAACTTCATTCAATCAAAACTTTTAACTGTTTCCAAATAATTTCTATGAGTGATCTTATTTTGCTGTGTCAAGTCACCTCTGCACAAAGCTGAAGTGATCATGTGTAGGCTGCTTTTTTATCATTTGAGTTTGTAAAATGCAGATCAGAAGTGGTTTGCATATGTCTTAGCTGATAATGGAAACTCTCAGTAGCCAATCCAAGGAGAACTGATAAACCTTAGAAAAAAAGATCAAGTCAACCATTTGGTTTGTTTGTGAGAAGAAGGAAAGCACTGACAGGTCTAACAGCAGTAAAGTGCCTGCGAGATTTTGGAGGATTTTAGTGGATGATCAAAGATGTTTGTCTTTTGTAAAAAGAAACATCCTTTTAAAACATCTTGCCAGGCTCTGAGCTCTCCTGCAGAATAGTTAGTAGCTAGTGTCATAGTTTACAGCTTTATGAATATAGATACAGAAATGGCAAAACTCATGAACAGATGGGATTATTTGAACAAATGAAACTTGCTGAGGATGGGTAGGGCAGCGTGTCGAGAAGAAATACAATCATTCACTATTCAGCGCTTTTTGTGTTATCTTTCAGACACGTTGGAGGTAGTTTTATCATACAGGTTTTCTTACTGCTAAAGGGATTCAGTCAGTAATTTTGTATTGCAGATGAAACTAACAAACAAATGAAGTCCTGGTGAGGAATATGTCAGTTCTAAACAGCAAAAGTGTCTCTTTGGTGCTCTCCTGTCAGCAAAGTCAGTCTGACAGCTGATGCGATGTCTTCGTTCAGCTGTTTGTGATCCCAGGGGGATGGCACGCTCCAAAGTGTGTGTTCTTAAAACCCTGGCAGCTGATGAAACACTAATTCTGCTGACCATCAGATGCTTGCTGACCATTTGCATAGTGTTGCCTAACCTAAAGATCAGAGGATACAAATTCTGGTCTGCTGAGCACCGCAGGGCTGAAGTCCACCTCTGTTCTCCCACCGTTTGTTCGTGATCTACTCTGTGAGAGCTAAATAAATCCAATAATAAAATCACTGTGTACTGTTCTGTAGCATAGAAACACAGAGAGTTGGTCATGCATGCTCAAAGTAGCAGATGGTGCAGCAGGAAGTGCACGTTTGTAATGACACTGCACTCCTTGACAGACATTTCCCTTCAGGCCATCCATGCAGTCAAACACATATGAGCCTCTCTTCCACTTACTGATTCCTTCTTGCCTCATAAAAGCTGATTATTTATCTTTTCAGATGTTAACTACTTTTATATGTTGCATTTTCTCATTGTTTGACTGTCATTTTAAGCTTGTCCTAATACTCCATCCTTTCTCTTATCATAGACTTTTAGAGAAGGCTCAGAGTCAGTCACCCATCCATTTGTGACTTGTCTGATTTACTGTCTGAGGGGTCTGTCGCTACGATTTCCCACCTCACTAAGTTTAAAAATCAGGGTTGAATCGGACAAGATGTACAAGGCTGCATTCTGACACTCAGTTAACAATCAGTCTGTCAGGCTTTTACAGCTAAGAACAGTTTGCATTGATTTATTCTCAGACGCATCAGAGAAAAGTATTTGCTTGGTAACTAACTTCTTTTATGTGTAAGGTTGAACATACTTTCCTAAACTGGGTCATTTTACCCTCGTGCCAAACAAAGAACTCAAGGTTAATAATTATCTAAACGCCAAAGTGTTCTCTTATAAGTGAAGACGTATAATCGAAACTACTTCGCCTTTTCTGTCTGGGCATTTTAACTACCGGTACTTTCAAAAAAATGGTTTCGGAAGTTAAGATGTGGTGGGATTTTTCCACTGCTTGTGCTGGTTTAATTGGGACGTCAAACTAATGCAAGTTCATAAAGTCAAATAGCCGTATTGGGAAACTAAGTTTTTGTACATATTTTAAGTTTTGAAATTAAACCAGTTACTATGAGAATTAATTTTTAAAAATGGCAAGTGTTGTATTTACAGGGATGTATGCAAATGCTACAAACACAACAAAAATAGATCAATGAACGTCTTTAAGAAACCACCAACTTTACAGAGATGTGGATTAGTCATGGGCAACCGTGTCATTTATGAGTAGAACTAGACATTTATAGCGATAACACCTGAAAGACCATCTTACACTCACAGATTATATGTCGCAAACAGTCTCACCCCATTCCGACGCGACTAGCAACCCCCCCTATTTTAAAAGCACAGATTACATGCTGCAAACGCCCCCGTTCTCGCCCCCCCCCCACCCCCCACCGCACTTCAACACCACAAGCAACAACTGACACACCTCTATCACTGTCTCCTTAATTCTCCCTAACTGTCTCCCTAAATCTGAGTTGTCAAGGTTGACATGTATGACTTGCCTATGAGAGCATGGCTTCCTGTTTCCTTCCCTACTGCGCATGGCAACAGCGCACCTAGTATCTTCCTGTTTGATACATCTTTATGCTAACAGCTTTTAGCCAGCAGCCTGCTAGGCGTAGTCTCAACTGCAGGAGCTGATGAATACTAATGTGCAAAGAGTTGTGATGTAACAAGTACAGGCTGTACAAACTCAGGAGAACTCGGATGTTATCGCTACCAGCGTGAGAGATAAAAACTCAAAAAATAAGTTCTTGGGCCATTTTCACAACCAGCATGAAGGTAAGAACACCTGTGGAGCTAAAATATTCAACAGAAACCTCAGAAAAACTGTTTTTCCTTTCCATTAAGATCCGCTGCGGTACAGATCGCTACAGGAGATCCTTCTTGCCCACAGCTATAAGCCTTTACAATGGCTCCCTAAAGAAGAACTGAGCTACAACAACATTTAATTTCACTTCGGGGATTAATAAAGTATTTTTAATTTGATTTGATTTGATTTTAATGGAACATCAAAGCCAAAGCAGTGAGCAGATGTTTCCCATTAAAACATTATTCCATGATAAAGCAGTGTTATCCTCTTCATCTGTCCATGTTGTTGATGCAGACTGAGTTATTTTAGGTAGGAAAAAGCAGGATTAATGAACTGGTATTTAAGAATTATCTTGCGCAACAAATTAAAGTGTTTTATGAAATTTTAAGAGACCAGATGTCTTCTGCTTTTTCACATAACCTGGAACAAATTTCCCATTTTCTCTCTGCTTCATGGAAAAGATGCCCATTATGCTGTTTAGCCATAAATCACAACCTCCTTTTTTTGTTGATCAAGTTAAAACTTGTCTGACGTTTGTTGCCCGATATTGGAAGCAGTTTCTCAAGGACCCTCACAGGTTCACAGGATATCAGATGTAAAGGACTGAACATCCCAGATTCACAATGTGTGTATGGGTGGATTTGGCATGATGATGATGATTGCCTGATGGCCCACACACTAATTTCTGTCCATCTGTCCATCAAAATCTCCTCCACTTCTAGATGAGCCATTCTGTTACATAAAGTATTTCTCATTCAGCCTTAGTAAGTCATGTGGAACCCAATATTTTCATCAATATTGTCCTGAGAAGAGGAAGCATCACCTCTAACTGGGAGTATTGGGTTGTTTATGTTGTACTTATTCCATGAAACCTGATTATTTCCTTGTATTTTTATTGATCGGGCTAAGTTCCCTATAAGGAGCGCCCTCACTTCCTGCCTTTTTATAAACACCTGCAGCAATGGTTTTATCTTTTGACTGCACACTGGGATGAGTTGTGTGTCGTCTCTTTCATTTATTCTGATGAGTTGTAGAGTTGTAGAACAAAAGGCTGGGAGTCAAAGCCCTCTTCTGTGAGTGGGCATGGGTGTATTTATATAGGCTCTGTTCGCTCCAGCATCATTTCCGTTTGCTGTTGCATCCTTCGCTTTTACATAAAATCAATATGATGGTTTTAAAGGTTGCAGTTGACTAATGTGACCTTCTCAGGTCATGCACAGGGAAAGTGGAATGGAAAGACAGCTGGAAATAAGAGAAATTATCTACTGTAGCTTTGTGAAAATGTTCAGTTTTAGTTAATAAAATGTGGACTTCTTTGCTAATTTGGGAGCTTTAAAGGTGTTAGCAGGAAGGCCTTTGAACAGAAATGGAATCGGCAACTGGCAGTTTTCAAGTCTATCTCTGGTCAGTACCTGTTAAGACTTCAGTTACTTGAACTTGTTGACTGAGAGACAAGAGAGAAGGATTCCGGATGGGTTCCAAAATTGTGCAATGACTCTGACTATTATGTGACTCTGTGCCTACATCCAAAATTCCAAAAGCAAGGCCCTGCGACCAAAGGCCCATTTATGTTTAAAGTTAATGATGGGGGGCCGTAGCTTAGGCAGTAGAGTGGGTCGTCTGGTAACCAGAGGGTCATTAGCTCAAATTGCCTGGGCATTGTGTCCTAGGGCAAGACACTTTACCCAACTTTCCTGTTTGGTGGTGTTCAAAGGCACCTGGCAGACTCACCTCTTGTCAGTATGTGTGTCCTAGGACAACTATGGCTACAATATGTGTGTATTTTATCACCACCAAAAGTGTGTGTAAACATACTGTAGTGTTAGGTGCTTTATTAGTTGTCTGACCTAAGAAATGCACTATACAAGTACAGTTCATTTACCAAGTTAAAACATAGAACCTTCGATCCAACCTCTGCTTTGATTTTGGGTGCATTTCAGTACACCTTGTCAGAACTTGTGATAGCTTGGAAATATGGGCCAAAATGACTGGTTTATTGTAAACACAGGTTGCAAACAGGTAACTGGAACTGGGGCATCTGACAGGTCTGGAGGCAGGGGACAGGTGAGTCAGCAACTGTTTAGTTAGGTCATAAAGATTCTGGCAATGGTGTGATTTCTTACTGTGTTTCATTGTTACTGATACATAGAGGAGCACACATGGGAGTCTGAGGTGGAGAGAAGCCAACCAGGGAAGGAAGGAGCAGGAGGGCCAAGGAAAGAACCAGGTGAGTCCTGAGGAGCACTGAGGTAGGCAGCAGGCATTTGGACGAATAAAACCAGAGCAGCGTGGTGTCAAACAGTGTTAAAGCAGAACTAAGTAAGTTTTTTCACCTCAATAAATGTTTTCTAGAGTCCCTGTGGGGGTAAACAAGGACTTGGCGGGGTGACTCGTGGGTCCCTCCCCTCCCTCCGGGGTCTGTGTCCTGAAAGCAGCACTTGCAACTTTCAGTGGATCGGACCCGACTAATCTCGCGAGAACAAACCTGCTTTACGGCACTCACACTCACGTACATAAATACAAGCATGAAGCCCTTGCCGTTGTTAGCAACGCCACCCTTAGGAGTGCAAAGATGACAATAATACTCACCTGTCGAGACATTTTCTTGGTTTTGTTTTTCTTTCTTCTTGCAAAAGCGTTCTCTGCGCGTTGTTGTTGGGGGGGCGGCGGCAGGGTGGAGGGGGGGGGGTCTGCGGCGGCGGCAGGGGAACGTTACGACAGTGAGCTTTCACAGGGGACCAGTAGGGGGAGAGCGAGAGCAAAACTTACTTAGTTCTGCTTTAAGTGGGAGACTCACTGGATGCTCAGAGCTGAGGATTCTTCTTGTAACACAGGTGTCACGGGCTCAGTGATCTTTGTGACCCACATTGCAGAACTCAGACAGCAGCTCAGGTGCAAAAGTGAAAGGTTTATTTACAATAGGATGATTATTTACAGTGCAGTGAATGTGCTCGGTGATCTGGTGCGCCAGGGAGAATCTCAGCACTGTAACGGAGAGGAGAGTTAGTTCTAGAGTCACTGTTATGGGTTTGAGAGATCTTGCTTAGAGAGGAGATGACACTCACAGGAGGAGGCAGGTGATCACACTTGAGGGAGGGCAGGTCCAGTGCGGTGCTGTGCAGGGAGAGGGTGAGTCCAGAATGGAGGAGACCAGATGGTGTGAGGAAGCCGGAGGGAGACAGATCAGGTTTCAGGCGACCAGTCGCTAGACACAGAAGTGCTCTCACGAACTCTAGGAGCAGGGTGAACAATCCTGGAGAGAACAGGTTTAGTTGTACACAAAAAAATCCAACGAGAGTCTTCACAAGGAGCATAAAGGTTCTAAAGATGTTTCTCAAACAATCACAGAAGTTTCTCGGAATCACTAGGAAATAATTATCACTAGGACGGCACAAGGGAGCTACCATTTAGGTCAACAACCAGGCGCTGAATGAACGTCTGCATCTGGCTTAAGTAGCACCCTGCTCCTCATCAGCGCTGATCGCCGCCAGGTGTAGATAATCTGCCTCACACTCCAGCGTAGATCCTCCTGCAGACAGATGACTCACCCCACACAGAAAACACAGCACACACAGACACTGAACCTGACAACAGGTAAGTGATGATTCTTCCATAGGTTAATCCACCACAGTTTGCAGTTCAGGAAATACATCAAATAATCCACGACAGGTTTGGGGTCACACACTGAGTACAAGCTAAGAAGCAGAGCACATGGGAGAAAAACATTCACAAGGATACTATGCTAGAACTAATTTTAGAATTAACACAGAAATTCTTTTAACTCAAAGAATACTGGCTTAAACAACACTGAAAGGTGACTTCACATCTGGCACTGGAGGATGGCAAAGGCTGAGTTTAAGTAGTCTTACAAAATGATGTAGATGAGCCAGTGACTCCCAGGCTTAAGGGAGCAGCCAGGACCAACCTGAAAGAGAGCACAAGCAGAAAACAGACTAGAAAAAAAAGGGAGGAAATAGCTGAAAAAAGTAGAAAAAGACTCCTTAAAAAAGGTACAGTATGTAAGAATTTTACAGTGAAATACCCAAACAGTCTAATGTCCCACCAATGTTGAAAATAAAGTCACAATTGTATCAGATCTTGATCTCAGCCGGCTGGATGGTCACTAGTTTTGGTCATTTTAAAAAAGCTAGCCCAGAATCATTATTTACATGTCTAGACTTCTTGGTTCCATAACAAATCACATGTGAGTCTGCAAGGTTGCCAAGTCTTCAATACAAGCAGCTCTAGTTCCACAATGAGCTGCAGCAAAAAGTAAGAAACCACCGTATCCTTTCAACTGAGCAGCTGAGCTGCATGTGATGGGGTGTTCAAATGCACTTAAAAAAACTCAACGCTTAACAAATAGACCTTCAGACATTCCCAAAAATTGAACAACAACAAGAGAAACAAAATGAGAATCAACATCAGAACTGGCAACTCAACAGAAAAATCAGGGTGGGGAGGGTATGAGTGGCTGAGAGCAGACGTTTTTTTTTTTTTACATAAACTGCAGGATTTGGATTTGACAGCAAGGGCTAATTCTTACTTACTGTACCTTTAAAACACCAGAATCCAAACAAAACTTGCAAACGGAGTAGTCCCAATAGAAGTCATGGGAGCAGTGAAAAAGGTAAAGAAAAAAGACTGAAATTTCTGACATTAGGACAACCATTAAGAATAATTGTATGCACATGTGCCGTGAAATTGCTGTGCAGACCACCGCTGTCCACTGTACTGTCTTATTTTATGTCTCTTTCTGAGACTGCATTACTATGATCTTCTGTGTTGTTAACATGTTTGCTATTCCCAGAAACTGACCTCAGATGTAATAATGCTTGTTTGTTTTGGACGCAAATGCAGTGGAGAAACACTCAACCCAAGCTCAGTCTCCATTTCAACACGACGAAAATTTGATAAAGATAAACAAAGGCTCTTTTTCCACCGACAAATCGGCACGGCGCGCTTGAGAGCGGTACAGTATAGCGCGGATCAACTCGCTTGAGGCGGTGGAAACATAAAGCGGACGTAAGTGGGGATAGGGGCGTGCCCATCTGGCTATAAAAAGTGGCGTGCAAGTCTTTGTCTGCGACCTCACAGCGCGTAAAACAACAACAACAATGGCGTTATACGTGTGTTTTTGTACTTTGCACTCTGTCTGTGGTTCATTTATGTTGGTTTGATTTTTGATTCTTGTGGAGGAAGTCGCAACTGTCCAAAGTCAATTGTATTTTAAAATAAAATATTTGTATGGTTGCTAGGAGATTTTTTTAAAGCCTCTTGCGGGAGCGCTTCTGAATCACACCACGTGAACACTACACACAGCTGGGCCAATCAGGGGCTACCACTACGTAGGTAGTCGTGTTACTGGTAGCAGTTTACTGGACCAATCAGTAGACAGGTGGGCGTGTGGGCACACTTTGGGCCGCTTCGGACCACCGAGGAGGTGGTCTGAAGAAAGAGGCGGGTTGGCGCGGAATGATGAGGTTAAGAGAAAGGCGGTGGAAAAGGGTCCGCAGGAGGCTAAAGTGAACCGAGCCTGTTGGTGGAAAAGCGGCAGGGCAGCAGACTTATGGTAAATGGTAAAATGTCCTGTATTTGTATAGCGCTTTTCTAGTCATTCAGACCACTCAAAGTGCTGTCACACTGCAAGTTTTACATTCACCCATTCACACACGATACATAAACCGGGGGGAGAGGGTAGGGGCTAACACTCACACAACCCGATACGCAGATCGGGGGGCAACGTGGGGTTCAGTGTCTTGCCCAAAGACACTTTGACATGTGGCGGTGGAAGCCGGGATCGATCCACCAACCTTCAAGTTGGAGGACGACCGCTCTAACCACTGAGCCACAGCCGCCCATATGAGTTGAAGAACAAGCAGGCACAGAGGAAGGAGAACAGAACGACGTAATCCCCAGACAAAGAACAGAACTAAAATGTCGACTTAAATACTATCAGAAACAAAAGAAGTAATTAACTAAACTCAACACACCTGAACGGAAAAACAAAGCTGCAGAGGAAACACGGGGGTGAACAGGAAGCACAGGGCGGTACCAAAATAAAACAGGAAGTAACACTCAACAACAGAGTGGGAGCTGGAAACACAGGGGAGACAAGGACCAGGGAGAATTAACCCCAAAATAATCCCATAACACAACGAACTAAAAAACAAAACCACAGATAAACAACAGGAGAAATCAAAACCAAACACAACCAAAAACCCCAGAGTCACAATATCAGAACTTGGAAGTCAACTCTAAACTCTGCTTTACGACCATGCCAATGTTAGGCACATAGGGGAGTTTGAAAATACGAGATGAGCATAAATGAGCTTTTACACAAGGAACTTGAGAACCATCACAAATGTTTTGAGACATTTTGGAAACTTTCTTGTGAATGTTATTTCAGAATTTTCTTCAACAATCACAAACTAGTCAGATACTTCCTTAAGTTCTGGTGGCTGACACAAGATAATATGATACCTGTTGTATGTTCCCTCTGTGTTCTGTAAAGAAGCTTAGACAGGGGATATGAGTCTAGCTCAGTTGTCATCTCATCTAGCTAACTGATCAGACAGGTTCAGTATTTTTAAGCAGAAACAGACTTCTATCCGTCTCATGGTTTACCTTTACTTTCTATTTATAGAGCTCTACATTCCGATTCTGTGATCCTCTATCGATCTACTGCCATTCCTCCCACCCCACACACCAGTGTTCAACCTTTTCCACATTATTTCTCACCTTTCCTGTCAATGCTGTTCTCCTGATCTCCTTAGAAATGTACAAGGGGATTTCTGTGGAAGCTGGTACTGGAAAGGCCCCTGAGGCCCAGACGTAATAACAGGGCCACAGTGGCACCTGCTCCAGTGTTAGAGGAGGCTGCGTAGCTTTGATGGGGTTATCCCCTCTTTTTTGGTTGCTGTTTGGTTTAGATTTTTTTTAACGTAGACCAAAGGGTTACACAGAATATTACATTGTTGCTCTGGAATGTCTTCAAGTTTTGTGCATCTTCGTCCGGCAAAGTGTTTTATTAGTTAAAATTCTTGGATGCCTGCTTGTTGTGGTGCCAGCTTTAAGAAGACTTTCCTCAGCTCCATGGTGAAGACAGCAGAAAGAAGTCCCTCTCCTCTGGTTGAGGTGCAGACAACAATGCTCCCTCTCTTTTCCTTCCTCAAATCTGAGTCTTTCCCATTTGAATTATGTAACTTGATATGGGACAGAACCCAGCCTCAGGAGGGGCCACTTACACTAAGACTATTGTCCAGATAGTCCCAGTCCCCCATGTTTTTATTTTCCACTTTGTTCTTATTTTCTCCTTTTGCACTTGCATATTTTTCCTAACATCATCTGTCTTTCAGTTTTCTCTGTCTGCCTTTTGACCTCACTCTAATCTCTTGTCCAATTACATTCAAGTTAACAAGACACACTGCACATTTGTTTTTTGTTTTTTTTGTTTGCTGAAGACTGGCACTCGTGTTTCAATACAGGGTCTGAATTCAATACCTCAAAGCAGGTTCACATGTGGGGCTTTTGTGTCTGAAACTGGTTGAACAAGCCCAACCACATCAGCCCCTGAGAAAGCTCAGCGTAAACAAAAAGATGAGCAGAAAAGCAGAACGTGTGGAACAAACTGCTAAAGTGTTAAGAAAATGAGTTTTAATTAGCTTTAAATGACATTTTAGTGGGTTTTTGTCTGGTTCTTTGTGAAGCAATTGATAAATCTCAAATGATGCTGTTGTCTCTGGTAAATCCATCTTCATGCACAGCTTTAAATCAGCTTTTATTTGTTTTTAGACCAGAGATGAGTCTTCCTTCAGGTCAGTGGTTTAGGGAGTCTCCTCCTCATCCACATACCTCCTTGATGTCATCAAATACTCTAAAACAGGAAGCCGTGTGGTTTAATCATCTGTAGGAGAAAAGGCAATCATGTCATCAGGATTGGAGATGTGAATTCTGTCTTGGACACACAAGTAATTTATTTTTTATCAGAATTCTGTTGGACCCAACGTCTTGTTTGCTTTGTCTTGGATTTCCCCCTTAAAAAAGTAAGTAACTTCCACTGTGTGATTCTCATTGATGTACTTTCACCTGAGAAAGGTTTATGTATTAATTTGCCAGTTGGCTCAATTACTTTGAAGCCATCGTGATTTGAGGCTTAAGCAGCAGAGAGAAGAGAGAATCAGCCTGATTGTTAATTACTTCACCAAAGGAATGTCTGTTTGCATCAGCGCTGAAAACAAATTAGTTCACTTTTTAACAGCAGCCTTGGGCTCCCCAAACACTTCAAACTCAGAGCAAATATATTCATTAATTACACCAAGTCTCTAAATGAAACCACGTGGTTCTTTTGATAAGACATGGAGTTGTTGTTCCACATTCCAAGGGATTTTGATTTCTTCTCTAAACCCTGTTACCTGTCTTTGCCTTTAATTCTGATGATGTATCTTTGATCCCGAAATTCCCCCTAAGGACTTTTCATAACTTCCTGTTGTACACAAGCAGAATAAAATTACATTAAGCAGAGTTTTATGCAAAAATATTAGAATCAAACTAGGTAAAATGCTACTAAGTTTGACCTTTCACTGTTGTTTCTTGTTACCAAACAGTGAAGTTGAAACCTGTTTGGCTGAACAAGTTGATTTTCAGTTGTTTCAGTTTCAATGAACAACAAACACTTCCTTTTATTTACACCAAAACTCTACAGGAAAGAAAAAGAGCTGATTTTCTGACAAGCCATCAGCATGTGTCAGCTTCAGTGTTTACTTCCTGATGTTATATTGTCCGCCTAAGTTATGGTTCAGATAAGAGCAGATAAAAATTGTTGGGACGTGAATTCTGAAATATTGCAAGAACACTGTTTCTTCATCACTAAATAGTAAAACAGTGTGTTTAAATGCACCTTGTGCATAGTTGGTCCAAATAATATGTGCCTCTGAAACCTGATCAATCTCTGGCTGCTGTCCACACAGTTTGTGCTGAGTGTGTGGTCTAACATGGAGGGTGTGTTTGGATGGATGCATGCACACTCAGTGGAGATGTTAAGTGAAATCAGTTCAAGTGTGGGTCGATGTGGGAACCACTCGATTTCCATCACTGTAATCATATAGTGGTGGGTGAATCTTACATCAGCTGCTTCAGGAAACAAAGAAGCCTCTGCTGAGCCTCTCCTCTGCTCAGGCTGTCAGGAATTTAATAACTTGGATGTTTTGTCTTTCAAATCAAATCAAATTTTATTTTTAATGTACTTAACATGCATCAAAGCAACACAAAGTTACACAAGAAAAATAGTGATCACACAAACAGTAGCCTAACACACAACTGACTTTTAGACAGTCACACATGGTCTATCCCTCCCCCTTATAAACACAGAAACTAACTTGTTCTTTTGATACTGTCTGAACTGAACTGAATTTAAGTTGAAAAAATAAAAACACAAACAGCCTCTGCTGCCTTGAGATTCTCTGGCAGGCTGTTTCACAGGTGAGGACCATTATAATGGGAGGATGTCTTACCGTAGATTTTAGTCCTGACTTACTTTAGGAGTAATTAAAAGGCTCATACCAGAGGACCTCAGTGTCCACAAGGGCTCATATTTTACTGGAGAAGTTGTAGATTAAAAATATATATTTTTGGAAGACCAGTGCGCAGGGCATTACAGTAGTCTATTGTACTTGAAATGAAAGTATGCATCAGCATCTCCATGCTAAGAGAGAAATAGAGTCTGGCGATAGTTTTAAGATGATAAAATCCTGTTTTATTTTACATTTTTATGTGTGGAATAAAATCCAGCCTAGTCAATAAGAACACTTCAATTTCTCACACACTGCAACTCTACAGTTTTGGTAAGATCATCTCTTTCCTGTCTTCAGGACCTATGACATGCAGAGGTTAAAATAATTGGGCCTAAAATTGAACATTGGGGAACTCCACACTTGCTTTATTAGATTCCAGGAGTGCATGTATCCATACTTACTGAAAACCATCGACCTGAGAGATAGGAATAAAACCATTTCAGAACAGTACCTGAAAGGCCCACAAGACTTCTCAGTCTGTCTAATAAAATCTTTATCAACTTAATTTACTTTGTGATAATTTAGCTAAATAATCAAAGTTGTTTTTAAGGAGGGAACGAAGGGGGTTTATGACTAATGTTGTAAATATAACAAAACCTTCAGCAGAGTGAAGTGTTCACATCAGCCTTATCAGTTCTTGTCAGCACTTACATGTGTAATGGGATGGCACATTAATAATTACCTGGTAAGAAATGTGAAGAATGTGGATTTCTCTCCTCACAAGGCTCTTTCTGAACTTGTGCTCTGTGGTCAGCACAGCTTTGCCACTTTGTTGTTTACATTCACACAAATTCTTGTAAAGTTACACAGGAAAATTTTTTCAGCATGGCATTATTTTTGCTGTTGTTAATTATTTTCAAGAAATGAGGTGAAATAAGAATAACAACAATAGCTTTAAACTCAGCAGCAGCCTTGGGCTCTTGAGATAAAAATTATTTGTTATTATGTCCAAACAATCAGTTTCGAGACATAGACTTTCTGATAGGTTAACATCTCACGCAAGTAGATTACTGCCATGTTAAAATAACTTTAATCTCAGGAATGTAACACCATTTCATGCAAACGCTGTTTTATAAACCTGTACACTTCCTTACATTTCAGAATCCATAATAAATTCACACAAATACATATGATTATGTTTTAACAGAAATTTAGCTCGTTTGGCTGTAGCTCTTCTAGTTTAGTTTGTAACACTTCCAATTAGAGTTTTGTAATATTTCTGCCTTGAAAATCAATGTAATCTTGGGGCCCCGGGTCTCTGGGGGTTTTCTGGGCCTGGGTGTGCTGCGGGGGGAATGGCGCGGGGGGTATGCGGCACTAGTTTGGCGTGGCTGCGCGGCTTCCGGACAGTGTTGGTCTCAAGACCATGTGTGGGGCTGCTGGGGAGGTCTGTGCTGACGGACATGGGTTGCTGACCTGGTGACCTTGCTGCACCCGTGGGGGTCAGGGGCGGGTCTGGTGGTCTATAGTCCTGGGGCAGTCTTCCTCTCGGCTTGGAATCCGAATGGGCTGGGTCCTGTCTTGTTGGCTGCTGGGTTTGTGGGCCAGTGCATGGTTTGGTGCCGGGCTTTGGACCGGGGTCTCTGGTGTGTCGGGGGTTCTGGGGTGTCAGGAGTGTGTGGAGGGGGTGCTGGCTCTGCGGGGTGGGGGCTGCGGGGGGCTGAGGACGTTCTCAGCCTGGGTGTCTACTGTTTATATGTAGTATGAATGCTAACAGCAAGTGGGGTGGGGTTAGATCTCCTTTGGGGTGGGCCTGGGTGGGTGGCTGGAGTCTCAGTCGGTACAGTTGTGGTTGCCATCGGGCCCTCCTACCAAGGATGGATTGCGGGGAATGGGGGTGCCTATGGGGGTCAGTAAGGGAGCTGGCTTCCTGGGGGAGGCTTTGCCTATTACAGTCCTTTCCTCCCTATCCTCAAACGCCTCCCTCCTCTCGCTCCTCTCCACAGCTTCACCTCACATACTCAGGGTTTTGGGGCATGGATGGGTCATGGGGGTGGGAAGGATCCTCCCTCTCTCTACCCTCATGGCTGCCTGTGCTCCAATTTTAATCCATACCTTAGACATGTCTATTTCACAAACAACCACAAATACACACTCATACAGTGGGGCAAAAAAGTATTTAGTCAGCCACCAATTGTGTAAGTTCTCCCACTTAAAAAGATCAGAGAGGCCTGTAATTTTCATCATAGGTATACCTCAACTATGAGAGACAAAATGAGGAAAAAAAATCCAGAAAATCACATTGTCTGATTTTTAAAGAATTTATTTGCAAATTATGTTGGAAAATAAGTATTTGGTCAATAACAAAAGTTAATCTCAATACTTTGTTATATAGCCTTTGTTGGCAATGACAGAGGTCAAATGTTTTCTGTAAGTCTTCACAAGGTTTTCACACACTGTTGCTGGTATTTTGGCCCATTCCTCCATGCAGATCTCCTCTAGAGCAGTGATGTTTTGGGGCTGACGCTGGGCAACACGGACTTTCAACTCCTCCAGAGATTTTCTATGGGGTTGAGATCTGGAGACTGGCTAGGCCACTCCAGGACCTTGAAATGCTTCTTACGAAGCCACTCCTTCGTTGCCCGGGCGGTGTGTTTGGGATCATTGTCATGCTGAAAGACCCAGCCACGTCTCATTTTCAATGCCCTTGCTGATGGAAGGAGGTTTTCACTCAAAATCTTACGATACATGGCCCCATTCATTCTTTCCTTTACACGGATCAGTCGTCCTGGTCCCCTTGCAGAAAAACAGCCCCAAAGCATGATGTTTCCACCCCCATGCTTTACAGTAGGTATGGTGTTCTTTGGATCCAACTCAGCATTCTTTCCCCTCCAAACACGACAAGTTGAGTTTCTACCAAAAAGTTCTATTTTGGTTTCATCTGACCATATGATGTTCTCCCAATCCTCTTCTGGATCATCCAAATGCTCTCTAGCAAACCGCAGACGGGCCTGGACGTGTCCTGGCTTTAGCAGGGGGACACGTCTGGCACTGCAGGATTTGAGTCCCTGGCGGCGTAGTGTGTTACTGATGGTAGTCTTTGTTACTTTGGTCCCAGCTCTCTGCAGGTCATTCACTAGGTCCCTCCGTGTGGTTCTGGGATTTTTGCTCACCGTTCTTGTGATCATTTTGACCCCACGGGGTGAGATCTTGCGTGGAGCCCCAGATCGAGGGAGATTATCAGTGGTCTTGTATGTCTTCCATTTTCTAATAATTGCTCCCACAGTTGATTTCTTCACACCAAGCTGCTTATCTATTGCAGATTCAGTCTTCCCAGCCTGGTGAAGGTCTACAATTTTGTTTCTGGTGTCCTTTGACAGCTCTTTGGTCTTGGCCATAGTGGAGTTTGGAGCGTGACTGTTTGAGGTTGTGGACAGGTGTCTTTTATACTGATAACGAGTTCACACAGGTGCCATTAATACAGGTAACGAGTGGAGGACCGAGGAGCCTCTTAAAGAAGTTACAGGTCTGTGAAAGCCAGAAATCTTACTTGTTTGTAGGTGACCAAATACTTATTTTCCACCATAATTTGCAAATAAATTCTTTAAAAATCAGACAATGTGAATTTCTGGATTTTTTTTCCTCATTTTGTCTCTCATAGTTGAGGTATACCTATGATGAAAATTACAGGCCTCTCTGATCTTTTTAAGTGGGAGAACTTACACAATTGGTGGCTGACTAAATACTTTTTTGCCCCACTGTATGTAGGGCTCTGGGGGTGGGGGCAGTGCTAGGGAGGTACTGGTCACCCGGTTAATTTCTCCTGCTTTTCCTTATCCCTAAAAATGAAATACATTTCGACACTGAGGGTTTGGGAGTGGGGGCTGTTGGGCACCACCTGTCTCCTGATGGAGGGATGTTCCCGGGTGCCAAACCCCCATTTCTTTTATCTTTTAATTGCATTTTAGTACATCATTTTAATACATCACGCACCATCAGTACACCGTTGGCTGCTTTCCGTCTGCGGTGTGGGAGGGCTGGTGGGCGGCTCGGTGACTGGGGGGCTCTGGGTGCCCAACATGGCCATGCTTCAAGGCAGAAGGGGAGACTCCTAGTTCTGCGACTGGTTGCCTTTCTTGGGTGATGGTGCCTAGATCTGGGAGTATAGAGTGTCTATGGGAAGCAGACGTGAGTGTCCATTGTCTATTTCTGTTTTTGTGTTTGTTTGCGTGGGTGTGAGAGTATGTGTGCATGAGGGTGTCTGTGTATCAATGTATGTTCTTGTCTGTCTGTCAGGTTGGGCTTCGGACTGTCTCTTGTGGCACCCTTGGCTTCTCTACAGGGAGGCTCCCTCCTTGCTGGGCTGTCCCTTCTGGGTGGCGCCCCAGCTGGATGGCACGTTAGTGGCCCTTGGAATTCGGGGCTTGGCTCTCGGGCCTGTGGGATGTAGCTGAGGATTTATTTATTTATTTTAAAATATTCAATGTTGAAATTCCGCCACCACAAGCGCGTCACTGCACTCAGGTGTTCACTCAGGTATTCACTGAGTAGTCCACTCAGGTGTTTGCATATGTTAAATCTGGCTGTGACATCACTAAAGCACAGTGTTTAAAAAGGTCAGTTAGGTGTGCTTATATGTTAAATTAAATTAAATTATTTAATCATATTTTTTTCTATTCTTTCCCCTTTCTCTCTTTTTTCTCTTATCTTTTCTCCTCTGTCTCCTGTTGAAAGATATGTTCTTTCTTTCAACATGGCAATGGGTTTTCTTTCTCTGTGGTGTTTAAATTCATATTTTTTTTAAAAAAAGCAAGGCTGCAGCCATGATGCAAATTTTAATGCAAGAGTACAATGAGAATCCAAAGGAATATCAGATACAGCATGATATACCAACAGTAATCTCCTCTGGTCTTGTTTAGCTGATCTGTAGCAAAAAAAAAAAAAAGAAAGAAAATCAGTGTAATCCTAAAGAAGTACCACATGGGAGTTTCTGTAAAACTTAAAAAAGTGCCCTTTGTCATCAAGCACAGTGGGTCATTTCTTGCCCCTAATTAATGCACTAAAACTGCTTATCAATGGTTTTAAAACATTTACAACTACATATGTAGCTGCAACTACGTTTACAAGTGAATTTGGATGTATCAATTATTTATTAGCCATTTATAGGGGGAGCCTCAAGTTGTACAGCATTTAGACAGTCCTGCAGTGACAATCTGTTAGCTAATCTGTCTGGTCAAAATGAATCTGTTTCTCCATGATAAGTCATAACTGTTCCTACAACAGTATTGAAATGGTATTTGACATTGAATATTTAGTTTAGTGTCTGTTATGAGTTTTAATTTTTAGTATCACGTATAGGAAGTTTGTGTGGGTTGGTCTTAAATTTTAAACAGAAACTGGCTCTTTTTCATGTTTCTGTGTATTTGCACACAGTACTGTGCACTCGTCAGGGAAACCGGTCTTTAGTGGAGATAAAACTTTAAAAAATGGCATCATACTGACCTGTTTTTATTCAATGGATAGTTTTGGTATTTTGCATTACTGTATTTTTGTTTTCGTCATGGAAAAGTATTTTTCATTCATTTGTTTTAGGAAAATTGTATTTAATATACAGCTATTTCAATTTCAGTGAACTGTTTTAATGCATGTAAGCTGTTGCTAGTTAGTAAAAGTGCATTTAGCACTCAAGGCTGTAAATTATATTTGTCTCTTTGGTTACTTGCAAAGAAAAATATCAAGATTCAGATAAAAAAAATATTGAGATATGTGTTTTGTTTCGTATCGCCCAACCCTATGTCAGACACAAATCCTCTTGCTGATAGTAATAATCTCTCTTTGACTCACGTGTACACATAAACACAGAGGTTGAACTTGTAACCTTATAGAGGGATCGGCACAGAAAGTAATCTATAAAAACTTGGTATTTTTCTGTTAATCTGTTTCAAATGACAAATTAAAGATATTGTAACAAAAAATTATCTTTGTAGAGAATCACATATGGAGCATAATAACTGTAAAATTCCTATAAATAGCTCAGAAGATAGATTTAGGGCAAAGAGAAGCCCATGTGAAGTCTCTCTCTCCTGGGTATTCTCTTCTTACAATGAAGCATCTTTATGTAACATCCGTCAGATCCAGATCAATACAGTTATATGAAGCAGCAGTGAAACCACTCACTCTCCAGATAATCCGTTACTATACTAGTCAAAGCTAGTGATTGAATTTCATGTAGAAATACAATATTGTGCAGTCAACAGGGATGATAAAAGCCCAAGCACATTGCCCAGGCCTCAGATTTAAAGAGAGAAAATCTACCTCAACTGATCTACCACAGAGGAACACCTGACAACTCTCTGATTTAGTTTGGCTATTTTTTTTTTTTTGCCTGTCCCATATTTGCATGCTTGGCAGACAGAATTGTGAGTCTAGGTGTCTTATTTTGTTAAAACGGGTTTACTCTATGACAGTGGTGGTTTGATTTACTCCTCCTGTTGTATAATCAACAATTAGCCCGACCCAATGGGCACCAGAGCCCAACGGGTCCGAGCACCAGAGAGCACGGCATCTCCAAGCAAGTCAGCACTACAGAATGTAGTCACATGCCTAATGTGGAGTGGATATCCACAAGAGAGCAGAGTGAACCCCACCTCTAGCACGAGGTTGCCCCGACAGAGACAGTGGTCATGGAATGCCGAGGCCTAGCATGCTGCTCCCACCCCCCGACAAAGGGGCCAGACCAGAAAGACTAGCTGGTTCAGATAATGGCAATCTTCTTCTTTTCCTTTTAACTGCTCCCTTCAGGAGTTGCCAGTGCAAGTCATCCATCTCCAATCTGTCCTCTACAACTTCTTCTCTCACACCAACCAACCTCATGTTTTCCTTCACTACATCCATATACACTCACCTAAAGGATTATTAGGAGCACCTGTTCAATTTCTCCTTAATGCAATTATCTAATCAACCAATCACATGTCAGTTGCTTGAGTGCATTTAGGGGTGTGGTCCTGGTCAAGACAATCCCCTGAACTCCAAACTGAATGTTAGAATGGGAAAGAAAGGTGATTTAAGCAATTTTTAGCGTGGCATGGTTGTTGGTGCCAGACAGGCTGGTCTGAGTATTTCACAATCTGCTCAGTTACTGGGATTTTCACACACAACCATTTCTACAGTTTACAAAGAATGGTGTGAAAAGGGAAAAACATCCAGTATGCAGCAGTCCTGTGGGCGAAAAGGCCTTGTTGATGCTAGAGGTCAGAGGAGAATAGGCTGACTGAATCGAGCTGATAGAAGAGCAACTTTGAAATAACCACTCATTACAACTGAGGAATGCAGCAAAGCATTTGTGAAGCTACAACCTTAAGGCAAATGGGCTACAACAGCAGAAGACCTCACCGGGTACCAGTCATCTCCACTATAAATAGGACAAAGAGGCTACAATTTGCACGAGCTCACCAAAATTGGACAGTTGAAGACTAGAAAAATGTCGCCTGGTCTGAAGAGTCTCAATTTCCATTGAGACATTCAAATGGTAGAGTCAGAATTTGGTGTAAACAGAATGAGAACATGGATCCATCAAGTTCAAGTTTATTTATTTATAAAGCGCCAGTTCATGACAAAGTAATTTCAAGGCACTTCACAGAAAAATCAACCAATTAATAATAAAACATTTTCTATCTAAGGAACCAGCCGATTGGGCTGAATTGCCTTGTTACCACTGTGCAGGCTGCTGGTGGTGGTGTAATGGTGTGAGGTATATTTTTTTGGCACACTTTAGGCCCCTTAGTGCCAATTGGGCATCGTTTAAATGCCACGGGCTACCTGAGCATTGTTTCTGACCATGTCCATCCTTTCATGACCCCCATGTACCCATCCTCTGATGGCTACTTCCAGCAGGATAATGCACCATGTCATAAAGCCTGAATCATTTCAAATTGGCTTCTTGAACATGACAATGAGTTCACTGTACTACAATGGCCCCCACAGTCACCAGATCTCAACCCGATAGAGCATGGAGATAGAGCCCTGGATGTGCATCCCACAAATCTCCATCAACTGCAAGATGTTATCCTATCAATATGGGCCAACATTTCTAAAGAATGCTTTCAGCACCTTGTTGAATCAATGCCATGTAGAATTAAGGCAGTTCTGAAGGCGAAAGGGGTCAAACACCATATTAGTATGGTGTTCCTAATAATCCTTTAGGTGTATCTCCTCTTGGTCTTCCTCTAGGTCTTCTGCCTGGCAGGTCCCACCTCAGCATATTTTTCCCAATAAACCCACTATCGCTCGTCTGTACATGTCCAAACCATCTCAGTCTGGTCTCTCTAAAACATCTAACATGTGCCGTCCCTCTGATGGACTCATTTGTGATCCTGTCCATCCTCGTCCCTCTCAAAGAACCTTAACATTTTCATATCTGCTACCTTTAGCTGTGTCTCCTGTCCCTTCCTCAGTGGTACTGTCTCCAAACCAGACAACATGGCTGGTCTCATCACTGTCTTGTCCACCTTTCCTTTCATTCTTGCTGATATTCTTTTGTCACACATCACTCCTGACACTTTCTTCCACCTGTACCAACCTGCATGCACATGTTTCTTGACCTCCTTTCCAAACTCTGTTTTATTGGACTGTTGACTCTAAATACTTGAAATCCTCCATCTTCTTTATCTCTTCTCCCTGTAGAAGCCAGTGAGGCCACTGTTCCACTCGTGTCCCTTTCATTCACACACATGGACTCTGTCTTGTTGCAGCTAACCCTCTTCCTTCCAGTGCACCTCCACCTCTCCAGATGTTCCTACACCTGCTCCCTGCTCTCACTACAGATAACATCTGCAAACATTATGGTCCATGGAGATTCCTGTCTTACCTCATCTGTCAGTCTGTCCATTACCATAGCAACAAGAAGGGGCTCAAGGCAGATCCTTGATGCAGTCCCACCACCACGTTGAACTCCTCTGTCACACATATAGCAGATCTTACAACCACCTTACAGCTGTTATACATGTCCTGCAACATACTTCTCTGCTACTCCTGACTCATACAGAACCACAGTTCCTCTCTCGGTACCCTGTAAGAAGCTTTTTCGAGATCTACAAAGACACAATGAAGCTCCTCTGGTTTTCGCTGTACTTTTCCATCAACATTCTCAAAGCAAATACTACATCTTTAGCATGAAGCCATGCTGCTGCTCACAAATACTCACTTCTGTCCTTAGTCTAGTTTCTATGACTCTTTCTCAGTTTCACTGTATTACTCATTTTCCTTATTCTTCTGGTTCCTGTCAACACATTGTGTTTATTCTTCCACCCTTATCTGCTGCACATCCTTCCATCTCAGATCAGTCTCTCCTTCCTTATTCCCCAACCTATTATACAAGCCATCATACACTTTGCTTGGTCTTTGCCACCTATATCTTTATCTTACTCTGCATTTCCCTGAACTCCTGTCTCATGTCCCCTCAGTGTCCCACTTCTTCTTAGCTAACCTCTTTCTCTACTTGCCCCTGTAGCTCACAATAAAGGTTTATAAACAAGAATGCTCTTCTAGTTACAGTGGGGCAAAAAAGTATTTAGTCAGCCACCAATTGTGTAAGTTCTCCCACTTAAAAAGATCAGAGAGGCCTGTAATTTTCATCATAGGTATACCTCAACTATGAGAGACAAAATGAGGAAAAAAAATCCAGAAAATCACATTGTCTGATTTTTAAAGAATTTATTTGCAAATTATGGTGGAAAATAAGTATTTGGTCACCTACAAACAAGTAAGATTTCTGGCTTTCACAGACCTGTAACTTCTTTAAGAGGCTCCTCGGTCCTCCACTCGTTACCTGTATTAATGACATCTGTGTGAACTCGTTATCAGTATAAAAGACACCTGTCCACAACCTCAAACAGTCACGCTCCAAACTCCACTATGGCCAAGACCAAAGAGCTGTCAAAGGACACCAGAAACAAAATTGTAGACCTTCACCAGGCTGGGAAGACTGAATCTGCAATAGGTAAGCAGCTTGGTGTGAAGAAATCAACTGTGGGAGCAATTATTAGAAAATGGAAGACATACAAGACCACTGATAATCTCCCTCGATCTGGGGCTCCACGCAAGATCTCACCCCGTGGGGTCAAAATGATCACAAGAACAGTGAGCAAAAATCCCAGAACCACACGGAGGGACCTAGTGAATGACCTGCAGAGAGCTGGGACCAAAGTAACAAAGGCTACCATCAGTAACACACTACGCCGCCAGGGACTCAAATCCTGCAGTGCCAGACGTGTCCCCCTGCTGAAGCCAGGACACGTCCAGGCCCGTCTGCGGTTTGCTAGAGAGCATTTGGATGATCCAGAAGAGGATTGGGAGAACATCATATGGTCAGATGAAACCAAAATAGAACTTTTTGGTAGAAACTCAACTTGTCGTGTTTGGAGGGGAAAGAATGCTGAGTTGGATCCAAAGAACACCATACCTACTGTAAAGCATGGGGGTGGAAACATCATGCTTTGGGGCTGTTTTTCTGCAAGGGGACCAGGACGACTGATCCGTGTAAAGGAAAGAATGAATGGGGCCATGTATCGTAAGATTTTGAGTGAAAACCTCCTTCCATCAGCAAGGGCATTGAAAATGAGACGTGGCTGGGTCTTTCAGCATGACAGTGATCCCAAACACACCGCCCGGGCAATGAAGGAGTGGCTTTGTAAGAAACATTTCAAGGTCCTGGAGTGGCCTAGCCAGTCTCCAGATCTCAACCCCATAGAAAATCTCTGGAGGGAGTTGAAAGTCCGTGTTGCCCAGCGTCAGCCCCAAAACATCACTGCTCTAGAGGAGATCTGCATGGAGGAATGGGCCAAAATACCAGCAACAGTGTGTGAAAACCTTGTGAAGACTTACAGAAAACGTTTGACCTCTGTCATTGCCAACAAAGGCTATACAACAAAGTATTGAGATTAACTTTTGTTATTGACCAAATACTTATTTTCCACCATAATTTGCAAATAAATTCTTTAAAAATCAGACAATGTGATTTTCTGGATTTTTTTTCCTCATTTTGTCTCTCATAGTTGAGGTATACCTATGATGAAAATTACAGGCCTCTCTGATCTTTTTAAGTGGGAGAACTTACACAATTGGTGGCTGACTAAATACTTTTTTGCCCCACTGTATATATTTTTAACCATCTAAGTTCTTCTAATTGTTATAAAAGGCATATTTGTTAAATGTAAGCAGCTATGTTTTATTTTTGCTAAATGGGAAATGCAGATTGGCCAAGAATTTAAATAAATAAATACAATGTAGCATAAAGACCAACAGCTGCCCCAGTAGCCAAAAATTATCATCTGCCATGGAAAAAAGCCAAATTGGTTGAACTCTTGTAAATAAAGTTGAACTGTTAGTTGTAAATGGTAAATGCCATGTACTTGTATAGCATTTTTCAATCAGGTGACTCCCAAAGTGCTTTACACTACAGTTTGTCATTCACCCATTAACACACAAACTCATATGTTTGGTGGCGCTAAACTACACACACATTGTAACCCCAGCTGTCCTGGGACACACACTGACAGAGGTGAGGCTGCCAGACACCAGCGCCACCGGACCTTTTGACCACCACCAAACAGGCAAAATAGGTGAAGTGTCTTGTCCAAGGATACAACGGCTAGGCGATCTTTTCCAGGCGGGGTAGGGATTAAAACCAGTGACCCTCCAGTTACCAGACAGTCCCTATTTATCAATTTTTTCTATATATGCTCGTCTAACCTTTGTTAATCAAACCTTGAATAATTTTGGGGGGAGGGCGTTGTGTAAACCCTTTCTTTAACTGGATAAAAATGTTGACATCAAACATGAAAACAGGATCATGTTTGTTCAGTGCTTTTATTATTTAGTTATAACTGTAGATAAATAGAAATTCATCATTCTCAATTTGATTTTTTGTTTGTTTTGTGATAATTGACATAATTCAGTCTGTTAAAGTAATGATACTAAAGTGCTAATGATGTCACATTCCCATTAGAAGCTGGTCAACTGACTGTAAACAGATTCATTCGGATTTTTCTTGATGGGATGTTATTTTGTGTTTGTTTGTTTTTATTAATTTACATCATCCAGGCCTGAGCATAATCAATCAATTAAAAACAGGCATTTGTTTAAAATTTAAAACACTTGACTCATCCATTTTATCAATGAGCTTTAGGGAACACATGCTTCTTCAACAGCAATGTTGCTTTTTACAGAAGAAATTTGAGCTGAATTTTACGTGAACTTCTAAAAGAATAATGTTATATTACAGGGAAACTGTAGCAAGGATTTATTCACACTTTAAAATGCTTTATATTTTTAATTGATATGAAAATATTTCCAAGAAGAAAATAAGGATGACATTGGCGTAGAACTGTATTTATAGAGAGCATTCAGTGAACAAGTTGTGTTTAAATTCAGGCCTTGAGGGCCGCTAAACTGTATGTTTTAGAGGTTTCCCTAATTCAACACACCTGATTGAAATCCTTAGTTTTTCAGCAAGGCCTGCAGAAGCCTGTTAATGACCTGATAATCTTAAAGATGGGATATGGAACTCGGAACACAATAACACGGCACAAAGCCTTCAGCCATCTGGATGCCAGGCTTGTTTACGCGTGTGCGCGCGCTTCGATGCTCAGGCCGAATATTCCTCACCAAACCCACTCTGATCCCCGATCCGAATATAATAACATGAGTTCAGCTCACTAATCATGCTCTCCAGCCCCCCTGATCATACACTGACTCTGATAAAAGCAGCTCCTATCTGTTTGTAGCTCAGTCATCGATTCAGTCCATGGCAAAGAGTTCATAGTTGCACTGCGGCACCAAAACTTCCTGCAGTCCCTCTTAAGATCCTCTGTCCTCCTCACACACCATCCTGCACACCCCACTTATCCAATAAAATTTAAAAAAGCAATAAAATCCTCTGTGGTGGTCTTCCAGTCCAAAAAGTGGCCTGAAGCACTCTCACTTCACCAACACGTAGCTCCGTGTCAGCTTAGCATCTAATGAAAAATGTTTCCACACAGAACTTGCTGGTCACATGGGAAACCCCAGAGGAATCACCTTTCGCAAGCAAATAAGGTATATAATCACCACATGTCCCCGGTGCTTCCAGCTACTTGATCTGCAGACTCCACAGTACCAGCCTTGCTGTGCTGGATTATTTACGGTATTAGGCAACCCAAAATGGTGCCCGCTGCTCTGCAAGCTATTGGCTGGTAGATATAAACAAAATGCCAACGTCGTGCCTGCCAAAATAAATATTTTATAATATTTTACTTCAAATATAATTTTTCAAGGAAATGCTGTATTTTCATTCTACAACCCTCTAAACACCCTGTGGAGGCATTATTTTGTTAGAAATATAGCTTTTAATGAAAATGTTCCATATACCATCTTTAATCAGTTGTGAAAATCAGGAAAACATCTAAAATATGCAGAATAGTGGCCCTCAAGGCCTGGAGTTGGACACCCCTGCAGTAAATGGTTGCACAGATGAGAATATTTAAAAATCCACAGCAAGGAAATCACTTAATTACTGTTTTTTTTCTTTTTCAGAACCTTGTGCATTGTATTGTGTGTGAATGTAAAACACAACTGGCTTCATAAACTGGCCTTCAGCTGCGCTAATTTCTAAACATTTGGCATCATCCATTGAAAAACACCAATCATGTAACCTCCAATCTGCAGAGTTGGTGTTGATTATAATTCTCTTGTACAATAGGAGGCTTAGCTAATTTAATAATCACACAGTTGTTTTTTTACACAACTCACAGCTGTGGAAAAAATTCTGCAGCATGTCTTTGATGGAGCTTATATAATATAACAGCATGTGTTGTGTGGGAGTGTTAGATGTAACCTCCAAAGTTACCCCACAATTGTAAACAAACTTTGATCATGCACAGAGGAGAGAAAGAGTGCCGAGGCAGGAAGGCAGAGTATCAGGTGCTGTTTTTTATCTGCAATGTGTTGAGTGACCATGTCACACACAAGTGAACATCCCTGGGAGTGGGAGCATTTTATGCATCAAAAGCTGACGAGCCCAAGCTTGTGCTCCATCAGGCATCTTTGGAATTTGGTTTCTTCGTCCTCTCTTCTGTCTCAGGCCTGGTGCAGAGGTCGAAATGTTCCTTCTACAGACTTAAGCATTGTATTGAAAGGTTTTCTTTCTGAGAGACCTGATTCCAACATATAAAGAGAGGTTGTGTTCTGAAAACACTCATCTTTGTTTTTGGCTTTGTTTTCTCAGTAACTGTAGTAAAGTGTGGCTCTGTGGAGGAGTTGGAATATTCTGAGTCAACAGCGAAGTCAATCTGGATCAGAAGGCGAAATAATATCAATATTGATCGTGTGATATCTTACAAAGTATTTTCAAAATATTTTTATTTTCATTTGTACTCAGAAGTTGGAGTTATCAGAGTTCCAAGTCAGAATGTCACGTTTGAGGTTGTAATGCTGGACTCAGGTGCAGTGAGTGTGGGAGGGAAAACACAACTGAACGGGAATAGGAACAAAAGAAGGTTTTAATGAAGAAAATAAAATGCTGACAAGGCAGCAAAATAAACTTACATGAGGGGTGAGGAGTCCAAAGGGTAAAACAACACAAAAGTAATCCAGGAGGGTAACGGAGGGAAGGAACAGAACCAAGCTAATCACGGGGACGGGGCTAAGACATAGGCTAAGGCTGGGGTGCTGATAACAACAAGAGACAGAGGGTCACGACTAAGGGCTACGGCAAGGAATGACTGCGACTTAACACCTGAGACTTAAATACAGACTTAAATACAAAACTCTAACTGATAACAAACTTAAAACATCTGAGGACATGGGGAGAAACAAACACAGGAACTAATCACAGTAACAAGACACACCTGGGGGTGGAGGAACAGGAACAGGAAATGACATAACACAGTCAAGGAACCTAAGACACATGCAGGAGAACAGGAAGTCAAAACATTACCAAAATAAAAGAAAACCTGAAACTACCCGACAGTGACAATGACATCAAACATGAACTTCGATACGGGAGGAGAACTGAATAAGACTAAACTAATATAAAACACAGAGTGATAACAGATGACTGGAAAAGAAACACAACTACAGAAAAACCAAAAGCTACAACATGCAATGAAACAAACAAAACCCCAGAACCTGACAGGAACCCCCCCCCCTCCCCCCCAAGGGACGGCACCCGACGTCCCCAAGGCAAAACCCCAATACGGACGGTAGGCGGGAGGCAAGGAAGGAGGGACCGAAAACAAGAACATGCCCAGGGGAAAGAAAAAACAAATAACTCAAAACCAGGCTACAACGAAAGTCCAAGGCCCAAATGCGCCCGAGGCGCAGAGAGTCTGAAGGTGGCCTGGAAACCACCAAAGTGGGGTGCAAAATGTCTGAGAGTCGGCACGGAGGCCGGGACGAAAAAGTCTGCTGAACGGCCAGGGCCGTGAGGAGAGGAAACCACCAAAGTGGGGCGCACAATGTCTGAGAGTCTGCACAGAGGCCGGGACGAAAAAGTGCTGAACGGCCAGGGCCGTGAGGAGAGGAAACCACCAAAGTGGGGCGCAAAATGTCTGAGAGTCGGCACGGAGGCCGGGACGAAAAAGTCTGCAGAACGGCCAGAGGTCGTGAGGAGAGGCGCCGAAAGTCTAGAGGACGGCCTGGAGGCCGAGAGGGGAGGCGCCGAGAGTCTGGAGGACGGCCTGGAGGCCGAGCTGAGAAATGCCCAAAGTCTGGAGGGCGGCCAGGATGCCGCGACGACAGGCGCCGAAGGTCTGGAGGGTGGCCAGGATACCGCGACGAGAGGCGCCGAACATCTGGAGGGCGGCCAGGTTGCCGCGACGAGAGGCGCCGTAGGGCTGGAGGGTGGCCTGGCAGCCGCAAGGCGAAGAGGCGCAGAGCGCCTGGAGGGCGGCCTGGGAGCCGCGGATCGTTGAGGCGCAGTGCGCCTGGAGGAGGAATCTGGAGACGGCGTTGGAGGACCGTCGTGGATGGCGACATCCTCGGACCCTGGCGTTGGAGGAGCGTTGCGGACGGCGACGTCCTCGAACCCAGGAGGAGGCGTTGGAGGACCGTCGCGGACGGCGACATCCTCTGACCCAGGCTGAAGCGTAGGAGGACCGTCGCGGACGGCGACGTCCTCGGACCCTGGCGTTGGAGGAGCGACGCAGACGGCAACGTCGTCGAACCCAGGAGAAGGCGTCGGAGGACCGTCGCGGACGGTGACGTCCTCAGACCATGGCGTTGGAGGAGCATCGCGGACGGCGACGTCGGAGGACTCAGGCTGAAGTGTAGGAGGACCGTCGCGGACGGCGACGTCCTCGGACCCTGGCGTTGGAGGAGCGACGCAGACAGCAACGTCGTCGAACCCAGGAGAAGGCGTCGGTGGACCGTCGGTGGACCGTCGCGGACGGTGACGTCCTCAGACCATGGCGTTGGAGGAGCATCGCGGACGGCGAAGTCGAAGGACTCAGGCTGAAGTGTAGGAGGACCGTCGCGGACGGCGACGTCCTCAGACCCTGGCGTTGGAGGAGCGACGCGGACGGCGACGTCCTCAGACCATGGCGTTGGAGGAGAGTCGCGGACGGCGACGTCCTCGGACTCAGGCTGAAGTGTAGGAGGACCGTCGCGGACGGCGACGTCCTCGGACCCTGGCTTTGGAGGAGCGACGCGGACGACGACATCCTCGAACCCAGGAGACGGCGTTGGAGGACCGTCGTGGATGGCGACATCCTCGGACCCTGGCGTTGGAGGAGCGTCGCGGACGGCGACGTCCTTGAACCCAGGAGGAGGCGTTGGAGGACCGTCGCGGACGGTGACGTCCTCGGACCCTGGCGTTGGCGGAGCGTCGCGGACGGCGACATCCTTGAACCCAGGAGGAAGCGTTGGAGGACCGTGGCGGACGGCGACGTCCTTGGACCCTGGCGTTGGAGGAGCGTCACGGACAGCGACGTCCTCGGACCCAGAAGGAAGCATTGGAGGACCGTCGCAGACGGCGACGTCCTCTGACCCAGGATGAAGTGTTGGAGAAGCGTTGGAGGACCGTCGCGGACGGCGACGTCCTCGGACCCTGGCATTGGAGGAGCGTTGCGGACGGCGACGTCCTCGAACCCAGGAGTAGGCGTTGGAGGACCGTCGCGGACGGTGACGTCCTCGGACCCTGGCGTTGGCGGAGCGTCGCGGACGGCGACATCCTTGAATCCAGGAGGAAGCGTTGGAGGACCGTGGCGGACGGCGACGTCCTTGGACCCTGGCGTTGGAGGAGCGTCACGGACAGCGACGTCCTCGGACCCAGAAGGAAGCGTTGGAGGACCGTCGCGGACGGCGACGTCCTCTGACCCAGGAGGAAGTGTTGGAGAAGCGTTGGAGGACCGTCGCGGACGGCGACGTCCTCGGACCCTGGCTTTGGAGGAGCGTTGCGGACGGCGACGTCCTCAAACCCAGGAGGAGGCGTTGGAGGACCGTCGCGGACGGCGACGTCCTCGACCCTGGCGTTGGAGGACCGTTGTGGACGGCGACGTCCTCGGACCCTGGCGTTGGAGGAGCGTCGCGGACAGCAAGGTCCTCGAACCCAGGAGGAGGCGTTGGAGGACCGTCGCGGACGGCGACGCCCCCGGACCCTGGCGTTGGAGAACCATTGCGGACGGCGACGTCCTCTGACCCTGGCGTTGGAGGAGCGACGCAGACGACGACGTCCTCGAACCCAGGAGACGGCGTTGGAGGACCGTCGCGGATGGCGACATCCTCGGACTCTGGCATTGGAGGAGCGATGCGGACGACGACGTCCTCGAACCCAGGAGACGGCGTTGGAGGACCGTCCCGGAGGGCGACGTCCCCGGACCCTGGCGTTGGAGAACCATCGCGGACGGCGACGTCCTCGGACCCTGGCGTTGGAGGAGCGTCACGGACAGCGACGTCCTCGGACCCAGAAGGAAGCGTTGGAGGACCGTCGCGGACGGCGACGTCCTCTGACCCAGGAGGAAGTGTTGGAGAAGCGTTGGAGAAGCGTTGGAGGACCGTCGCGGACGGCGACGTCCTCGGACCCTGGCGTTGGAGGAGCGTTGCGGACGGCGACGTCCTCAAACCCAGGAGGAGGCGTTGGATGACCGTCGCGGACGGCGACGTCCTCGACCCTGGCGTTGGAGGACCGTTGTGGACGGCGACGTCCTCGGACCCTGGCGTTGGAGGAGCGTCGCGGACGGCAAGGTCCTCGAACCCAGGAGGAGGCGTTGGAGGACCGTCGCGGACGGCGACGTCCTCTGACCCAGGATGAAGTGTTGGAGAAGCGTTGGAGGACCGTCGCGGCGACCCCCCCGGACTCTGGCGTTGGAGAACCGTCCCGGACGGCGACGTCCCCGGACCCTGGCGTTGGAGAACCATCGCGGACGGCGACGTCCTCAGACCCTGGCGTTGGAGGAGCAACGCGGACGACGACGTCCTCGAACCCAGGAGACGGCGTTGGAGGACCGTCGCGGATGGCGACATCCTCGGACTCTGGCGTTGGAGGAGCGTCGCGGACGGCAACGTCCTCGAACCCAGGAGGAGGCGTTGGAGGACCATCGCGGACGGCGACGTCCTCGGACCCTGGCGTTGGGGGAGCGTTGCGGACAGCGACGTCCTTGAACCCAGGAGGAAGCGTTGGAGGACCGTCGCGGACGGCGACGTCCTTGGACCCTGGCGTTGGAGGAGCGTCGCGGACAGCGACGTCCTCGGACCCAGAAGGAAGCGTTGGAGGACCGTCGCGGTCCGTTCCAGAAGTTCCAGCCACAGGGTTAATGGATCGCAATGCTCCTTTGCAATAGCAGGTGAGGTGTGGCAACTATCCATGTGCACCACATGATCCTTTCTTTTATATGAAGTAGGGATGTAACGATGCATCGTGACACGATCAAAAACCGGTACAAATGCGTGACGATTCGCTGCCAGATGCCAGAATGTAGTTTTTTTTTTTTTTTTTTTGGTTGAGGAAATGGGTTACGTAATCTTTTTTAAAATGTCATTGGTTGGTAATACATTCAACATCTGATGTCAAGTCTCCTGACTCGTGATTTGCATCACTACGTAGACCGGGGCACAGAACGAGGAAAAACATGGCGACGGAAAGCAACGACTTTGAACTGGAAGATGCTCCGACTGGTTTTAAATCACTTGTGTGGCAACACTTTCGATTCCCCATATACACAAATACAACCGGTGAGCAATGGACAGACAAAACCAAATCGGCATGTAAATATTGCAAGAAACTGCTCACATATACCGGCAACACAAGCAACATGCAGCAACACATTATCCGCCACCACAGAGAGAAGCAAAGTACGCCGCCACCTCAGCGAAAATTACCGAGGGGACAAACCACTCTTACCAGAGGCTTTGCAGCTCCTCTTCCCCACAACAACGCAAGAGCGCAAGAAATCACCAAGGCAATTGGTTATTTTATTGGAAAAGATTTGAGACCATTTTCTGTCGTTGAAAATGAGGGCTTTCGGCTATTGATGAACACGCTGGAGCCAAGATACCGCATCCCGTCACGACAGCACTTCAGCCAGGTTGTCGTGCCAAAACTCTACCAGGAGGTGAGGGCTGATGTTTATGTTTTGATATCAAAAACAGGGAAGAATGCTTTAATCTCCTGGACTGTGATGTCATACCAGTTATGGACTCTTGATCTGTGCTTCATTGCTTGACTGGCCAAGTACTGCTGGGCATATGTGTTGGTTTTGTGCAGTGTTCAGAAACCTTCAGTTAGAAAGTGAATAACTACTAGAAGTTGAAACTGAGTTTCTGTAAAGAAAGGACCTCTATTTTTGGTCAATATTTATTTTCTTTAGTCATTTAAGAACTTAAACCAGTTTGGTTTACTTGTGAGACTGTTTCTAAAGAAAGCTAATGTTTTTCATGTAAGTTGCACTTTTTATAAGAGGGCACAAACTGTTTTGCAGAGTTTCTGTCAAGAAAACACCTCTAAAACTTTTTTTTTCCAATGAATAAAAGATCATTTTATTTGGTCATAAATTTGTCTGTAGCTCATTTTGATTGAAAAAAATCATGAGAAAATCGTATCGTGAACAAAAAATGGTGAACCGTACCGAATCGTGAGTTGAGTGTATCGTTACATCCCTAATATGAAGCCATCAGCTCATACACAAGAAGATGTCGTCCAGTGTACAAGGTTCACCTTAACACAAGACCTGATTTGGCCTCAGTCAGAAGCAAATGTTTTAAAGCCATATTTATCAGGCTTGTTTGGGTTTTATTTCTTCAAAGTCCACCTTCCTTTAAAGGCAATGGTCATCTCATCCAATCATAGCTCCTTGGATCGACCATAAGCCTCTTGGAAGTGTGGCATGATGGTCTCCAGCTCTGGACACACCTTGAAAAGTCTGTCATTGTGTGGCTACCCCCTCTCAACATTCTCTTTATTGTTTTCAAAGTGTAACATCGACAGATTGGATTGAAATCTAGTTCTTGTCATCACTTTTCCAAATCCTGAAGTGAATGTTGTCCGATGATTATCCTGCTCTTCTTATTCCACCAGGCCCATGCACAAAAACAGTGAAGAATGCTTTAATCTCCTGGACTGTGATGTCATACCAGTTATGGACTCTTGATCTGTGCTTCATTGCTTGACTGGCCAAGTACTGCTGGGCATATGTGTTGGTTTTGTGCAGTGTTCAGAAACCTTCAGTTAGAAAGATGCACAGTAAACCAACAGGTTTGGCGTTGCCAAGATCTTTCTCTCTGAGATAAGGAAGCAGCACTCTGCTCCACCTCAGAGAGGGAGTAATGAGCTTGGAATAAAGGAAGTCCCTCCAAATCTTTTTTCTTTCAATCACTCCAAAACACTCTCTTCACCAGTCCATCCCATATAGACAAACAACCACTCCCACTCACTCCTAAGGACAGCAGAGTTGCCAATTAACCTCAAACATTTTATTTTGTGTGGAAGCCAGAGACCCCGGAGAAAACCCACACATGCAGAGGGAGAGTATGCAAACTCCATGCAGTCTGGTTTTGCACCCAGGACCTCTTTGATGCAAGGCAAAAGTGCTACCCACTGCACCACCATGCAGCCCTGTTGTAGAACAGCATGAGTAATATCTGAAATCTCAGCAGCACTTTAATAGAAGCTCATCTCTGTGGTGAGACAGGCCTGAAAAAGGGGCCACTTCTCAATTAAACCTTAACTATTCAAGGCTGGTACTGCTTTGATCTATGTTTGTGTGCACATTTGTGCGTGCGTGTGTTTGATTTAAGGAGGTGTGCTGCATTTCAGGGCCCCTTGGCTGGTCTGGGCCAGGCTGTAAATCTTGCGGTGTCTCCTGGTTTACTTGGGCCCATAAACTAGAAGGCAATTATGGAAAACAACTGGAAGTAAGACTTTTTCAGTCTCCTGAGATTTGTGGTTGCTCCACCTAAAACGAATGTTTACCCAAAATGAATTGCTTTACCTCGGTCACCTTAACCTCACCCCACTAAAGGCTTAGGCAGTTTCCTGATACATATTGATTGGCTTCTGGGTATTTTGTAGATGTAGCTAAAAATACGGCTCTCAACTTTGATCAGGGGCCATTAGGCTTAGCACACTCATTACTTATTTATATCAAATCAGCCACACGTTCATACACTCTCCACACATCCTACCCTCATTTACTTGGACGAAAGGATATGCAACATACTGTATATCGGTTAACACTAAAGAAGAACACTTGTTCTCCAAGTGTAATTTTATACTTTTTGGTATTTATAATTTTTGATTATCAGGCTCTTGGCACAGTTTGAGTTATTATTCTAGTTTATTTGGAGCTGGATGCTTTTGTGATAAGTTCCGTGTTTTTTTGTAGCGGGGGTAGTTGTGGGGAGAGCTCATGAATATAAGCATGAGCAGCTTTGGCTTCTTTGATCTTGGCCTGGCTAAGAGCCCTGAATGGAGGGGGCTGAAGTTACTGTTGCACAGCTCTCCCTGCTTATTTTAACCATTTACATAATTGTTATAACTGTCCAGGCCAGCAGTGCAAGGTGCTTGATAAATGTGGTTTGTGTCAGAAGGAAGAGGAATTACCAGAGTGCTATTGAAATTGTTTGTGTGAAAGTGAGAGGAACAATGGTTTGAGGAGAGTGCCATTAGAGTGCATTGACATAGACACATCTTCTTCTGTTGTTAAAAAGTAAAAAAAATACGACATCCAATTTATGAGAACTGTCATGTTGAATTTTCGGAATGAAGAGTCTGTGCACTGGAGATGTGAGACTGAAAGTCCTGCCTCTTCATTTTTATGCATTCATGGTGTTTTTATAAATATTATATATTTATATATTATATTATAATTTAAATAATTAATTAAACATATTAGAACTAGAAACACTCAGACAGCACAAACCAACATACAAACAGACAAACACCACCAAAAATATAACCTTCTTAGTAGAGGTGCAATTAATGTTCAAACACAACAGCGAGGTAAGAAATATACAATCTACAGTAGAGTCAACACTTGATAAAAAATAATGACGTGCTGTGTTTTGAAATTATTTAAATCAGGAATATGTCCAGTTCTTTATAGGAAGAGGGTGGGACTTAATGTCACAACATGTGATTTGGATGTGTTTTTTTTTTACTACTTCATACCAATAAATTTTACATGTAGACCTTGTAGACACTTGCCCAAACAAATCTGGATGTGCAGACTTCCAGTAATTAAGCTTCAAACACCCACCCATATTTACAGAATATTGCTGCACAATTCCAAATTTTTTGTGAACTTTGGAAGTGGCGAAATGCAGGAATGTAAATAAAGCTATGTAAACCATTGTGGACATGCTGAATAATCAATAATCTGTTGTTTCTGGATTTTTGTCTGTTACTGAACAAGAGATTGATAACTCTGGAGAAGAGACAGAGTGAAAAGGACATGATTTGGACACAGGTGTATATATACAGTCAGGTCCATAAATATTCAAACATTTTGGTTGTGTACATCCCCACAATGGATTTGAAATGAAACAAACATTATGTGCAATAACTGCAGACTGTCAGCTTTAATGTGAGGGTATTTACATCCAAATCAGGTGAACGGTGTAGGAATTACAACAGTTTGTATATGTGCCTCCCATTTGTTAAGGGACCAAAAGTAATGGGACAATTGGCTTCTCAGCTGTTCCATAGCCAGGTGTGTAATATTCCCTCATTATCCCAATTACAATTTGCAGATAAAAGGTCCAGAGTTCATTTCCAGTGTGCTATTTGCATTTGGAATCTGCTGTTGTCAACTTTCAAGATGAGATCCAAAGAGCTGTCACTATCAGTGAAGCAAGCCATCATTAGGTTATAAAAACAAAACAAACCCATCAGAGAGATAGCAAAAAACATTCAGCATGGCCAAAATAACTGTTCGGAACATTCATAAAAAGGAAGAATGCATTGTGAGCTCAGCAACACCAAAAGACCTGGAAGACCATAGAAAACACCATGTTTTGTTAAACAAAATTAAAATGGATGTAAAATATTGAGATCTGAGCATGTTAGAGACACATTTGCCCCTTTTCCACTGACAAATCAGCACGGCGCGCTTGAGAGCGGTACAGTATAGCGCGGATCAACTCGCTTGAGGCGGTGGAAACATAAAGCGGACGTAAGTGGGAATAGGGGCGTGCCCATCTGGCTATGAAAAGTGGCGCGCAAAAGTCTTTGTCCACGACATCACAGCGCGTGAAACAACAACAACAATGGCGGATATACGTGTGTTTTTGTACTTTGCACTCTGTCTGTGGTTCATTTTGGTTGGTTTGAGTTTTGGTTCTTATGGAGGAAGTCACCATTGTCCAAAGTTAATTGTATTTTAAAATAAAATATTTGTATGATTGCTGGGGTTTTTTTTTTTAAAGCCTCTTGCGTGAGCGCTTCTATATCACACCACATGGACACCACACAGAGCCGGGCCAATCAGGGCCTACCACTACGTAGGTAGTCGTGTCACTGGTAGCAGTTTACTGGACCAATCATTAGACAGGTGGGCGTGTGGGCCCGCTTTGGGCCGCTTTGGACCACCGAGGAGGTGGTCTGAAAAAAGAGGCCGGGCTGGCGTGGAATGACGCGGTTAAAACCCGAGAAAGGTGGTGGAAAAGGGCCCGCAGGGGGCTAAAGTGAACCGAGCCGCATACCAAATACTGCAAGAATATTGAAATTCTTGTTGCATAATTGAAAACAGTGTTTTCAGTTAAACTGTCTTTATACAGGATTTAATAATACGTAATAAGTCATTATTAATTAGTTTGTAAACATCTTATAATTAAGCTTTTATAGATCAGTTATAAGACACTGTTTATCTAAATAAGTAAGCTCACTGTTTCTTTTGAATTAAATGCATTGTAACCACTTCATCATGGCTTTTAAAGTGTTTACAGCTGAAGTAACAACTACATTATTAATAATTTACTAGTCATTTATAAGCATAGCCTTATTATAAAGTAGTATCAGCATTTGCTTTGATAGGGAACAAAATTGCCATTGCGCCTGCGGAGCTTTAAAAATAGTTACCATGTCTACTCTGAATATAAACATGTGTACTACTCAAGATAGAATGAAATAATACACATTATTCTCTTTCAGTGAACATGCATAACCTCCATTTAAATGTACCTGGTCTACAGCTTCTGCATAATTTGCCTGAACACTTACAAAGATTTGGTCTATGTCAGGTCTTATTATTTATAGTCAAAAACACAGCAGTGTGTTTGTGTATTTTATTATCTCAGGAATGTTTTATGGTTGCTGGGAGGTGTTTATGCACAAGAACAGATAGGGTCAAAAGGGTGAAATCAATAGTGCACCTTAATGAGGTTGTCTGAAAACAAGGGAAGGAGGAGATGCGTGGGTGATTTAAAAAAAAACTAAACGATGTTATCAGGGAGGAGAATGGTGACACAATGTTATGTGGGGGGGTGAAGAGGCTCTCTGGTGGGTGTTTGAATTACCTGGCAGCTGGTTTACATTCATAAGAATCTGTGGAAAACAATAATTGCTCATTATACAAAATGTTGATGTAAAATAGAAAAATACCCTTTCTACTGAAACTATATGTAAGTAGTGCCAGAATTCTGAAATCACATGAATTTTAGCATGTTTACTTTTGTTTACTGATAACTCACCTTGAAAATCCTGTTGCTGTTTTTCTTTACATTTTTAATATGTGTGGTGTTGACCAGTGCATCTTTTTTGATTTGTAGCAACCATCCATGCATTATCGATACTCACTTATTCCTGTTCAAGGTCACAGTGAGCTGGTGCCTACCTCCAGCAGTCATTGGGTGAGAGGCGGGGCACCTGGACACGTCGCAAATAAACAATCTCACTTATCTCTCACTTACACCTAGGGACAATTTAGTCTGTGTGAGGAAGCTGGAGAAAACCCACACGTGCACAGGGAGAACATGTAAACTCCATGCAGAAAGGTCCGGGCCTGGTTTTCAACTCAGGCAACCTACTGCACCACCATGCTGCTGTTTTAGCAACCAGTTGGATCAAAGTTAATTAACAGGTTCATAATGTACCATATGTCAAAAAAATCGTACAAGTTCTGTCTTCCTTTGATTTGCTTTGTGCAGCATGTCATTTAATTTCCCTCCACTTTGCAAAAAGTGATTTTGCATTTGTTGCATGAAAGTAAAGTGGGTGTGTTTGTTTTTTGTGGAAAGCTGAGTTGTTCTAGTGTTGTTATATATAAATATATAACTACTATTGTCCATGTTATTAGTTAATAATGGGTGAGTAATTTGTAATTTCTGATAATAATCTGCAGTTGATCCGTTTGACTGATCAAGCTCCGGGTATTGAACAAGAAGTGGAAATGTCTCAATTTGAAATCTTTGAACTAAGGTGTCATCAGCTCACTTCTTCCTTCCTAATTGACTTTTCCCTCAGATCATTTCACCTCCTCAAGAGGCTTTGTGATCAATGGCAACCTCAGTCCAGACTCTTCCTCTGACACGTGGCACCAAACAAAACTACAGCTGCCCTTTCCCTTCTTCTCCCCTCCCTCATCACTGCAGCATGGGAAGTGTAGGCAGTCTGGTGGAGAGGCCAGATGTGTCTCCAACTAAAGCCAACCGCGCTGTTCCCAGGGTGAGACCCAAACAGACCAATGACCTCCTGAAGAAAGGTCTCGCCCAGAGAGAACTACTGAACTACCTCAACATCACCAGGTGGGAACAGCTACAGAGAAGTTTGTTCTTGATGAGCATCTTAGGAGATGTTGTCTGACTTCCTGTGTCTTTTAAACAGAAAAGAGCCAAAAGGAGGTTCAAGCAGCAACAGCAAGAGGGACATCATCAGTGCTCGAGAGGATGATGACGTTTACGCTAAAGTCTACTCTAAAAATGGCACAGAAGTGGACCTAACCAAAAACTCACTGCCTAGTGGGGGAAAGTATGAAAAGGTTAAACAAAACCCTTTACAGGATCATTTTTATCATAAAACATTCATTTATTAAGAATTTTTTGTATTAGATAGTCAGTAAAATATATTTCACGGTCACTGAACCACTTAAAACTTAAATTTTGAAGGAATTATTTTTTAGAAAGGGTCACTTTGGATCAATTAAAAAAAGAACCTCTTTACCTCTTTAGAGGTGATGATCTCACTCAAATTCAGCAGAATGACTGATAGTAAATGAGTTTATATTGGTGTTATTTTAAAAAATGATCTGAAAAGCTGCTGGGGTTGTGCTCAGTTGAACCGTATCACATTAATACATCTGTAGCAAAACGATGCAGCACCCCATATAGCATGTTAACAGCATAAATCAGCCTCAGATGTCTTCCGGTTTACCAGCACAGATTGTGAATCTGTCACTCCCTGTGCTTGGAATTTATTGGAACGGTCAAATATCAACCTTTTCCTGCCTGCATTCATCAACACTGAAACACAGAAGGTGTAGTAGTATTGAAATATTACAAACACAGTCAATTACGTCCTAAAGCCTGGATTCCGTTGTTTTAGTGATGCCCTTCTCTCTGTCAGCAAGAGAAATAATGTCAGGACTTTCTGCTTCTTTTTTTAGGTTCGAATCAGGTCTTCTGCCTTCAAGCCCGTCACCCCCAAAAACTTCAGCTCCATGCAAAACCTATATCCGTCTTCCAAGTTGGAGGACACGGACTGCAGCGTTTCTAATGGACTGCACAGAGCGTACGCACAGGCCTCTAAAAGAGTTTCCACATCTTCATCTTCTTCATCTCCTTCCCGTCATGCAGGACCAACTTCAGGAGGAAACAAGGTATCTGTTCCAGATTAGAATCGTAAAACTTGATTCATTCATTCCAAATGGTAAATGCTCAGTATTTGTATAGTGTTTGACCACTCAAAGCATGTTTAAACTACAAGTTACATTCACCCACTCACACACACCAGTATGTAAATCTGGGGCCTTTGTGGTGTTTTGTGTCTTGTCTAAGGACATTTTGACAGCCGGAGAAGGGACAGTTGAATCGAGGATCTAGTATTTTTCTGTAAACATTATCTATGCAAGTTTATTTTTACACTTAATTTTCATCCATTGAGAGTTGCAGCTAAAGTTAGACACTCCTCCACCTGATTAACTGTGTAATGATGTGATTACGTGTAGGCTCTCTCCTCAATGCGAGTGACGAGCCAGGAAGAAGATAATCTGTCAGACTCAGGCCATAACTCCATGAGCAGCCTGCCGCCGTACCGTCCGCCTTTTCGCCCACATCTGGCTCACATCAGGTTAGCTGCATTGCCAATATCTTAACTGCTCTTTATGTTTAAAGAAAGTCTTGCTAATTTTTATTTTTTTAACATTTTTTTATTTTTTTAATTATGTGGGTTTTGAAAATAGAAGAGATTTTAATCACTTTATTTTTTATTTTACTCTAGTGCATCAATGGGCCACATCAATACCATCGGATCTCTGGACCGGATGTCTCAGGGCTCGAAGGCTGCAGGATCAGGGGGCGTGGCTATGGGGGAGCATGCATGTCGAAGCATGGCCACCCTGAGCCGTTTGACTCCATATGGGGAGGCTCCACCTCCTTATGAATGGTCACCATCTCTTTCTGTGGAGGATGTGGTGAGTGCAAGGTGGATTATTGAGATGGGTGCGATGATGATCAGGTCAGTGAGTCATTCATACTATCATTCTGTCCAGGTGCGGGATCTGGAGGAACGCCTGGTGGAAAAGGAGCTTGAACTCAGCCAGATGAAAAGAAACCTGGATGAGAGCGAGGGCGCCATCGCTCAGGTGAACCGCTCTCTTTTCTTCTGCCTCAGTCCACATTTCCCCTTCCTTTGAAGTTTGACCCATCTTCTCCCATCTGTTCACTACATCCAGGTGTTTGAAGGAAAGCAGCGTCTGTGGGAGAAAGAGGTGGAAGAGCTGAAGCAACTGTATGCCGCTAAGCTACGTCAGGTTTCCCAGCATGCTCAGCGTTCACAGCGTAGCTACCAGCTGCAGCTGTTTAAGGTCCAGCAGGAGAGAAATCAGTTGCAGGAGGAGCTCGACAGCCTGAAGAGCGAAATGAGCAAAGAAGCTGCAGCAATGCCAAAACCAACCAGTCCGACACTGGAGGAGACGCAGTGGGAGGTGAGGCTAAGAAAGATAACTTGACTTCTTGCTTGCTTTTCCTGTTCATATTACAAAACCAAGCTCCACACACAGTAGAACCATTCAATTTGTGTTTTCTGTGCCTCAGGTTTGTCAGAAATCAGGAGAGATCTCATTGCTGAAGCAGCAGCTAAGGGACTCTCAGACAGAAGTCACCCAGAAGCTTAGTGAGATCTTCAAGTTGAAGACACAGCTCAGAGAAACACGAACTGAGCTGCTAAACAGAGAGGCTCAGACTGATGCACTGAAGCTCATCCTGCAAGGGACGCAGCAGGCAAGGTTTCCCTCACCTGGTCCACGTGAAAATGGAAAAGGAACTGAGGAGACTGTATCAGCAGAAGCAGCAGGTATCTTGTCCTCGTATCTCCTTGTAGTGACATTTGATTTCACTGTTTTGACATTTTTACAGGTTATGAGGCTTCATAGGAGCAGATAGGTTAAAGTAAATCAGATCATATACAGAGTGAGGCATTTTAAATGGGTTCTCTTAAGAACCAGGACACAAGTAAATTTCCTTGTCTTTCATTATGTCCCTCCTACTGCTCGTCTAGACTGTATCTAAATCTATACAATTTGTTTTGTATTTGCAGGAGGTCCCACTGAGGAACGTCTCCGTGCCGAGCTACTCCTGGAGCGACGGCAGAGCGAGGCCCAGGCCATGGCTTTTGAGGACGAGAGACAAACATGGCAGACCGAAAAGAACAAGGTCATTCGCTACCAGAAAGAGCTGCAGACCAGCTATTTAGAGATGTACCACCGCAACGAAGAACTTGAGAAGGAGCTGCATCAGCTGAGGGTGGGCAGAGACCGAGGAGGAGGAAGCAGAGTAGGGACACCAGACAGAGAAGCATCAGAGCAAAAGACAGAGAGCATGGACGAAAAACAAGAAGACACTCTTTCATCGAGTCTGCCGTGGATAGAGAGGATCGAATCATCAGAAATTTGAATGGGACAGACTTGTTTGCAATGCAAACCGTTTTCCTCTAAAGCATGAAATCTGTGGAAGAACATGTCAGCCAGGAAAAGAATAACAATAAATATACAAAAATCAAAGCATTGTAAGGTGCTGATAAATGGTAAATATTACAGCTTTGCAGAGTGAAAATATTGATTTACTTTGCCAAGATCATCCCAAAAGTAACTTGTAATTTTGGAAATAGATAAATAACTCAGATAAGTGTGATCAGTTCATCACAGGAGCAATACGTGTTGGTTCATCCAAGTTGGGTTTGTTACTTTAGCATTATTAAAAGACAGTCATGACTAATATTTTAATAATATGGAAAAAGACAAAAAATGTGTCAGAAATAGCAAGAACTGTGTAATTAAAGGCACGCTGACCCAAATTTGTGTCATATTTGACATGCTGACATATAACAGGACTAGTACATTCCTTAAAAAATCTGCTGTATTGAGCACATTATTTTTTTGCTGCCCTCTACTGAAGAATCTAAGTACTACAAGTGGTAAGGGCCAATTCTTTAAAGTTATTTTACTATAGAATAACTTCATTTTAAATGTTTAATTTTTTACTAGAAACAGTTACATTTATATATATTATTTTCTAATTTTGCATTTATCAGGTTTTGACAGGGTTACTTTTTTCTACTTTCTCAGTCAACAACTACATCTGTTTTATGTTTTCTCATTTATTTTCTTCTTTTCCTGGGTGATAAAAAGCTTCCATAGATTCCTGTCTGCTCTCTTCTTTTCAACTGTGCAGCTCTGTTAACTGTGTAATACCCTCTGTCCTGCAAACAGACCTCCAACATCCTGCTGAACACAGAGTGTCTGTGTCACTTCTGTAAATATAACCAAGCTTTGAACTGCTGCGAATGAACAAAACCGATGACTGTAAACATTTTGTCTTTTTTTATTTGGAATATTGTTGAACTGGTCAAATAATTATTCTGTGCCAAAAAATGCAGATAAATTAATTCTATCAAGCTCCTGGGATAAACCTGCACCTCCAGGGAAAATATTAAGTCTGACATTGTCTCCTACACTGATAAAACTGTGTGACCTTAACAGGAAACCTGTTGTCTCCTTTCAGGTGAGAACGACATTGTTCAATACTGTCATTTTTATCCAATTATGTTTTTGTGGTTGTATTCTGAATCTGCAAACTTCCATTTCTCTGAACTGCAGTGAAAGCAATCAATAACTGTGTTCGTCCCGCTTATGTGCAGTCTGTTGCATAATTGTATGACATCAGTGAAAAACTGCTCTCTTGTATTGTTATGTACTTCCAGAAGCCAGCTGTCTCTCTGTGGCTCTTTGATCAAACTGTGACTCTTATTGTTTTACTGTCATTAAAACTGTACAGTAAAAAGTGGCCTTGTTTGTTTTTTAATTCAGAGTATGAGTCAAGACTTATGGTTTTTATCTTCGCCACTCACTGATCTCCAGTCAGCTGAAGTGGAACCAGGAGGGATCCTGTTTGGTTTCTGTTATTAAAACTGCATTTCTATCTCAGCCTTTAAAAGCATGAGTTCAAACTGGATACAAAAGATATCTTGGCAAGAATAAGAGTTTAACTAGTCTGTTTTAAAAATCTGAATATGTGATATATAAAAGCATTAAAGTGAAAGCAAAATGATAAAACAGGGTTTATCTTCTTTGCAGGGACACATACAGAATAGACGCAGCGGACTCACGTGGCTCTCCCTCTCTCTCTCTGGCATTTCAAAACATTATATAAACTAGGGGATTATTATAACTGCTCAGCTCCAGAGAGTCTGAAGTGGGATGAAAAAAAAAACCTTATCTCACATGTTTGCACTCTGTGGGAGTGTTGCTGCTCTGAATTCCATCACTGCTGTTCATCTGAAGAATTGAACATGATGTTGGAGAATATCAGATGTATAAACATTGTTCCTGTTACAGCAAGTCAAATTAAAATCTGATCTTTGACTTGAAGGCTGTTTAGTTGACACAGACAGCAGCAGCGCCACCAGGTGGTAATATGAACAGAGGCGCACCAAACAATTGGATTCTGATCACAATCAGCTGATTTTCAGCTTGAGCTGCATAATTGGTTATTTCCCTCTTTAGAAATGCAGCAAAGCTGCAATCAAAACTTTTCTCTCAGTCTGAGAGCTCAACATCACTAAGTACTAATATACACTAATCACAGCCCTTCTATGTAGAGTAAAAGCTCAAGGTTTGAGGTTTATAATAGGTGTTCAAATATGAAGTCAGAAGAAACACGAAACATGTAAAATTCCTCTAAAAGGATGTTTTTGCCTACAGAGGTCAGTAACACTTAGACTGAGATTTCAGAACACATTTAAATCCCCCATACTTTGAAATGTTTCAACTGCTGCAAGCAGCTTGATAAAACATGATTTAGTTTGATTAAGCCATATTTCTAAAAAAGATTTAACCTGTTGTTCAATGTGTGACTTAATCCAATCCATCATCTTTCTGTTAATCCCTGCTGCAGTTTATTTTAAATTGAGGTCTCGTAGAATTAAATCCTCTGATATTGTGTACTTTTGTTTTTTGAAACGTGCAATCTGGTTTATAAAGCAGATGTGCTGTAATTCTTTTTAGTTGGGTGTTTTGTACTTCTGTTTCATAATCTGGATGATTTTATTTGTAACTTTCTATTGATGGAGTCAGAAGACAGAAAAAAAATTAACTGCAAAGATTTGGACCTAACCAAATGTTCAATTCATTAAGAATTATTTACTTTGTTTTCTCATTTGTTGATCAGTATCGACCCACAAACCAGCACGTCTCAGCTGTATGTGGTTCATAAAAGACCAGAATAATCCTCCGAAACTGACCCAAGTATATATTTTTTATTTTAATATCAGATGCAAGTATATGAAACATGTTAGATGATAAATATTTACATTAAAAGGTGCATAACACACACAGAAAACCAGGAAATGTGAACATTTAGCTAAAATGAAGAGAGGACTGGAGTACAAAGCGCTTGCAGGTCTATCTGAAGGGACACTTGAAAAAAAGCAATGAATGATTGTCAACCAAACAGGAAAGAGGAAAACTCCAAAAAACAAGCAGCCAACCAAAATCAAATGTTTATCTTTAAACTTTCAGGGTGAGCGATGCTGGTGCGGTACTTGTTGACAAAACATTTCCAGGACTCTGAAAATCAGTGTTTCCATCTCAGACTGAGCTTTAAATCTAGACACTTTCATGTTCTGTCCAAACGTCAGCCGAGACAAGAAAAACTGATTAATATCTACAAACTCCAGTAAACTCCCACAACTACTAGCCTCAATAAGGAATTATGTTGTAACATTTGTTCAGGCCTCCTTTTTTAATGTACAGCTTTAATATTAAATATGACATGTGGTATGAAGTGTTTACCTGAGGAAATGTGCAGATATTTATTACTTTCCTGGTTCTACCTCAAGGAAACCCTAAGCAGCAGAGACGTCTGAGTATATCTGAAAACAGCCACAATAATCAGAGGACCATCCACAAGTCAAACACAAGCCCACAGTCACTGCAAATCACACTATTAGGCCACCAGCACACCAATTTACATCTCCGAGTCACATGATGTGCTAGCATTAAGGATACACAAACTGAAGCGACGGTAAAGGTGGTGGTGGGCGGGGCTTTAAATCATCACATTAAAGTTTTGTAGTGCTGATTATGTTTCTTGCTGCGCAGGAGACTACTTTACATATTGTGATGAAAAACAGGAACAGAAGACATGTGACAGTAGTATACTGTATAATCTTTGTTAAATATATACAGAGTGAGACAAATGGCTTCAATGAGATGGAGAATCTTGCTGGTGCATTCAGTCACAAAAAGAAAACAAATAAGAAAAGTTGCTCCGCAACTAATTAAATCTTTGCTCTACTGATCAAACAGGATGCGTCAGCAGCTTTTAAGCTTTATTACAACACGGAGGAGTAATGGATCACATGAAGAGTTCAGTTCAGGATAGACCTCCGCACTTAGACTTCCCTTCACCAGAGAGTCAGAAGCTTTTAGTGGGTTTTCTCATTCTCTGAAAGCATAATCTGCTAAATCTAAAACAGTTAGTCAAAACACTAAATCATTCATATTTATTCAACTGCTTGTCAATAACAGAAAAAAAGAAAGCAGTCTTCTAACTCATACAGATAAAACCAAAATAACCTGTAGAAAGTAGTACATACTTTAAAAAAATTAGCCTATATCTCTCCAGGCATTTGTAAATAAATTTCAATGAATGATCTTTTCTCCAAGGACCTTCTTCGTGACGATGATCTGTCAGACTCTTCACTTAACTACAGGTTCAGCCAACCCCAGTGGACTTTAATGCAACGTTAGAGGGTCCGAGGTGGGTTACAAGAGGGCTGAGGCTGTCCAAAGGATCGCTGGGGCGTGAAACCTTGATGCTTAAAATGAAACAGCCTTGAGACCGAGGACACAGGAGAGGGAGCGAGAGCAAAGGGTTCTGGAAATCTAAAGAGTTCCAGGTAACTTCAGCCTTGATGAGGAGAGCGTGTCATATCAAAAGTAGATCTGCTTGGCATGTGACGGGTTCTGCTCCATGGGACAGTAAGGGCATTTCAATCTGAGGATGACAAGAACAGAATTAGCATGTTGAGATGTGCCACAAATTTGGTGCAACAGTCGTAACTAGATCACATTCTGATCTTTAACCATCTCAAGGCACCAAAGTGGCAGAATGGTTTTTGATTATAAATCACGTTTTTTCTTGGTTTTTTCTTGCAGGGACAGCTGGAAATACTTGTAGTTTTACTACCAATCAAAAGCCGCAAATGTCTACACTTAAAGGGATGAACACGTGCTGCGAAGGCTTGCCTGCAACAAACTCCAACCACAGCAGAGATGCGGGTGGTTGTGGTTCAGGAGGAACAACAATCGCCTTTCAATAAAAAGATTGGTGGTTCAATCCCAGCTTCACCTTCCACGTGCCAAAGTGTCCCTGGGCAAGACACTGAACCTCATGTAGCCCTCTGATTTACAAATCAGAGTGTGACGGTGTGTGAATGTAGCTTGTGTTTGGAAAAATTAGAAAAAGGATATAAACATACAGGCAAAATCCCATTTTACCATCTAACCTTCTGACAGCATGTTTGACTCAGTAAAGTTTGCAGCATCATGTGACACTCTGACACACTTATTAAATTGTGTGTCCAAATGTTTGACTGGTGGTGTACGAGAAAGAAGTTTACTTCAGAACTGCAGTTTTCATATGAAATGCAGTTTATTGACATTTGTTCTGTTTTAATGAACAGAATTTTTTGAAAGTCTAATTTTGTATCACATAACATGTAAGTAGTTCTATTGCAAGTGGAGTAAATAAAGTTTGACATTTTATTAGACATTTAAATGACATTTTGACAATTTATAAAAACAAATAGAAAATCAAAGCTAATTGTGCCTTGAAATGACCTTCGTTATTAACTGATGCTTTATGACATCAGCGCTGTCAATTTAAAGCTATAGCCTTTCAAAAATATCTTGTCAAAATATTGGATCTTCATCAGAAAATTCTGGTGCGTAAAGGTTTAATGAAATAATAATAATAATGAAATAATTTATACAGTCTTTAAAAATAAATTGTGCTTTTTGCTGACTTACTTTCCAGCGTTTGTGAGTTTGTTGAGTGCATCTCTGGAGATGACATGGCCACAGATGAGCTTCATGGGGGGGTTGCTCTCTGACGTCTGCTGCCGGAGGATGGGGCAGGCAAACACAGAGTGGTACCAGCACTTCTTCCCGAGGTCAATTTCAATCTAAATGTGCGAACAGCAACTGAAATCACTGACGGCTCAGACTGAACACAGTAAGGGATAAAAACTAACAGAACTTACGGGCAGCTCGTCTTTGTGTGTCCAGACTCCACTGCACTGTCTCTGCTCGATCACCTGTTTGATGTTCATCAGCACTGGCAAAGCCATGCATCCCGACGCAAAACTGAAACAATCAAAATATTAATAATTTTAATGATCTTCAGCTGTGATAAGATTTTAAACACACGGGACTTTGCAGCTGTTTCAGCTCCAGTACCAAATCCTGAGAAAGAAAGTTTATTTACCTAACACTTAACGGAGACTCCACAGAGAGGCCCAGCAGGGCGCAGGCGTCCCGCGTGAAGATGTTACAGATCTCGGCCCACTGATTTGTCTCCAGCAGGCTACGATAGGGAGAGTTCTCGATTCCATGACGAAGATACACCAAGCTGCCCATCAAGATCTGGATATCTGCAGTTAACAAAAATACACAGTAAAATAAATCCTCCTCTGACTTCTACTTGTGTTATTTAATGAATTCACTTTACAAACAGACATCATTTTCAGTAATCATGCAGCATTTTCCTCCTAAAAGTCTGGACAGCTCTCATCAAAAAGATCAGGATTCGTTGTAAACCAGTTTCACTGTCATTACATCATGAGATAAAGTCTTAACATTTTTTACTGTATCAAGATGGAATATTAAAAGATATTTTCACGATCATCTGAAAATTATGAATTAACATATTTTAAATTTAGTAAAAAAAGACAAATATCCAAAATGGTTTCACACAGCTGTAAAGTTAACAACAATGACTAAGGAAATGTTTTCTTTACAAAGTCAAAACAGGAAAAATATTTGTAAGTTTCAGGGGTTTTGCTCTATAAACTAAAACAGCTAATTGAGGATCCTCTTAAAGAGATGATTTAGTATTTTCTGCAAGGCGTTGAACTACAGACCTCTCTGGTGTTGAGACGCAAAGGGCTGGAAGTGCCGGGCATACTGAAGTGCCTCCATCTGGTTGCTGATCCCACCACTGAGCAGACTTATGAAGTACAAGCGGTGCAGCTTGAACTCTAAACTGCTGTTAAGTTCCAAGAGGCGCTGGCGATTCATGACGGCCCACCTGACACAAACAAGGACGGGCGAATATTATATGAAAACGCACCAGCAATAAACATTTGTTTATAAATGTTTTTGAGACAACCAGTGGATTCAAACAGACAATCTTCAATGTGTCCAAATGGGCTAATTATACTCATAAAAGTAAATACATTTATTTCTGGAAAAATAACTTACTCTAAAGCCGGCCGGAGGTCCTGCATCCTCAGAGCTTCAAGGATCCTGTTTAATTCAAGGAAAGGTTGCTTCATACTCATGTCAATAACTACACCAGACTCCTGGAAGACAAAAAATGCTGATAGTTTAATTTCATTAAGGACAATAAATATCTGTCTCTTTCCATTCAGTGTTAAACACCTTTCCACAACACATGTAATTAAAGGTTGGATCTGTTTTAAACAACTTTTTAAAGACGGCTGCTTCAGAGCTGGAACATGACAGATTATTTGAGTTAAACTGGATTTATCATCTTATTTAATGTTGGTTTACTGATGTTTATTTTTATAAATATCAAATGGTTTTTTCCCTTTAAATGTTAGAATTGTACTGATCCATCCATCTTCCTCTCATTCTCTCTGTCAGGTCAACAACAGGTTCAGGAGAGAAACCCTGACCCCACCAACTCTCCATCTCCTCCTGGGAGAACCTCAGATGTTCCCAGGCCAGAGAGGACATATAGTCTCTCCTGGGAATTACGAGTCTGCCTGAGGGTCTCCTCCCATTGGGACGTTCCCAGAAAATCTCAATGAGGAGGAATCCAGGAGGCATCCTAACCAGATGCCTGAACCACCTCAGCTGATTCCTTTCGATGAAGACGAGCAGCAGCTTTATTTTAAGCTCCTCCTAGTTGACGGAACTTCTCACCTTATTTATAAGGCTGAGCCCAGTCATCCTACAGAGGAAGCTCATTTCAGCCGCTTGTTGCTTCAGTCAGGATCCAGATCTCTTGACCATATGTGAGGGTTGGAAAATAGACAGACCAATAGAGAGTTTTTCCTTTCAGCTCAGCTCCTTCTTCACTAAAACAAACTGAAGCAGCTCACTCATTACTGCTGAAGAAGCCCCAATCCATTGGTCCATCTCCATCCTGCATCACTCATGAACAAGACCCCTAGACACTTAAACTCCTCCTACTTGAGACAAAGACTCACTGCCAACCTGAAGGGAACATTCCACCTTTTCCTGGTTGAAGGTCGTGGCCTCAGGTTTTGAGGAGCTGATCTCATCCCATCTGCTTCACACTCGGCTCTGAACCACCTCAGCGCACGCTGAATATCATGACTCTCAGACGCCAACAGAACAGCAGAGATGAAAAGTAGAGCTACACCTTTTTACAGCATTTTTATTAATCACATAATTGTATTCTTTTTATTTCTTATTCTGTCGGGTTGTGTCACTTGTTGCATCTTTTAAATCTTTATATGAAAAACTTTAGTCAGTGGCACCCATTTAAAATGTACTTTATGAGTAAACAGAGTCTTGAATGTTTATTATTCCTGGGGAGAATTTAATACCACATTCAGACATAAAGGTTAAAACTCTCTACTGTGTTAAACATCAACCAGTTTACTTTACAATTATAACTGATTATATATATTGTCATTATACACTTATTTATAGAGAAACTTGTTTTCAGATGGGTTTTTTCCTTCATTAGACATCACTGAATTGACTGCTAGATTTCAATAATAACTTCACATAAACTGTAGCAGCCTGAACTTTGTTATCAAAAACCATCTTGTGCTCAAAAATACAGCTTATCAGAGATACATGAATATCTCACATATACAGAAAATTAGGATCAAAGCTAAATGTGCAAAAAATGGCAAATACCTAATAATGAAAAGTTAATTTTCATGGTGACTCAAGGTTGCCCAAATTTATCTCCTTTCTTGTGTTTTGTTAACTAAAATATACAAAAAATAAAGATTTATGTCAACATTTGTGTTCAATTCAAGACTTGTGTATTATAGAATTCCTTTTTTCACAACTATAAAGGCTTTCACGGTCCATTTCAGTTACTCGATCATTTTAGACATTAATACTCATTTAGAGTCTTCTTTCACACATTAAGAAACAAAACAAGCTGTTAATAACTCTGATAATCACTGAACTGTTTAATTACAGTCACACCAGCCCACACATTGTGGAAAAGACAAAAAGCTGCTTTGCTTTGTGCAAACAATAATCGTAAAGGTGCAGCCAGTATAACCCGTTTAATTTTATTTTGAACGGAACAAATTCCGTCATTTGTTTACAAATGTGTGATCTGAGACAACGATAAAATCCAGAGACACAAAAACCATGAAATTACTTCATCTAAGCTCTTCTGAGTCGTCTCTCAATCAATAGTCACATGATTGAAGGTTCCTAGTAAATTCAGTCAGTTTTGTTAACTTTAAGTTATTTGCTTTGCAGGTGAGAATCACTTACCTGACACAGGTCTTCTGCCACACTGAGCATTCCTTGCCTGTACAAGTGCTCCACAATGGATTCACTCAAGTGTTTCTGTCTCTCTGGGGTGTCCCAAACTGTATCTGCTACCACAGCGCTGATTTCTGCATCAAAATTCTAAAGAAAAAATACCCCAAAATGAAATGCCCAAACTTCTTGCTTCTGTTTTTGTTTAGTTTTTTTGTCACACTAATTGTTTTTACATGACAATTTTATTTACTAAAGTAAAAAAGGTTTTCATACCAACCTTGCTCTATGTGAAAAAGTCAATGACCCCCCAATGTTTCAATCAAGTATTTGTAATGACTGCTAATTAGTCTTGTACATCTCTGTGATGGAATTTTAGCCTCATTGGAGGAGTTTCAAGCATGATTAAGGTAATTCATTGACTTTTTTTAAACTAGACATGCTGGTATGCTTCAGATCTTTGTCCTGCTTTACAAACCAAAAGTGCTTCAGGTCAGGGCTGGACATTCTCCTTTGGGATTTTCTGGTTGAGAACAGAATTTGTGGTTCCATTACAGCAAGTCCTGAACCAGCAAAGCAGCCTCAGACTACCATACTACCACCAACATATTTAACTGTCAGTATGATGTTCTTTTTATGAAATGTGTGAAATGTGCAGTTGGTTTTACACCAGATGTAACAGGACACACACCTGCCAAAAAGTTCAACAGGTTTCTTGTCAGTCCACAGAATATTTTCCCAAAGGTCTTGGAGATCATTAACATGTTTTCCAGCAAAAGTGAAAAGGGCCTTTGTGTTTAGACATTTACTCAGGTTAACTTTGTCTGACATAATTTTTTTTGCCAATCTGAAACATTTAATCATGCTCTTCGTTAAAGAATAATAATCTCTGTACTTACCCTGTCAATGGCTTTGCCCACTTTTGACACACTGCCATGGATGTCTTTATGTCGAGAAGCTAACATCTGCACTGTTTCTTTGATATTCTTACAACACTGAGCCATAGTTTGAGATAGGACTGATAAATCTGCATCTTGTACACCTGGTAGACAGAAAAAAATTGCACCCACAAAAAAAGCATAAAACATCAACAAATTATATCAAAGCAGTACTTCATTTCCTAATGCAATTTAATTCACTAAATATTTAAATTGTTTTTGCTTAGAATTTTTCTTACCAAAAGCAACTAGCTGTGCACGTATCTCACACACACTGCGCAAAAGTTCATCTAGCCTCTCCTCAGACTGGTGGCCGTACATCACAAAGCGATGGAGCACTTTCTCCAGCTCCCGCTCCACACATGCACACTGCTCCATGGTTCCGACTGGAACAGAAAACAATAACCTGGAATTACAAGAAAGTAACGGACATCAAGAATTTAGTGCCATGTGTTTAATCAGTTTTAAGATTTTGTTGCAATCTATACCAAGCAAAAAGAAGTTAAAGTAAAATGAATATGATGTTGCATTTCATATCAAACTATTTTGGTCTATAAGAACCAGTCAGAAAAACATCAGAGGCTGCAGTCCAAGATACAAGATAAAACTCACTTTCCATCAGTTACTAAATTCAACACAGTCACTGTTATTAACCAAAGGACATTAAAGATTTTATACTAAAGAGGTATGAAATAATATATGTTTGAAATCACTTGTCTCTTTCATGTCTTATTCGAAATGTTAGATGGATTAATACTCCAGCTGTGGACTTCCTGGGATGTTTAACAGGAGATATTTAACTGACAGCTCTCTGAATCTAACGTTTGATATAGAATATAAAGATGCGTTCAATGACATCTGACAACGGACGGTCTTTTGAGGTTGTTTCTTGTATCTGCCCAATTTAAAAGTTTGGCCTGTGGTGCTGCTACTAACTAGCAGGGCCAGTTTCACCCTGCGGCCTGGTGTTTACCAACGAATCAACCCCACACAATGACAAGATTAAATCACTTAGTAAAAATAATATGGGAGATTACAGGTGATTATGTGTGGACTTGTAGTGTGGCTGTAATTTTCATTACGTTCTGGTAAGAAATGCTATAAAATTGCTAATAGGAAAACAATGTAAATCACCGCTTGTGTACGAAGAGCAGAAAATGTCCACCTACCGTAAAGAGATGACAGAAATCTCAAACTGATTAATACTATTTATGCACCAACAAGACAAATTCTATATTTCTATCCCACATTTATTAGTGACATATATAAAATGCAGCAACTTGAAAGTAATATGTTTTGATTTAGTATCATTCAGATAAACAAGTAACCGCAGAGCTAACATAAACAAACGGAATCGTAGTCGCTTTCTGGCTACAAAAGATTAGCCTGCAGCTGACTGTCAAGGCCCAAACAGCCTGTGAAGAGAATGACAACTCATTGGTCCTCGTTTTTTTGTACCATCCCAACAAAACCATATAGCCGACTAATTAAATAAAGATAATATATTTGGCTTTAAACGACTCACCTATTCTGCTAATTAGTTAGCAAACATTAGCGTTAGCCACTTTCCTGCAACACTTCATCAGCCGTCGTAATGCGGAACTTCCGGTGTTGACTGTACTTTTCAAAATAAACGTCCTTTTCACCGAGACTGTGAAGGCGAGTTTATTAAATGTAATTCTTTCGACATTCATCATTGAAGTACCTCTTTATCTTGATTTCACCGGGGAAATACAGAACATATTATATTTTACTTAGTTTATTTTTCTAAAAGCTGTATTGTTATTAGTTTATAGATGACAACTTTGGCCCAAATTAAATAAAAAATAATGCTTCTTATGCAATTTTTGTTCTCATTTATGCAGCTGCTTGTAGAATGGGAGCCGATAAGTGTACAAAAATATTATTTTCACCCTTTTGATAATATATTATGAAGTAAAAATATTTCTTTGAGCCTGTCATTATAATTTTTTGTGAATTTAGTAATAGCTAAGTAGCTACATTATGTTTCATTTAATTTAAATCACAAAAATAGTTTGCAAATCTCATGAGTATCTTTTAGTAATTCTTGATTTTAAGAGGTTTTCTTCTGTGCTTTAAAGTATATAGGCTACTGTTGAAATCAAAATAAATCAACTACCAAGGAATTTTTGGATTATTAGCAAAATGTAAATTTGTTTAGGTGTTTGCAGTGAAGACATTTTTTAACCGTTTAAGTATAATTACTAATAGAATCACATTTACAAATCAGGTGTGGTCTCAAGAACACTTGATGCAAATAATCAAAAGGTTCATTAGTTGTGCAAAAGATCTGCAGCAAAAATGGGTGGCAACAGAGATTGAGATTTAATTTTCCATAGGAAGATACAGTACACACTGAGCACTGGAGAGCCCTTCATGTATGAACTCTAAGATGTAGACCACAAGAGAGAAGTTATTGCCTGCTTGCTCAAAACTATTTAAATGAGCCAAAATGGTTTGAGGAGTCTGTTTTGTTGCGCAACAAAACCAAACTGGAGCTTTTCAAGCCCACGGATAAGCTGTATGTCTGGATGAATAAAGAGACACTGAAAAGAACATCCTACAGTGAAATATGGCTGAGAGCTGCTCTGAGGCTGTTTCACTTCCTATAGCAAGTATGTGGAGGGCAAGATGGATTCAATTAAGTGTCAGAAACCTTGAGAGAAGATGTCATGTGGAAGTTGAAGCTTCTGCATCATTAGAACTTCCAACCAAAGCACATGTCAAAACACAACAAGGTTTGGTTTCAGAAGATGTTCTGGAAGATACTGGAAGGGCAACTACAGTCACTTTAAAGAGGCCATTCCATTAAAAATGTTTTTTCTGAGGTTTCTGTTGATTTTTTAGCTCCACAGGTGTTCTTACCTTCATAGTGGGTGTGAAAACAAGTCAACAACTTCTCTTTCAGTTTTTATTTCTAAAACTACGCAGGTGGCGATAAAACCTGAGTTCTCCCGAGTTCGAACAGCCTGTATCTGTTTTGTCACAGCTCCTTTGCTCGTATTCATCAGCTCCCGCAGTTGAAACCACGCCTAGCGTGTTGTTGACAAAAAGCTGTAGCATAAACACACCAAACTGGAAGATACTTGGTGCGCTGTTGCCATGCGCAGTGGGGAAGGAAACAAGGAGCCGTGCTCTCATAGCCTAGTTTGTTAGCCAATCTGAGTCCAGGAAATTAGTATAATGAATATTAATGATTTGCAGTCTGAAACTGACGAAGCCAGCTGAATCTTCACGCCGACAGACTGAAAGGTCTGTAAATAACATATTACAGGTTAATACTTCAAAAATAACACAAAGTCATGAAATTTGTGTGAAATAGCCTCTTTAACTTAAACCCCCTTGGAAATTTCTGATAGAATGTTGAAAAGGTGTTTTCCTACACAAACACAAGAACATTAGTGAACTGGAGTTCTGTGCCAATGATGGACAGACAGATTCCTCAGGAACAGTACCAGAAGCTGTTATACAGGTATGCATCACATTTGGAGCAAAAGGAGGCTCTACATTCAATGTCAATTGAAACTCAAACATACTTTATTAATAACCGAAAGGAAATTAAATGTTGTAGTTACTGTTTTTTTCTTCAGAGAAGAAAGCTGTGAACAGGAAGGATCTCCTGTAGCAGTTTATGTTGCATTGGATCTGAAAAATCCTCTGATGACTTGCTGTTGTGAAAAAGATGCCAAGAGTTTTCTCTGATGTTCTTCAATTTTTGGAGCATCCTCCTTTGGACAATCAACTCGAGGATCTAGATCAGTTACCAGAACAGAACTTTATCATTTTGTTGTTTTGTTTTTTGTCATTTATGTCCCTGCTCTGACGCTCCACACCCAACAGGTGACTGCAGATGTTCACGTTCATTAGTATGACTGAGGAAAGAAGATTTAAACTTCCTCATTCACTTTGCTCTTGCTCTGCATCCACATCTTCTTCTTTTTAACTCATCAGGGATTTGGGTGTCAGTTTATAGTATTGTTTGAATAATGTCCATTAGCTGCTCTTCTTCATAAAAAAAGTTTCTCATTGCTATAGTTACACATCATAAGTGGCAAAAGAGTAATAAATTAAGCAAAAATCCTTCAATCCTCCTCAGTAGACCGTAAAAGTGACACTTTGTGCTGAATTTAGATAAACCATCTCTATATAAGTATATAAACTTTAAATTGTTCAGTTTAAAAAAATAATAGCTCTCCAAGGCAGAGCAAACAGAAAAAAATAATAAAATTTTTAACTGACTGTATGGACACAGGACACATTCATATTGTAATTTTACAGTTGCATTAAAGGGCAGTTAATATAGAGCTGTATTGTTTTAGTAATCGGAGCATGATCCAACGACTCCACTAAGGTCACCAGACAGTCTACATCAAAAGTACCAATTAAGACCCTCACAGAGAAAATGGGCTCCATTATCCTTTGACTTGCATAAAAATAACTTGTTTACTTACCAGTTACATATAATAAAATTAGAACCTTTTATTCATAGGGATTTTCCAATAGTTGCCTCTGAATGATTTAATACCTGAGAATTATTGGTAATGACATAAGGTATTATATCAGGGACAAGGGGCTTATCTAAACTTACCACTGTCAGGCAGGTCTAGACAGCTTCAGCTTAGCCTCTGTATTTACATATAAAAATAAATTTATGTTAGAATATTTGGATTTTATTATACTTTACCATACATGTGTTGCCAGCTAAGCAGAACACATGATTTCATATGACTCGTTAAACTGGGTGGTCTGTCTTAACCTTTGACCTGCTCCCCACTTACTCACAAACATGCACAAATCAAAGTACTAGTACACGCAAAGTTAGATTAACTACTTCCTTAGTGTTCATGTATTTTGTAACCAAGGGACATTGTATGTGCCATTCTTCGAGCTCTGTATTCACCCTTTCTTTCTCCACAGCATGCCGAACTGTGGAACTAAACTTAATGTCTATCTGGCTCTGATAATGTGGCTCTATATATAGAGAAGCAATGTGACTGAGCTGGCTGTGAGTGTCAGATTCCAGGCGCACTCACCCATCCTGGCCTGATCAGCATCTGTTGCTAACTATAAACCCACCCACCCCTTGTGAGGTACCCCACCCCAGTTCCACATGAAAGCCAATGAATGCCCATCCAAACTTCAGCCTGTAAAAAAAATAAAAAATACATAAAAAGGATTCAACTGTTTGCTGTAAATGCTTCCCTGGTGCCAGCTCAGAGGGTCAGGGCTGGAATAGAGATGAGAGTATTAGGGGATGTAATGTATCTGAGTGAGTTCCTCCTCCTGGATTTTGCTATTCAAGTCTGATACATGGACGTGTCTTTGACATTCTGAAGGTATCCAGTCAGTCTGGTAGACTGAGTTGAACTGAGTGGCTCAGTCCTAAATATGACACACTGGAAGCAGTTTGTTGGATGAAGCGAAGATTTTGCACCTTTCAGAAACTCAATGCTGTTGGGAAACCTTCATCAGTGCCCTGAGGTACAATATGAAAAATGTGTTTTTTCTCTTTTTACATATAACATGTTCTCCTTCCCTCTTTTATTCTACATGTCAACAGTTTAAATAAATGTCATGCTTGAGATTGGCTAATGATTGTCAGTCCAGATGAACAATGTTTTTCAAACTCAATTGTATTCATAATAAAACTGTGAGATTTAGTAAATAGCAAAATTTCGGAAAATCTGTCATCAAACTTGATACTGGCTTTCAAACAGAAGTAATTACAGTTTTTTTGTATTTAAAGTTGTTTGATATTATTTTTTAAGGTGTCCAAAGGTTAGACGATCTGTGTTTTAATAATGATACAACTGTAGATATTCTTAAAAAAGATTATTCAAAGATATCTTTCCTAAAGTCAAGCTAACTATTTCAAAGCTAATTTTAATTTCAATGCTTTAAATGCAGCTTTTGGTATAAATGAATGAGCCACACAGCCTCCTGGTGATCATATCTTATTGCAGGAACAGAGCCAAGAACCTAGTGGAGGAGCAGCCTTGACGGGCCGCAGTCACCATTTGGAGCTTGTGGACTAGCGATGGACAGCTGGACTCTCCAGGGGGATAACTACTCCTTCCTGCGCAGTGCGCCTCGTACCTTTTCCCTGTGCCATCGCGAGGGTACCCCAAACCGCGTTGAAATCTTCGACATTATTAACGTCCCCGCTCAGAGGAGCGCCATCTCTGAAACCACCTGCCTGTGTGACATTTTTGGAGACGACTGTGAGTCACCATCCTTATCCAGCAGCCCTTCAGCAGGAGTCATTGTCCCTTCTCAGTTGGAAGTGGAAGGCACAGCTGCTGCGTCACCTCAAGTGGATGACCTGAACGATTCTTCTGGTTCTTATCACACTGCACAGGGATCCAGCGAGGGAGAGGAGGGTTTGGAAGATTCTGGAGAAACGTTTTACAGCCCAGAACTGCAAAATAAATTTTTGGAGAGGACGCAATTGGGGGATAAGGAACTAGAATATCCAAGGGTTTCTGAGGAAAATAGCTCAAATTTAGAACCAAAAGGTGTATCGCCCGTACCTCAGCTCTGCACAAGTACCCCATCATCAGTCACCGCATCATCCCAAGTTTTCAACAGTGGAGAGAGGACACCTTCACCTGGATGTTACAGCCCTGGTCCTTTCAGTCCAGAGGGAAGACAGTCCTCCTCATCATCATCATCCTCAGCTGAGAACAGACTTTCATCATCATCACCGGGTTTAACAGAGAGTCCAAGTCTAAGTTGTTCAGAGATTGAACCAAGGAAAATAACACCTCCACTCAACAAGAAACAGAGCAGCCCATCAAATCAATCTTTAACTTCAAGTTCCCCTCAGTTGCAGGATCTATTTGGGCCAGGAGCCGGCTACTTCAGCCAAAACAGCAGTCCTTCAGCTGAGCTCACACACTTTTCTCAGGATTGCACAGATTCAGACCTTGAATCTAGAACCCTCCTTTCTGCTACTTTACCCTCACCTAGTGGTTCAGACTCAAAATCTCTTTCAGGAGGAGCGCTTGTCTCTCCTGAGCTCAGAAATAGTTACCCTCTCCTTGGTACTCAAGCGCAGTCTCTTTCCCCTGAGCTAAGAGGGAGGATCTCCCTACCTGATCTCTTTAGCAGAAGATCTACACCTGATATTGAAGATTCTGTCCAAACAGCTGAACTTATTTCAGATTCATCTACAGGAGGAAAAGACACCATAACTACTTCTAAGAGCCACGATACCAGGTTATCAGCTGATCCAGAAGGTACTGTTTCTACACCTGAACCTAGATACACACACCCCTCTCCTGTCACTTCAGCTCTAACATCACCTGAGCTTCTGGGGTACATTGTTTCACCTGAATTAAGAAATATAAGTACCTCACCTGGGTTTCTGAATCCTGCTTCTCCTTCTTCAACCAGTCTAAGTTCAAGAAGTCCCTCCCCTGACCCTTCTGCTAACAGACAAAACAATTTGTCCCAGGTGTCTTCACCTGTGGTGAGTTTATCTCCATCACCCGGAGTACAACACAGCAGCTCTCCCATAGAGCACAGATATACTACTCCCTCACCTGAGATCAGGATCACAGCATCCTCACCTGAGGTCAAAAGGAAAGAGAAGCCCTCTCAAGGGAAGACAGAATCAGGTTCTCCTCTCTTAGATCTTCATTTTGGTTCTGCTTCAACAAGAAGTCTTACGTCCTCCCCTCATATTACAGGAATCTGTTATTCTGTTGTTCAGCCTGAGGACAGGAACAGTCCCCCGTTTCCCGAACTTCAAAGACAAAGGACCCTTGTGTCCTCTGAAGTGAGTAAAGGAAGTATAGATAGTAGTATAGAGGAGTGCACTGGTTCCCCACACCTCTCAACCACAAGCTCTGTTTCTTTGTCAGAAGCAACTATTTTGCCTCAATCCAGAACTCAAACACACTCACCTCAGCCAAATACTCGCACCCCTTCACCTGAACCAGGACATCAAACCCCAACATCTGACAAGGTACAAAGCCCGTCATTTTCTCAATTTTCTGAGCAGAGGTACCAACAATCACCAGCAACACTCTCCACAACACCAGTTTCTGTAAGAAGTTCACCTGAGACAAAACTAGACTCTGTTTCTGAAAATATCACAGAAACACAGTCACCCATACATCAGGCACCAGACAGCCTGTCTCTCTCGTTTGAATTGGAAAGGACAGAGAAAGACGCTGTGGCTGAACTTACAAACTCACAAGAGGAAGCAGTTCGTTCACCTCTGTCTGTGTTATCAGAAAAAAGTTTGGACCATTCACTGATACAACAAACCACAGAAACAGAAGGAATTATAAAAGGAGGTTACATTCAGGATAGAACAAGAGTAACTTCCTCCACCGAGGAAAATCCAGACCTTAAGTTACCCCTTTTTCAAAGAAAAGAAATCAAGTCTTTGTCTTCTAATCTCTTAGTCCCTAAAGACAGGAATCCAAACATTTTACCAGCCCACAGAACTACTGTGAAAAGACAGAACAATCTCAAATCTACATCCATTTCTCCTTCCCTGAATTTTGACAGCAGTGTTTTTCCCCCAGAATGGACTCACACATCTGAGAACTCAAGAAGACATCCGTTAACTAAAGTCAGACCTGAAAACAGAGAGAGGTTCACACAGGACATGTCCCGCAGTATAAACAGACGGCGGACTCCATCTCCACCCCTCACCAGGTTTACACCTGTCCACATTATAGCCCCTGAAAGACCATACAGACAGTGGCAGAACCGAAACCATAGCCCCTCTCAGGTTTTAGCCTCCTCATCAACTGGTAATTTTAAAAAAGGGGCGCCAAATAGGGAAAGCCCCAATGTTGAACCTGTTGACACTTATAGCCAAGCCCATTGGGTCAGAATGGAAAGGCAATTGGAGATGGAGAGTGAAATGCCACCAAAGCAGGAAAGAGATGTGGTTTTAAAGAAGAAAATGGATAGGGGGATGGACAGAAAGACAGAGAGGGAGGAGCGGGCTCCTGAAAGAGAGGGAGGGTGGCAGAGGGTTGCCAGTTACAGAGGGGAACAGGTTGAGCTGTCATTCAGTGCCAGGAATAGAAAAGGACCTGTGAGTTGCAGTGCAGCTCCCACAAGCAGAGAGACAAGTCAGGGACTGCAAACAGTACATTCTTTCTCAGAGAGCCTGCTTGGGACAAGACAGCAACAAGCGAGTTTGCTCAAACTTCCCTCTCAAAGGGATACCTGGGGTGGTTGTACCAGAAGAAAACTTCAACCTCCTGCATCACAGAACAAGAAAGGTGCTGCTCGACGTTTGGCCACTAACAGGCCGTGTCAGAGTTCCAGCTCCAGCATGGGAAGTGAACTTGATGAAGCTGACAATGAGGTGAAGTGGTTGACAGATGTGGCTTTCCGCAGCCTATCAAGTCCTGAAGTAGATTACCTTGACATGTACAACTCCAGCCACTGTTCCTCTACAAACATCTCTCAACCATCCACTCAGGAGAGCCCAGCTGGGGTCAACGCAGCCTGGCTAGCCTATGCTGACTTCAAAGGTTCAGCCCAAAAGCTTGACCATGATGACCTCTTCCTCCAACAACAATCTGCACACTTTTCAGATGACCTAGATACTTCTCGACGATATGAGATGGGCAGCTTTGAATGCATTGATGTATCTTTGGAAAGAGAAGACAGCAGGAAGGTGAGAAGAGGAGTACCAAAACGACAGATTCAGTTCAAAAGAAGGAACAACGCTGAAGGGAAGCAGGACGAGAGCAGTGAAAATAGCAGTCCTGGGATACCAGCAATAGTGGAAAGCCCCTGTCAAGAGAGTCATCCCCGAGTGACCTTTATGAGACAACACAGTACACCTGCAGCTATGCAAGAATGTTATCCTTCAGAGGACAGCTCTGAGCTCAATCAACAAAAGGAACGAGAGTCCAAACTTAAAAAGTCTGCTTCCATGGATGAAACCTGTTCTAAAACTAAGATGGCTTCATGTCTCATCAAGAATGTGTTGTCGAAAAAGATGCAAAGTGTTGACAAACAACCAGATGAGCAAACAAGCAAAGAAATGAGCTTCCCAACCGAGAGTGTGGCAGCATCATGTAAAGAGTCCCCAAAACCTGACTCACATGATCTAAGTTCCAGTCTTCATTCCGATTACAGTCTTTCATCTGAGGGTTTTCCAGTGAGAGAAGAACCAAACACAAAACAACAAACCAAACCGCCCAAAAGCCATGGAATAAGATCTAGTAACAGGCCTAGCTCCTCCAGCAGCATCAGAAGTTTGACCTTTTCCCAGACTGACAGCGAAGAGGCTGTTTATCAGAGCAGAAGTGCAAATTCATCAGAATCAGAGGTAAAATCTGAATTAAAAATTGCACTTGAGAGTAAAAAGTCACAAGTTGGATTACATCAAACACATGAAAGACAAGTAGATGACTCTGCAAATACCACCATGTGGGAGACAGTAACTTCTTCAGTGTCCAGCAACACACAGGATGGAATGACAAAGAAAGATCAGGGATGTGAAAACACAAAGCCTCACACACAAGAGCTGCAAGCTGACGAAGATGCACATGCATCCAAAACACAGGAGATCACACCCAAAGCCCTGGAGAAAAAGAAAACCTCTTTGAGTGTTTGTCTCACTCCAGAAGCTGAAAGCAAACCTGGACCCTTTTCAGCAGACGTGTCTGTCAGAGAAAAAGAAGAAGAAAAGACAGAGACCAGTGTGGACGAGGAAACAGAGGGTGACGGGCATGAGAAGAATCAAGCTAAGTCTCCCATTCACAAAGTTAGAGATGTGAGGCCTCTTGTGAAAAATACATACAACCTTTCTTTCAAGACATCTAATCCTGTCAGTCCACTGAATGTGAATAAAGAAGGTACAAACAGTGTCAATGACAAATGGAGGGAAGAGGTGCAGGAGGAAAGCAAAGAAGAATTCTGGATGGAAAGAAAAAAAGAAAAGAAAGAAAACACAAATGATTCAGATATGCTAATATCTCCTCCATCTACTCAGAACACAGGAAGTTCTCTGTCTGGTCCACAGCCAATGCAAATAGAATACAAAGCTGTCTGCTGGAAAGATGAAAAAAATAAAACATCAAGCCTCAAGAACAAGTTAGATAACAAAACCCAAGAATATGTAAAGTGCAAGGAATCCCTGTCTTTGAATTCAAACACATCAACGGGAGACGAAGGGATTCACGAGCATTGTGAGCTTAATATGAACAACACAGCAGAAACACAAAACGCCATGAAAGAAATCCACAAAGAAAATAAAGACCAACCTGTGATGACCAGAACAGACCAAAATCCTCCAACGCTTGGAAGCCTCCAGAAAAATCCTTGTAAGGAAAGAGAAGTTTCCACTGCTGTGGTGTTAATAAGAGAAAAACCAAACAAAACCAACATGTTTGCATCGTCACTCCAAGACGAGACTCCGGCTTCTATTCAAGCTCCAACAACTGTATCACTTTCACCTGGGCCTAGTTCCCCTGACAACACATCTGGCAGTGGCGGCCACTCGGTTTCCATGCTTTTAAAGGAGAAAGGCTATCAAGCTGATATTGGAGCAGTGGTTGGTGACAATCAGAACACAGCTGGAGCTAAAGGAGTTCCCTGTAAGCATGTAAACTGTCTGGAGATCCCCCTACAAACCAAACCTCCTTCAGAAGGAGGCTTGGTTGAGTCTTACAGAGAGAGGAAATTTTCTTCATCATCTACTACATCTGGACCCTTGGCAGTGACTGACAGCACAGATATTCTCGCAACACCCAGAGAAGAAGAGCGAGTTAGCCCTAAATCTGAGGGAAAAAATGAAACAAAGCAAAAAATAAATCCACAAGAACAACTACCTTCTCTCAACAAACAAAAAGACATGGGAGATTTTGAAGCAGTTAAGAGAATAGATCCAACTTTTCCTCCAAGGTCCCCTGCAATACGGAAGGTCAAACCTCAGGCTGTTGAAGTTAAATCATTGTCCAAAGAAACACAGCAACAAGAAATACCAGCAAACTCGACTGGAAACCAAAGGCCTCAGACTATCGAGGTAAAATCTATAGCTAAGAATTCTCAAAAACCAGCTGTGCCTCCCAAACCAAACTACAAATTTAAGCCTGCAGATTTAGGAGCCACACCACTTGAAGCACAGAGAACATCATCAACATTTTCATCACCTGGGAAACTGCAAAGTGAGGAGAGACCTCAAACTATTGTGGTGAGCTCACCCACAATTTACAGAAAAATTTCCAATGATTCTACATCAACATCAAACTATTCTAGAAAACTGACAGTGTCTGCCGTGTCGAGCCTTAAACTCCCACCTCACAAAACAACAGTAACCACCATCTCCAATCAAACCAACCAGTCTGTTACGTCATCAGACACAGAGGCAACTTCTGACAGAGTCCAGCACCAACAGTCTGCTCCTTCTCTTCAAGGCTCAACAATAGCACAAAAACCTGCATCCTTATCAACAACACCAGCCACAGGGTTCAGTGTTACATCAGCCCCAAGTCTGGTTCCTCACCCAAAACCACACCAGATCTCTGGAGTTACTCCATCTGAATCCAGCCAGTCGGCTCCAGTGGCTTCAGACAGCCAAATGCAATTTCCCGGGGCAGCCTGCTCTCATGATCAAGCCATGCCAGGTACTTCAAACAATATAAAACAACTTGCGGGTGTTTCCACTACCCAAGTACGAAGATTTCAACATCAATCATGCAACAGATCTCTCTCTAACAAGTGTGCCCAAAGGTTAGATGATGAGCGTTTTTATGCATCCGATGACCCTCCAAGCTATGATGAAAGAGAGAGCTTCAGTCCACTCTTGCTCCCAGATTTGCCTCCCCCAAGGTCAAATCGTCATCAATCCTCATACCGCCCTCCTCCCTGTTCCTGCACTGCTGGGTGTCCCTCTCACTCTGGTCATATGTCTCCTCATCATCACTGCAGCCCTCATAATTTTACTCCGCCCATCCCACCAAATTCTACAGGCCAAACTTTACCTTACCAAATGAGCTTGCCTCCTCTCCACCCCCACCAATGTGGACCTGACCCTCAGCCAATGACGTATCATCTAGGCTCCCCCAAGTCAAGCCCTCTTGGTCCAAACCAACCTCCTTCCGCATACCCGTCTCTTCACCAGTCTGCTCCCTGCTCTTCCCACACCTCACTCATGCAGGCCTTCTCAGCTGACCGCTCATTGCCGCCACCCCAGCATGCTGCTTCTCGAAGGCCTCCAGTCCACAGATCCCCCCACCAACAGCCACCAAACATCACTGGAGCTCCTTACAGTGATCCTCGTCACAATCACTCTCCTGGCCTCTCTTCCATGGACCATCAGTACCTGTGTGGCCCTCAAACAATGGGGTCTTCTTATGGCTCTGAATATGGTGGTGATAGCTCTAGCCTTTATTCAGAGAGTAGTTATGGACAGACACCACGCAGAGTGCTTCTGGATCCTGAAACAGGAAAGTATTTTTACATTGAGGTGCCTGTACAGCCACTAAGGAAAATGCTGTTTGACCCAGAGACTGGCCAGTATGTGGAGGTGCTCATCCCTCAACAAGCAATGTCCCACTCAGGCCTGTATCCTCCCTCTACAGCCCCCTTCCCACCTCTCCACAACCCTAACATGTATGCTCCTGCTCCACAGTATATGCCTTGTGCTGCTCCTCCTCCTCTAGCCCACCCCCAGACTCAACCTCAGCCACCCCAATATCCCGAGGCCTCTGTTGCAGCAACTATGCACCCAAGCAGGCCTGGAGTCAGCTGCAGGAATCCTTCAGGTCAGGGATCCAAGCCAGAGCCCCCAAACCATCCACCACTGGACCATAGCTACCTTGAGAATATGTATTATGTCCCCTCAGGTATGAATGCAAGCCCAAATCCCACTCCTCCAGACTATTGCCACAAACATGCCCCCAGCAAGAGGGAAAAGGTCCTAAGATAGAGGGCAGGGGTCGCCTTTCTGGAGCCTGTTTAAAATACATTGTTTATAAAAGGGGTGTCTAATGTTAGCCTGTAATGTTATTTGAGTTTAACGTTGTAACTGAAGACAGCAATTCTTTGGTTGTTGCATTTGCTGCTGCTACATTTTATGCTGAGCCGCTTTTACAAAAGTAATTTTTAGGTCGAATGCATTGAAATTACATGTGAGTTTGTTTTTTGTTTAAGATGTTCTACAGACAATTACTTAAAATTTTATATGTAGGAGACAAACATATTGTAATGTCTATAGTGATGCAGAGGAACGATACATCTGTAAGTTTACTAATTTACTGATGTGTTTTGTTTTTTTATTACCCCCAAAACTTGAAAATGCCAAGCAGCTCATATTTATTTTAATATTACACATTGACCTAATATTGGATGAAATAGTTTGTGAACACTGTGTCTGCAATACAATTGAACAATCCCAATAAAATGTCAGTTTTTAACCCAATTTCCTTTTTTATGCTTCTTTCCCAGTAACTTCCAACTTCTTTTTAATCAGGTAACATTTAAGTGAATGTAGCTTTATCTGAAATGTTATAGTGTTGTTTCACAACTTTTTGCTGATATTAATAGCTTTATTTGGAGATAAATCTAAAGCGCCCTGTGAGCTAAGGGAAAGATTGTGGTGCATGTTTCAATATGAAGTTAGTGATTTTTGCAATTTGCATCACAATTTAAGCGAGATGTTTTGCACGAGTAACAGAGTTTCATGGGGGAGTTTACTCTCACACCTCCCTCAGTTTTCCAAAACATTTATGAATATGTAAAAGATGTTCCTAAAAGTTCCTAGTAGAACTTAGTAAATAACATCTTCTGCTGTAATGCATGTTCTTAAAATATTACTATTTGTACGCTCATTTCCATAGAAAGAAATAATTTAGCATTGTCAAACATGACTTGAAATACTTTTACCACTAGATGGCGGTTTGCAACAACAAAAATAAACTATTACTTGTCACAGATTTGTCATCGTGGGCCTTTAGCTTTCATTTGGATTTACACGTCCAATCATTTGCAAATACATTATTGTGCAGTTGGTTTATTTTCAGGGCAGAACATGAACATAAAGCCAGAAACAAGTGTTGTTCTGAATTAGTAGAGGAAACATGTAGAGTTATGTCCACTAGAGGGAGCCACAGAACAGCTCTGTAAATGAGGTCCTTTCCTTTGAGACAGAGTTTAGTTTTTTAAGTATCAGTCACTTAAACCTCTCTGTGTCCAGAGGAAACTGACTAACATTTTTGAATGTAAATGGCTGTAAAGTTAATGAGCTGTGTGAGTACTAGGAGTGTTAGTAAATGTTTGTGCACCTTTAGTGAAACATTCACATGAAGGGATAAAAGGTCAGTAGCCACCTTAGAAACATCTGGTTTAATGGACAGTTTTCATACTGCAAAAACAAAAATAAACTTCTACTTATATTAATGTTTGTCTTTATTCATGTTAGCCAAGGAGGAAGAAAAACACTGTGATGCTTCTATAACTAAACATAAATGATTTGCCTTATCAACCCTACTTAAGGATATTAAGCCTGTGTAAGTGTAAAGTGTCTGTAAATAAATTTTGATGTACAATCCTCACATAGCAACACTCTAAATGTTTATCAATCATTCACAGAAAGCAAACTCTGATACAGACTTTTAAGATCTTGTTCCGGAGTGGTCGGAAATATTTAAGTTTATTGCCAAAAACCTTTATTGTTACAGCTTGGATAACAATTTGAGACACACCTTAGGAACACACAATAATCTGTGTAAACCTCCTGGCACAATGTCAAACACACATAGTTTTCCTGAGTAACCTCCTTTCTATGAATAAAACACATAATCTTCTTAAATTTGATGTGAAATGGAGGACGATTTAACAAACATTCTGCTAAAAATGTATCTACTTCATGATAAATACTAGAAATCTGTGACATTTTCACATCTAGACTACCAAATTTCTAATCTTCACATCTTGCACACAAAATAAACCACAAAATCATTATTGGAGCTTCTTTCCAAAACTTGAATGTTGTTGTTGTTATGGTTCCCCGACCGCTTTTCTCATGCTGAAATTTGCTGACACCCATACACATGCAGAGACACACACCAGGAGGCCCATCATCATCGGCACACCCAGGAGTGTGTGGGTTGAGTTTGATCCCTGGAGCCACGTTTGATGTAAGCCCACAGGATAGCTGATTAGTCCCTGGAAAAGTCCTCTCTGCCTTGTCTGATATCAGGAATTTTGGATTAAAAATACTAGTGTGGGTGTGACGTGCTGGAGAGCTGGTCAACAGACAAAGTTTAACTAATGATAAATTAATCAGAATGTAATGTGTAGTGAGCTTCCCCACATTTTCCACTGAATTCTCCTCTCATGAGGAGCCAGAGATAAGACCTGCTTACAAATCAACTTAACAAGTTCCAACTTTACTAATACTTACTGTACTACTGATTCAGCGTAAATAAATAAGTGGTTTAGTTTCCTTGTGAGCATCAGTGTCTGTGTTTGTGTGATCCATCAATAAGTGGGAAAAGTAGACCATGTGGTTTTATCTGTTCAGAGTTTTAAATAAATTCTGTCTGGATTGAGATCCGTGTCTTAAAAGAGCTTAGATTTCGAGAAAGACCTCTCACTTTGTGATTTTTTTTTTTCATTTGAATGACTGTGAATGTTGCAAATCTGTCAGAATAACAGACTGGAAAAAGACATAATAAACATTTATTTCTTATTATCAAATACAATTGGTTAATATCAGAAGCTGTAAATAAGAATTTGTGTTTGATTTTTTTTTTATCATAAGTTAAAACAAAGCTAGTTTTTTTGAGATGGTACATTTAGAAGTGGTTCTTGTGTTACACACAGTTTCATCATTGAGAACTACTGTCATGACATTGACTGGAATGAATATCAGCACCTCTGAGTTTGAGGTCATGGTACTCTACTGGAAAAATATGCATTGCCAACTCCAAGTCAGGAATAAGCTTCTGTCCCAGATGGAGAAGGTCAGGTAACTCTGGGTGTAATTTGGGAGTGAGGGCAGAATGAGTGAATTATAATGACTGGGCTCCATGACCGTTTAAAACAAAACAATCTTAAGCTTTTATCCTGAAAAAGTTCAGATGGACTATTAAAAATGATTTCAAAGTAAAAGTCTCTCTTTTTTATGACTGTTAAAAACATTGAAACTTTTTTTCTTATAAATTTTTTTTTTGCTTCATGCATTTCATAAAACACTCTAAAAAACAGTTTGAGAGTGAAGAACAGTCACTCCTTCTGTGGGTTTACCTGTCAGCTCAGACTCATGACCATAAAAGGCCAGGAGGAAGTATTTATGTGGATTATGTGTGCATGGCTGTTTGAGCTAAATACAATGGTCAACGTGTCAGTGAGGCAATAAGAGAAGAGAAAGGTGAGCTGAAACCGTGCCTTCCAGCATTCACCTGGTTGCCTGGCAACACTCCAACCACAATAATGACTCCAGGTTGTAAAATCCTTGTGTGTCATCCAGATTCCCTCCACTCCACCAGGTGGTGGGTCATACCTGTGACTTCCTGTGATTGCCTCAAGTACACGTGAGTTGTAATACGACTCATGAGGTAGAAATGAACAAACATTGCTTCACTCATCTCATTATTGCTGTTCAGACTTATTGATTTCCAAATCTATAAGGAAAACACCAGAGAAGTTTCCTCTGATTTAAGAATCTAGAGATGAAGTATAAAAGAGAACAAAAACAGCTCTGAAATATGTTTTCGTTTACGGTGGAAAGCATGAGTCTAGACTCGTCTTTTCCTCTTTGTCACAGGACCCCTCATGTCTAGGCAGGAAATTGTTACTTTTGGGTCTGCCCTTGTCTCTAAGGCTGAGACAAGCAGACGTGAGTTCACTCAAACGTACATGCAATACCCAGATTTGAAAATGAAGAAGCCAAATGATGATGTCATAGCCTGATCACTTTATCCATCTCCCTCCTCTTTTTCTTTTTCCACCATCCAGGATAGTAGATCAATGAGGAATGGAAGGAATGAGAAGACAAGGTCTGAGTGTACATGTCTGTAAGTGGCTCATACGAACAAGAGACTCATGAGTTATTGGCAGGGTCAAGCTCTCTGCTTTCTCCATCCTGAATCAACCTGAGGTGACGACTTGTCAACATTCTCAGTGATGCCATACCATGTCAGCTATTCTCTTCATAGTGTGACAAGCAGCCCAAAGGTCCTGGAAAATATGAACACAAAGAATTCTCCTCTGAGGTTCTGTGCACAGGTTTCCAGTCACTGAATTCCTTAAAGAGGCCATTTCATACACATTTCAGGACTTTTTGGTTATTTCTTAAGTATTAACCAGTAATATGAAACATTTTATATCTAAAAAATGTCAGGAAACACTGATTAACAGACCTTTCAATCTGTCTGCGTTAAATTTTGGGTGGTTCCAGCTCCTTCCGTCAGGCTGCTTCGTCAGCAGCTCGTTCATATTCATTATTTGAATTTGCTGGACTCTGATTGGCTAACAAACTAGCCTATGAGAGCAAGGAATACTTTTTCCTGCCTCGCTGCGCATGGCAACGTCAGATGTCGTGTCTTCCTCCCTTGCTACGTCTTACGTCTTAAGAAAGCAGCAAGCTAGGCGAGGTTTCAGCTGCGGGAGCTGATGAATACAAACGAACAAAGGAGTTGTAACGAAACAGATACAGGACGTTCGGACTCGGGAGAACTCGGGTGTTATCGCCACCTGTGTAGTTTGAGAGATTAAAACTGATAGAGAAGTTGTTGACCTGTTTTCACACCCACTATGAAAGTAAGAACACCTGTGGAGCTAAAATATTCAACAGAAACCTCAGAAAAAAAGATTTTTAATGAAAGGGCCTCTTTAAGCATGATGTAAAAAACAGTGGGTCAAACTGGAATAGTCCTGGCTGCTGAGACGCTGGGAATTGGACATTTCATATGAGACCTCAGTGACAGTCACGCGTGTTTTTCCATGAAAAAACAAGAAACTTTCTAAATGTGTCTTCCTGAGTTCTATAGCAGTCAAGATCCTGCAGGGCTTCAACACACACAGAACTTTTCTCTGCAAAGACAAGTCGACACCAAAGAGGCGCTGAGCAGCTGGGGCAGCGATACGTTTGAGCAGCGTGAACAGTTGGTGATACATTATCACACAAATAAAACAGAGTGGTGATTGACTCTTGTACATGTACTATACATTCTGTCAGTGGGTCAAAGTGCTGCAGCAGTAAGTTCAGAACCCTTGTAGAAAGTTTTATTTGGGAGGGGCAACAAGCATGAAGTCAGTTTAAGCCCTGGTCACAATGACCCATACGAACGTTCCTAAGAATCTCCTGTTTCCTACGGAATCTGGAGTTCATAAACATACGTGGAGGTGGACAATGTTCCAACAGGAAGTTGGTCCAGATGCTGTATGAGCAACTTGATGGATTCTGGAGAATATGAGATGATTTTCTGCTGTATGCTGCTGCGGAGTTCTTGTGTTCTTCTTAAGGATGCCTTTGAACTTTCCTTTGTTCCAACAACCATCTTATAAAAATGAATGTTGTAAAATGTGTGAAAGGTGCCACTATGTGTAACTCACAGCAATTTCAAATCATCATTATGAGGATTCTCCAGCTGTCAGCACATTTTATCTGTATGTGATAGAGTTCCAGCATTTTTTAAATTTATGTGTTGATCATCCTGTCTGCTCAGAAATTTGTGGAAAATCTTCTAATCTTCAAGATGGCAGTAGTGCAGACAGACTTCAGCAGCACCTTCTACAGCTGCAGCTGCAGGGCAGAGAAGATAGAGTTGTTGTAGCCTGGTGCCTGAGGCTTTACAACATCACACTTTAACCAGCTCGGCTGGAATAATGATTGTTTGAAACTCTGAGAAGAAACAAAAAACTGTGAATTTAATTCCAAAAATAAGATAAAGTTATGTAATCCACCTCATATTTAACAGAATGATACATATACAAACAACAACGCTAACTGGAAATGTCATAAAATCAGCTCTGTGTTTTCTATTGAATTAACATTTTATGGGGGTAAACTAAGTTGTAACTGTTGGCGACAAATTAAATCTTCTCTTAGCAGCAGGGCCCCACTCTCGTATCATGAGAATTTTCATAATCAGAACTGGTTTAACACAATGCAAGGTATTTGTTTCTGGTGAGGGCGCACAGAGAATAAAGCAAAGTGGGAATAAAGAAAACACAAAAATCTTCAATATTTACAAAACCAATATGAACATGTTCACAAATTCACAAGTCAATTTCTCTTTCTAAATAGCCCCAAAGTCCTTACAAACACTTGGAATCCTTCTCACTATAGTTTCGTTGAGTTAGAAAATGCAAAAAATGTATGAAACCTTTGAGAGAGGTCATGACCCTGAAACCATGTTGTCATTTATAGGAGGAAAAAAAGAAGGTGTGATGCTCTGAGCATGTCAACACTAATAAACAAATAAAGAGACAAACTATTCTAAATTGTGTAATTTCCTCTAAGTTTATTGATATTGTAAATTTTCTCTTAGTTCTACATCCATCTTTACCTTGAATCCTTTCCATGAAATGATGCTGACTCCATTGTGTTAGAATGAAGTGACGTTATCAGTGACTAAGCGCTCTACACCTGGTTTCACTTACATGTTTAGGAATAATTTGTAACTTTAGTCTTCATTAATGGGATTAGTAGTTGTCTTTCTTTGTGCCTGAGTTCTTCAGGTAGAGAAGAATGTTTCCTTTCTGCCTCTTTTTACTAAAGATCTGATCGATTCTCTGCAACAGTACAATTCTTTCCCTCTCTAAAAGGATCAATACATATCAGTCAAATTTCTTGTTACCTTTTTTATACTAGTGTAAATGAGACCCATCTTACTCAACCACTGGCGTTGGAAATGCCGCAGCCATGTTTTGACAGTGATGGATGATTTGGTGAAACTAAGTTAAATGGAAATCTGTATCATGAGACAGTCCTGTCTCGCAGTTGGTTTGACCTGTCATACCCAGTCAGCTGGGAGACAGGTGGATTCCGGTCAAGATACAAATCATATGAAGGAAGTCTGAGGAGCTCCAGCTGAATGGGACAAGAAAAAAGCCTAAATACTTATGCAATTGTACAATTTTATTTCATCATCATGTGCATATTATCAACTGATAAAAACATAATAAAAACATTTTTATATTAATCTGAAAGACAACAATGTGTAAAATCATTTGGATTGCAAACCTGTGAAGTGTTTTGTAACTTATTCTTTTGATCGTCATTACACCTACCCACCTTTCAGATTAGTACTGTTATCACGCTCTACAGAAATTACATGTGGTTCTAAGAACAGCCGTCATCTTGTAGCCATGGCAATCAAAACACAGACAAGACAAGATGAGTAGCAAGAGTTGCAAACAAACATTTCATGCAACTGAATGGTTTTGTTGTCTGTGCAAAGACTGTATGTGGTATGTATCTCAATGTATCTGGTGGTGTGGGATTTTCCATCAGAATACAGGGTGGTATTTATTTGTCTTTGTCTTTTTGTGACTTGCAGCAACAGCAGATTGTAAAGATTGCATAAAACACATTTTTTTCTGTCACCTGTGACATTCCACTTAAGATTAACATGTTTTTTTTTTCCAGGAACCCCTACAGGTAAACTTTAAAAAATACATCAGAGCATGAAGTCGCAACTGCACCAAGTTGTTATTGTGTAGATGCGGGTGGGGGAACATTGTGATAACAGATAAAGTTTGAAATGGTTCAACATTTTTCTAACATGAACCAGACAGGACGTGAAGAGCCAATCAAGAAAGAAAAATAAACATCTAGATAAAAAAGGTATAAAATGTTTTATAGTCTTCAATGAAAAAACAGGAAAAATCAATGCTGATAATGTCCGTTTATAGATACTGATCACACACAATGTAGTAAAAGTATACAGCATGTTAATTTTCATTCTAATTAGTTTTGCAACAATTATTACATTACCTTTGTTTTCGCAAGTGAAAGTTTTTGCTGTAAAAACTGGTTATATTTGCACGCGAGGGTCTGATTTTTTTTTCCCACAACTCCTTGGAGTTCCTTCGACATTCCAAACATATTGTTGGTATGACAAACACCTCTTCAGTGCACCATTCTGCAAAACATTCTGCAAATGACTGAAAAATTACAGAAATATGTTTTCAACTGACGCAAGAATAATTTGTAAACATTGCATTACTCAAAGTTTTCCAATCAGAAAATAGTTTTTTTGCACACCTTGATATAATTTAGAAATTTGTTTATCACAATAAAGAATAGTCTACATTGAAAAGGGGTTAAACATTTAAAAAATGTCAAGATTAAATATCAGTTTGGTGAAAGCAAAGTAGTTTCATCATACAGTGATAATGAGATATAAATGCAAGGAGAGTAGTTGTAACTGTAGTATAAAATAAACTGCAAGAAATAGCCCAATCTGTGATTTACAAAGAGCTGGCTGTCTATGCATTTGAAAAATGTTCTGTTCATTGGTGATGATGCAATAAATGAGTCAAATCTTAAGAGGGCAAAGTTCAGAAGACCTGTTTGGGTGGTTATGGTGCTGTGACTCAGCTGGGTGATAGCAGGCATTCAAGGCCATGCATGGTTTTATAGAAAAAAATCAACTGTCTCACTCCTTCCTGCCACTGCGGTCACAGTAACAGAACCCTGATAAACTTCTTCTAAATAACCGTCAATGAAACGTCCTTCCTGCTCTGATAGATTTTAGGTATCTCCACCCTCCAACTTTTTTTCCAGACATCTAACAGAGTAAATGGAGGCAGCTTTTCTGCTCTGTGAATGTCAAGAATCTTTGTCAATTCACATTATGAACACAGCAGTTCATATGATGAATATAAACTTCAGCTGATTGAAGTCAAATTAAATCACACAGCTGAAGTTATTATAGCAGCATTTTATCAATTAAGGACTAATTAATAAAGGTGGGATTATATTCAGTCTGGTCCTGGATTAAGTATGAAATCAAAATTGTAGAGTTGGTGTTTGAAATGTTTCACACACGCTGCAGGTCTCTTCCAAACAGAAGGGCTCAGTAACAACTAAGTATTACCACACACAGGAAATGATGCTGAAAGAAGTCATGCAGGCAGGAAGAACATCCATTAAACACCTTTCTTTACTTTTAATGAGTCATCCATCCATCCATCCATCCATCCATCCATCCATCCATCCATCCATCCATCCATCCATCCATCCCAGATGAATCATACAGGTAACAGATCTAGAAGGGAAGCCCAGCCAGTCAGTGTGAACTTTATGTTACTTTTGGTGCACATCACAGTTCCTGTGGTTGAAAACCACAAACATAGACACTGTATTGAGTCTCAGACCTTTAAAAAAAATTTTTTCTATCGTTATAAGTTCCTTCCATCCCTCCATCAAAAGTCAGCTCCTGTCTTGTCTGTATTTAACATCTATGGCATCTGGTCTTGTTCAAGATAACAGAAAAATTTTGCAGATGACACTCTAATGTACTTTCAATCCCACAGTAGACTGTAATTGCCAAAGCTGGACTCTTTAGCTGTAAATCTTGTATGTGCTAATATTTTATTGAATTCAGCAACAATAAATAAAGTAATTTGCGTTTGAATATTTTTATACTTTACAAACAAGTCTTTTACCTGTAAAGTCGGAGCTTAGTCTATTCAATTGCTCAACTTATTATTGTGATACTTACCAAAGATCTTATGTCTTTACTAAAAGATTTTTTTTTTATCTCAAGTTAAAACAAAGAAAGGAAGTTTCCATTCCCTCTGTGTTTACCTTGTCTATTTTAAAATGTTATTGGTCACATTAAAATGTAACTACTGCTTTCACATATTATACATCATACTAACTGAGCTGGTAAAAAGTTGTGTTGCTATTTTCATTGTTTTTTTATCACGTGCCAATATTTTTAAATATGGTTGTCCATCTTTTTCAGGACAACACACCTGAAATAAAAACTTTAGAACCATGCAAACATCATGGTCTTCCAATCTGCGTCACTCTGTGAGGTCAGTGCTCGCTGGTTGTCTTCATCTGCCCACCCGCAACACCCACATCACAATATCAGTGCATTTGAGTTTGGATGGAAACCATGGCAATGACTTCTGACCGCAGCAATGACGTTCTACCTCAGTCACCACAGCACTGGGCAAATCTTCAGTAGTGTGTTTCAGAACTGCCTTGTTTCTCTCCACTGAGCTCTAAAAAAAATCCACCACTTTGTGGTTTTGGAGTGTTTGACTATGATCTGTGTTTCTTTTTGAATTGTTCTCTTACTCCTTTTCTGTGTGAGGTTTATGCAACAGACAGTCTAAACAGCAGCTGAGAATTGAATCTGGAAGTATTTATTTTGGATATATATTTAGCTTATGACCATGGACCTGGAACATGCCAGCCATGCTAACTAGCTGGGGTAGGGCTATATTTACAGAGGGATAGGCATCCATCACAGTAGTGTGAAAGCACAGCCAGTCAGAGATCGAGAAAGGGAAAGTGTATCCCATCAGTCATCAGAGTCCAATCTCAGGGTCTGACTATTTAAAATGCCTCACAACCTGACCACAACAGTGATGGAGGTCAGGCTGTATGACTGGATCCACAGCTCAGCAATAAACATCTGCATCTTTTGACCTCTGAACGCATACTCATTTTTGCAGTGTTATTTTCCTGCCATGGAAATTAGGAACATTTAAAATGACAGAAATATGGTTTCAGAAGAATGTTAAAACAAATATTGTTTCATGTGCAGACTGAATTACATTCTATAAAAAATGTAAATGTCCTGTATTTGTATAGCGCTTTTCTAGTCATTCAGACCACTCAAAGCGCTTTCACACTACAAGGTTTTGCATTCACCCATTCACACAACCCGATATGTAAACCGGGGGGAGAGGGTAGGGGCTAACACTCACACAACCCGATACGCAGATCGGGGGGCAACATGGGGTTCAGTGTCTTGCCCAAGGACACTTCGACATGTGGCGGTGGAAGCCGGGATCGATCCACCAACCTTCAAATTGGAGGACGACCGCTCTAACCACTGAGCCACAGCCGCCCCAGATGTATGTACAGAGTTGCTCAGATAATATATAAAAATGTGCTACTCACTCTTATGTGAACTTTTCTTGCTTATTAACTTTTCCATTGTATTGGATTTTTCTCCAATGAAATACAGAAAAACGTCTTGAGTCAATTAATTCCAAGTCTTTTTATTGTATATGGGATTCTAAAAGGCCTTAGGCTCTATTCTTTTAGATAGGACATGTTTTACATGTTTTGTGCAAAAAAGTACAATTTAAAGAGGAAAATAGTTTTTGTTGTTTTCATGAGCATTAATGGGAGAACTGACCATGTGAGAACATTTCTGCACAGGAAAAATTGCATTTTATGGAAAACATGGTTAATAACAAATTGCATTAGATATTTCTGCTTGTGATATTATTGTGAAGTGTATCTAGACTTGAACTTTTACTTCAGATGATGCAGAACAAATTACTTTAGGAGCAATGTCAAGTATACTATATGCACCTACACTTAGCATTGATGTTTATCTGTGATGCATATATTTTTTCTATTGTGGACTTGGATAAAAAAGGGCAGCTGGTCTTTGCAATGCTAAAAAAACTCACATTCACCATATAGTTTTAGTATCTCCAAGTGTCTCATTTGTCCAGCGACACATAAAAAACACAAGAAAATTAAGCTAATGATGACTCCAGGGCCTCCTGTCCTGGAAAACTGCCTCTCATCATACCATCAAATACAAACAGTATAAACTGTCTGTTACTGCAAATAGATGGCCAGACAAATGAGAGCCCTGCATCAGACAGACAGATGCATAATGTTAGAGCAGGCATCTCCAACCCTGGTCCTCGAGAGCTACTGTCCAGAAGGTTTTAGATGCATCCCTGCTCCAACACAGCTGAATCAAATGAATGACTCATTAGCAGACCGTTGCTAAACTTGATGGCTTGCTCAAGAGGTAAGTCAGTTAATTGATTCAGCTGTGTTGGAGCAGGGACACATCTAAAACCTTCTGGACAGTAGCTCTCGAGGACCAGGGTTGGAGATGCCTGTGTTAGAGAGTTGCTGACAGACAGGCATGCTGTGTCACCACTCAAGACCGAAAGGTTGATATTTTTTATTATGTGTTGAACAACCCAAGTCTGCATCCATGTTTACAAAAACAAGCTAGAACCTGTTAGAATTACATTATAACACATAAGTATAACACAACTAATATTTTTTAATACTAAATTCAGTTGCACATTCATGCATTTGTTAAGGGTCTGTGGTTGTTGTGCATTTATTTTGCTAAATAAATCCCAAAGGAATGCTCTGTGCACATGTCTGCAAGCTGTCCAGTAAACCACAGTTTTTCTGCTGATGACTACAGATTAGTCCCTGCAAACCAGACCAAGCTTAAGTACTTTGTTTGCCACATCGTTGAGGTGTTTGACATCAGTTGTCATCCTTTCTATGCAGAGTTCATCAGCTTCTCTTGGGACTCAAAGCACTTTCATAGCAAACTGTTGACACTCTGGTCATCTGTTTTCTTTTTATACAGCTGTTAGTTTGAGTCCTGTATCTGTGATGGGAGTCTGCAGTCCTGTAAGTGCATATGTGCTTAGTCAGGTCAAGAAGTTTGCTAAAAATGACCTACAGTTTGTGGTCTAATGGGCTGGAATCTTTAGTTAAAGTTATTATCATGCTAGATGAAGAAGAGCCCCACCATGTAGGGACATTTGTCTGTGAGCTATGAAATACTGAAACCCAAGCAGCCTCCCAAATCCCCTCCAACCGGCTGCCTTTGGGGTATTAATAACACACCCTCATAAACACTCCTGCATCTACCCAAAAATCAGCAATGACTGAAAGCCGTATTTAGAAAATGTTCTTAGTAAAAAATAATCTTTTGACAGTGAAAATCGGTGAAGCATCATTTAAATCTAGGTGGCCATAAACATAATTGCTACATAGAGTGTTTGGTTTTCGTTATGATGGGGTCAAGTATGCAGTGTGGCAAAAGCATGTGTCCACGTCCAGTTTAATGATGACATCATGTTAAAATGTAAAAGAACACCATTGGTTACCCGTCATCCCCCGACCATGTGGATGAACGAGCCTCTTAGATGGTGAGATCATGGTGATCTGTAGTGTGTGTGTGTGTGTGTGTGTGTGTGTGTGTGTGTGTGTGTGTGTGTGTGTGTATTATCAGCTGCTAAAT